>VXBX01007372.1:180352-252084 GCA_013400415.1 Scytalopus superciliaris
TGTCGTGGGTTGGGGGCTGACAAATCTCCAGGGGAGGGACCAGCAATGCTGAGGGGAGAAAATAAATCACCCCCTCCTGCCCAAGCAGGGCTGACACACACCCTGCTCAGGAGGGGGGAGGAGAGGGGCTTGGGGACCTTCTGCCCTTTCCTGAAGGAAGGAGACGGGCTTGGGGACCTTCTGCCCTTTCCTGAAGGAAGGAGACGGGCTTGGGGACCTTCTGCCCTTCCCAAAAGGAGGAAGGAGATGGACTTGTGGACCTTCTGCCCTTCCTGGGAGTAAAGGGGCTTGTGGACCTTCTGCCCTTCCTAAAAGGAGGAAGGAGAGGGGTTTGTGGACCTTCTGCCCTTCCTAAAAGGAGGGAGGAAGGAGAGGGGCTTGTGGACCTTCTGCCCTTCCCAAAAGGAGGAAGGAGATGGACTTGTGAACCTTCTGCCCTTCCTGGGAGTAGAGGGGCTTGTGGACCTTCTGCCCTTCCTAAAAGGAGGAAGGAGAGGGGTTTGTGGACCTTCTGCCCTTCCTAAAAGGAGGGAGGAAGGAGAGGGGCTTGTGGACCTTCTGCCCTTCCCAGGAGAAGAGAGGAGAGGGACTTGTGGACCTTCTGCCCTTTTCTGAAGGAAGGAGCAGGGCTTGTGGACCTTCTGCCCTTTTCTGAAGGAAGGAGAGGGGCTTGTGGACCTTCTGCCCTTTCCTGAAGGAAGGAGCAGGGTTTGTGGACCTTCTGCATGTCCACCACATCCCCAGGTGAGGGTTTGGGGAGCAATGGAGTAACCAGGGCAAGATTCTGTGTGTCTGCTGCCACCCAGGGCTGTAGCTCAGCAGCCTGTTCCGGGAGGAGCCGGAACCCCGGGAATTTTGGTGCTGTTATTACCCCGATTTAACATCTTCAGCCGCCGCGTGGGCTGGAACATGCCACGTCCTTCTGCTGGGCTTGCAGTGTGTAATGGGAGGCAAAACCTGACTGGAATGTGTATTATGCTGGGGGTGTGGGGGATTTAAAAATAAACCAGGAGGAGGCTCATTGCAGCCATCACCCCTCGCAGTGAGCCGGGCTTCCCTTCACTGCGGCTCCGCAGAGCAGTTTTAGTCAGCGAGCCGAGCCCTCCGCCTGCGCCCCATCACATCAGTCCGGCCCTGTCACATCCAACAACAAACTGCTGCAACTGATGGTGCCCAACATGACAGGCCAAAGGCAAAGCTCGAGCTGGAGAATTCAAAGAAAAGTGCGGGTTTGATAAGCCAAGATGTTAAAAAACCCCATCTGAGCCGCTTTTGAGGCGATTCCTCGATTCGCTGTGAAGTCTCAAAGCCCTGCGAGGGATCGGACTTGGCCGGGAGCAGGAAGGTTTTCCCAGGCGGTTTGGGGGATTGTGTGTCCTGTAATTACTTCTAAAATAAACTCCGGCTTCTGTTTTGACAAAGCCAGTAATTCCTGGCACGAAGCGGGTCGTGGAGGAGGAAGGAAACTCGGGCATGGAAGTCTCTCCTGGAATTTGGGGTGACAATTGTACCTGGATTGATAATCACCTAATAATTAATCCAAATACCCGGAGGCTGCAGGGTAGCAGCAAATTCCTGCCAAAAGAAGAATGAGGGAAAATGCATGGAAAAATCAAGTCTTTCTGACTTTTCTTTGTCTCGTGATTCAGTTACAAAACGAGTTGCATGGGAATTTCCAGCAAAGGGAAGAAAATCCTGTCAGTGAAGCCAAAATTGCTCACTTTGGGTTAAACGTTTTCGTAGCTTCGCATTTGGAGACCTTTGTTTTAGGATGCTGAAAATGTATCTTAGACAGAGTCCTTTAGTGGGAATGCAATAACAATATAAAATCCTTCCACTTGCAACCGAAGTAAAAATTCAGTTATTTGCGACATCATAATTTTTTTATAAGGACCAGCATCATTTTATTTGGAATCACAGAATCCCAGACCGGTTTGGGTTGGGAGGGACCTTTAAAGTTCACCTCATGCCACCCCCACCTGACAGGTGCCTTCAAGTTGTAGATATTTACTGAGAAATACCTATTAAAAACTACTATTTAAAAGTATAAATCCCTTTGGCCAACGAGGATCACAAAACCATCACTGGGGATTTCCTGGGGTCGGTCAGTTTTGGTGGGAATCCTGTTTGGGGTCCGAAGCAGCAGCTGCTTCCCTGAGGATTCAGCCCGTTCCTGCTGTTGTGGCTTCACATTCCCCACCCTTGGCTCTCCCAGGGGGGGCGTTTAAGGCCAGAGGGATTTTATATCACAAGTCCTGAATCATTCAAAGGAAAAATCTTATTAAAGCTCGAAATATTTTACTGCCAAAATGAAACAAGAATTAAAACCACCCGAATTTTGAAATGCTCAGCCTGTTTAATGGATGCTTTGGTATTAAACAAAATTCTCTCAAGATGCATCTACTCTTACTATCTCTGTGTTCAAGGGGGGAATAATCCCACTCAGTATATCCACAGTTTCTTACTCCTTTCTCTTTATTTCACACAAAAAGAGAAAAGAGATTGATTGAGCTGAAATTTGAAGCCAATCTCAGGGGATTAGTTTCATATTCACTTAGTTTCCTGCAAAGCCTCTGCATTTATAGTTATTTTTAAAGAAAAGCTAAACTGAAGGTTGAGAGCCATTAGCAATAACTCACTTGGATTTTAACTCATTCTGATGTTTACTTATTTTGATTTTAATGCACTCTGATGTTCTCCTGCCATTTGATGGCATCTTTCCGTGCATTCAGGGGCTCCATTTGCTTATTTGCTCGACTGCAGGAAGGAATCCAGAGCACCAGACCCACCGAGTAACCAACTTCCTTAAGATCCCATTCCCTTTCATTTCTGTTAATAAAGATTTAGTTTAACCCCTTCAGAAATGTCACCTCCACCCAGCACGGCACAAACCCCTCCGTGAGTTTCCTGATGACCATAAAGCCTCATCAGAGCCACAACGAGCGGGGATGTTTCCTGTGCGGTGTCACCCCCAAGGTGAGGAGCAGCTGGCCCTGGGCTGACGGGGCTGGGGGTGACCACGAGCCCTGGGGCTGTGCCACGTCCACCAGTCACTTGTGAGAAGGCAGCACAGCCCTCTGGAGAGCAGAGGAGGGGCTGGTTCCAGCAGGCCTGCTCTAGACAAGCGTGGGCAGCTCAGGCTGTGGGTGGGTTGTGCTTTCACCTCAACTCCGGACCAACACACAGCCAGAGGGGGTCCTGCCATGGGCAATGAAACCCCGGAGTGTTAGAAAGCCTTGGGTCTCACCACGCTGGGGACAGTGATGGTCTCCTCCTTGCCCCACACAGAATGCCCCACAAAGCTCTTAGAGGATCCTCCCTGCAGGGCTGACAGACCCCACAGCTCAGCTCTGCCCTGCTGCCATGCAGGGGGAGGCATTTGGGACAGCACCATGTGGGCAGGGTCAATTTTAAGCCAAAATGCACCCAGGCATGGGTCAGAGTTGGACTAGATGACCCCCACTAGATGATCTTGGAGGTCTTTTCCAACTCAATGGATTCTATGATTCCATTATTCTGTGATTCTATGATTCTATGATTCCATGATTCTGTGATTCCATGATTCCATGATTTTATGATTCTGTGATTCTGTGATTCTATGATTCTATGATTCTGTGATTCTATGATTCTATGATTCCATGATTCTGTGATTCCATGATTCCATGATTCTGTGATTCCATGACTCTGTGATTCTATGATTCCATGATTCCATGATTCTGTGATTCCATGACTCTGTGATTCTATGATTCCATGATTCCATGACTCTGATTCCATGACTCCATGATTCCATGACTCTGTGATTCTGTGATTCCATGATTCTAAGACCACCTGGCTGAGGCTGCCCCTGTGTGCCCACTCAGCAGCTCTGCATTCCAGGGCAGCCTGGGGCTTTGTCCTGTGCCTCTCTGCTGTGCCAGGGCTGGTGCCAACTCTGCTCCAGAGCAGGGGCACAAGGGGCTCCTTCTTAGTGCCAGGAGGGTTTGAGCAGGGCTGTTAAAAACGTCAGTCCTCAGACACCCCACAGGTGACACAGGTCTTATGGCCTCTCACATTTTTATTTCATCCTTGTTTGGTTTGGGTTTGTTTTTTTCAATCTTATCAGTTCCTTTGGTAAAAATGAGATGCAGGAGGTGCTGGCTGGTCAAGGCAGGGGATTGTCCCTCTCTGCTCTGCACTGGGGTGGCCTCACCTCAAGTCCTTGGGGCACTTTTGGGCACCACAGAGTAAGAAAGATCTAAAGCTACTGGAGAGTATCCAAAGGAGGGACACCGAGATGGGGAAAGGTCTGGAGGGACCACATGAGGAGTGGCTGAGGTCACTTGGTGTGTTCAGCTGGAGAAGAGGAGGCTGAGGGGAGACCTCACCATGGTCTGCAGCTTCTTCACAAGGGGCAGCTCCAACCTCTGCTGTGTGTGAGCAGGGACAGGAGCCAGGGAAGGGCTGGAGTTGTGCCAGGGCAGGCTCAGGTGGGATCTCAGGGAAAGGCTCTTCCCCCAGAGGGTGGTGGGCACTGCCCAGGCTCCCCAGGGCAGTGGGCACAGCCCCAAGGCTGCCAGAGCTCCAGGAGGGTTTGGACAACACTCTGAGGGACAGGGTGGGATTGTTGGGGTGTCTGTGCAGGGCCAGGGGCTGGATGATCCTTGTGAGTCCCTTCCAGCTCAGACTATTCCATGTTTCTTTGATTGTCCAAGTCTGCCTGCCCCTCCACTGCACAGGAGAGGTGAGGGCCATGAGTTTGGTTCAAGCTCATGCCATGGATGCACCTTCCCACACACCACTGGTGGCTCTTTGAGACACAAAACAGGGAAATGGATTCCCAACACACTCATCTGCACAAGCCCCACCACCCACATTCCCACTCACTGATTCATTCCCAGCCAAAATCCCCCAGTTGTCCTGCAAGGAAGTGAATCCAACCCTTAAAGGCAGCCAAACTTCCCTGGACAGATCCTCATTTTCTGCTTGTAACATCCTTCAGTCTTCATACCTTTTTCTTCAACCAAATGAAAGGCTCTGAACAAAAAATGAGTGCACTTCTGGCTGGGAAGACCTTTTCCAGGACCACCTGTAATTGGATTCCTCTTACATGGATGACATTTCCAACAGATTTCAGCAGGACAAGAGTCGGGTTAGACTCTCATCACCATTTCCCTCACAATGCACGTGGTGGCTTCCAGAGTGTTTGTGATCCCCTTCTGTGCAAGAGACTGGGGCAGGTTGTGAGCTCTTTATGAGGTCATGAGATGCTGGAGGAGGAGTGTCAATATCTTAGAGAGAATCCAGGGAAAACCAGTAAAAATGGTAAGAAATTGGGAATCAGCAGGTTAAAAGAACTGGGTTTCTCTAGTTTAGGAAAGTGGAACAGTCAGTTGTTTCTCGTGGCTGCTTTGGAATGATTTGTGAGACAAAACATTATGCTGTGCTTAGGATAAGATCTTAAGGTGGATTTGTGTTGGACTGGATCATCTACATGAGTTGTAGAACCTCCTGTACTGAAATACTGAGGTGTGGGGTCAGAACTTGCTGGCTGAGACCCCATTTGCAGGTCCCCCCTCTCCGGAGTGGCAGGAAGGTGCCCTGCTCTGCTCCAGGACATCTGCACACCAGCAGCTTGGCATGGGCCAAAGGTGATTTCCCAAGGAGCAGCCCTGCCCTGGGGACATCAGGAGATGAGGGACCCACCACTCGCCCCGTGACTTGCTCCAGCAGTTCTTGTGCCTCCCAGAGAGAAACCTGAGGGTTATTTCTCATCTAAGTCTGGTTTCATCTTCCAGCTCTCTCTTCATCTGCTGGGTGAGGAGGTGCCCTCAGCACGGGACATCTCCCCATGAACAGGACAGCTCAGTCACTTCAGCAGCTTGTGCAAACTGAGACCCCAAACCTACTGGGCACATTTGTCTCAGGTGTTGTTCCTCACCAGCAGCTGCTGCAGCTCATCTCTTGTTAGAGGCACTGATGACACTGAGAAAGAAAACCCAAAGGTGAAACAAAACTGAGACCTCAAAGCCATAAGACTGTAAATGTTCAGAACAGAAACCTGATTTTCAGACCTCTGGTTGCCCCCACCTCTGAGTGCCGCCCATGGAGTTTCCCCCCCTGCCATCTCCAGCCTGCCATGCCCATTGGTCACCGTTCCCTTCCACCACGGCTTGGCATTAGAGATCCTGCCAGCACCCCCTGCCAGCCCTGAGTGCCCCTCCAGGTGTGCAGCACTGTGGGCAGTGGGGATGCCCTGAGGAGCTGCACAGGTGTCAGCTCACCTGAGGAGAGAGCAGTGGAATGGAAGCAGAATCCAAGCTGTGAAATCTGCTTGGCAACTTGAGGAGATACTCCAGAGTTTCCAAGCTGAGCTCGCTCCTTCCTCTGCTCAGCCCAGATTAGCTAAGCTTGGACTCCACAGTCCCCAGTGCTCCTCAGGGGCAGCACAGACACCCATCCCTCCTGTCACTGGAATCCCAGCTGCAGTGTGGGATCCAGCAGTGGGAGGAGAGGTGGCAACCAGGAGTGTTTTCTCACTAACCCTGCTGGTGGGCATTGGCCATGGTGCTCCCTGAGTGAGCCCCTCACTGTGCCTGGTCCTTTATTGTGCCAGCGCTGCTGTTGCTTTGAAGCTCCCTCAGGGCCCGGCCGTGCCCCCTCAGCAGGCAGGGAGCACTTCCAGGTGGGACCTGCAGCAACCCGGGCCAGTGGGAGCTGTCCCTGCCCACAGCAAAGGGTGGAACGAGAGGAGCTTTAAGGTCCCTCCCAACCCAAACCAGTCTGGCATTCTGTGACTTGGTGATTTTTGCCCAGAGGAGTCCAAAAGGACCATCTGTGAGACAGAGATCTCAGCTCTCCTGGGCCCTTCGGTACAAGCCACCCAAGACTGCTGATCTTTAAATGTTCTTGCACAGCAGATGCAGCACAATGTTTTCTCCTTGGTTACTGATGTTCTTGTAAAGACTTCATTGACTTTATGTGGCAAAAATGCATCAACAGCCTTCTTCCCAAGCACGCAGCAAATATTTATTGCATCCAGCCAGCCCCAGTTTTAAATATCCCATTGACAGCAAAGGACTGCCAAAGCAATAAGGGTTTTTAAAGCGCCTCTGCTGGGCAATCTGCTGGCAAAGGAGGGGGTGTGGTTGTCTCCAGGCAGGGGGGGGGTACAAACAGCCCCTCTGCTTTTTGAGGTGTCCACTTCGCCGAGGA
The DNA here is from genome assembly GCA_013400415.1 of Scytalopus superciliaris. Classification (NCBI taxonomy): domain Eukaryota; kingdom Metazoa; phylum Chordata; class Aves; order Passeriformes; family Rhinocryptidae; genus Scytalopus; species Scytalopus superciliaris. The sequence goes on from VXBX01007372.1 coordinate 187,544, forward strand.
ATCCTTTGCACAGAGTGCAAAGCTGGACCTTAAATCACGTCCTGCAGTGGCAGAAACAGAGCCCAGCACGTTCTCACCCCCCCAGCCCCTGCCTGGGCAAGTGTCTGCAGTGCTGATGGCTCAACATTCCAGTAAGGAATCAACTGCTGAAACACAAATCGCTCCAGTCTAACCTGACAGCTTTTATTTTGCTGTGTGGCTGAATTGTTCCAGTTCTGTGGCTTTTTTTTGTTGGGAAAATTAATATTTTCCAAGCTTTTTTTATAGTGAAGCTCAAAACACAAAATGTTCGGGATAAGGCTTGTCCCTACTGGAATAAACTGATAAATTCAGGAAGAGACAGAAAAAGATTGTGGGGGGGGAAAAAAAGCTTTGGAGGAATTTGCTCCTGGAGGAAGAGTGAAAGCACTACTTGCACTGAAATGAATGAATGCAGGGGGATCATGGTGTGGATCCTGTTCCCAACATGGGACTCCAAACATGAGGTGTGAAATAAGTTGCAGAATGGGAGTTCTGCAGCTCTGCATCACCAGCCCCCCAGACAGGGCCGTGGGACAGGGCACTGCCCTCCTAAAGGCTCCTTTGAGGTCTCTGCCAGATTTTGCCAACAGACCAGAACTTGGGTTTGCCATCAGTGACAGCAACGAGGCAGTGGGACCTCCCAGCTGGAAAAGGGGGTTCTGTTGTCTGCTGGGTGAAAGAAGGAGGGAGCACAGGAGACCCCCAGACAGCAGGAGATGCTTTAGATGTTTCATTTCTGGCTCCTTTGTTCCCCTGGCAGGGTCAGGATGTCACACCAGGTGTGTTTGGCACAACTGCTCGAGCAAAGCTGCAGGCAAGGTTGGGCTGGAGACTGAGAAGGCATCCACTCTGCAGATGAACAGACCCACAAATTTTCAGCAAACCTGCAGGTTTTCCAGCCCTTGTCTATTGAATTGAGTCTGTTCTGTGTAAACAGGGAGTTAAATTGCCCTCCTTTAGGCAGCAGCACCTCAGGACAAGCAGGAACCCTCTGGGGTGTCTCCCAGAGTCTTGGCCTGAGATCATTTGTGCAGCCAGAGGCTCCAGCAGGTGAGACTGAAGAGGTTTGTACCTTTGTGTGAACATCATCCTCGATTTTAACCTTGCCCTGCCTCTTTGACATGGGCAACAGCTGTTCAGATCACCACGAGGGAGGCTGAAACTCATTTGTGAGGCTGGAAAAGTTGCACCAACTTGACCAATCCCACATAAAATGATGTGCAGGGTCAGCTCAGGATACACCAACCCCCCTGATAACGGAGTTTAACCTGTGCTGGGGCTCTGACAAGGTGTGTTACCTTGGAGATGGTACTTTGGGAGCTTCACTCACCTGGAACAAGCAACCAGTGTGTGCTCTGACCCAGGTGCCCTGCTGGGACAGAGGGGAGGGCAAACCCTGCCTGGTTCTGTCACAGGGTCATTAAGAAACACAAAGTAGGTGATGTTGCCAGTTCACAGGAGAAATCTGAGCAATCTGGAAAGATTCCAATCCAGAACAGGAACACAATATTGAAACATCAAATGAACTGGAGAGCTGGGCCAGCTGGGAGGGGGAGCCCCTGGGGGTTCAGCCCAGCCCACGGGCAGGACCTGGGGCTGAGGGGCCAAGGAAAAGGCACAGTTAGTGAGTGGCATTTCATCTCTGGGAACACTGAGGATGTCCCCTGCTGCAGGAGGGGGGAGGGTGCCTGCCATAAGGCAGCACAGCTGTGAGGACTGTCTGTGTCCAAGGCTTAGCAAGTCAGACAGTGAAGTCCCTGCCCTGCCCCATGACCAGCCCTTGGGCCTCACCTTTTCATTCCAGCCAGTCCCTACTGGGGACAGAGCCTGGAACTGCCACTGCCAAACTCAACAAACCCAAAGAACTGAAGCCAAGCTGGTTTCAACCTTCCCTTCCCCAGCTGCCCTCTGACCAAGAGCAGTGGGAAGGAGCAGTAAGGAATTCCCTGGTGTTCCTTTAAAACACCCAGAAATGTCCAGTGCTCAATGATCAGGATCCTGCTCAAATGTTGTGTATCAAACACAGGATATGTGTCAGCAGCCTGAAGGATATACCTGTGCATTGCACTTGCTGAGCTGTGAACTTCAGAGGACTAATTTGGATGGACCTTGGTCCAATCCATTTGTCCTCACCCTTTCCTTGCTGCCATCCTGCTGCTCTGCCCGTGCTCCGCCCTCATCCACCATTCATGAAATCCCTCCTAGGGCTGCTGCTCTAGGGAATCATCAGCACATATTTTGCTATTTCTATCCAAAGAATCTCTTTTTATGATCACAATGGCAGGAGGCCCTGATGCCAGGTAATATAAAAGGGACTTGGAGGTGCCCCTGGTGCCTCTGACCTGTCTGAGCTCTGGAAAGTGAGGTCAGGGGGTTTCCAGCTGCACCCGAGGCAGCAGAAGGGCCTTTTGGAGCATCTTCTGTCCAAATGAACTACTGGTGTGCTTTGAGCCCAGCAGATCTCAGGACTGGGCCCCAGCTGACCCTCCAAGCTGGTCTGCAGAGATCCCTCCAGCCTCAACAGCTCAGTGATTGTATTGTCTGCACCTTTGCCCTCCTCTCTCTTCATCCCACTCCTGTCCCTTCAGACCCTGACTCCTGGCACCAAGGAGCTGCTGTGCTGAGACTGAGCCATTTTGTTGCTCTAAGAACCATCCCAAATGAGCAGTAATGACCTTCTACATGGCAGGAGAAGGTTATTTCATTCCAACATTACCCCAGAAATGGTAAATCATCCACCTTTATACCAAAACATGCAGTAACAATCCATGTGAAGCACTGAGTTGGCACAGAACACACAGACAGTTCACAGAACACACACAGACAGTTCACAGAACATGTGGATACTTCACAGAACATGTGGATAGTTCACAGAACACATAAGTAGTTCAGAGGACACATAAATAGTTCACAGAACACATGGATATTTCACAGAACACATGGACAGTTCACAGAACACAAATAGTACACAGAATATATGGATACTTCACAGAACACATGACTATTTCACAGAACACAGATATTTCACAGAACACATGGATATTTCACACATGGATAGTTCACAGAACACACAGTTCACAGAACATGTGGATAGTTCAGAGAACACACACAGACAATTCACAGAACATGTGGATAGTTCAGAGAACACATAAATAGTTCACAAAACACACAGACAGTTCACAGAACACGTGGATATTTCACAGAACACATAAATAATTCACAAATATGTGGACAGTTCACAGAACACATGGATCCTTCACAGAACACATGACTATTTCACAGAACACACAGATATTTCACAGAACACATGGATATTTCACACATGGCTATTTCACAGAACACATAAATAGTTCAGCGAACACATAAATAGTTCACAGAACACACAGATATTTCACAGAACACATGGACAGTTCCCAGAACACAAGGACAGTTCCCAGGACACACGGATATTTCACAGAGCACATGGACAGTTTGGAGGTTTTCTGCAGCCAACTTTGCCCCAGCAGAGTTCCTGAGAGCGAGGCCGGTTAATGCCACGCACGGGGTCTGGCTGAGCCCCCAGCAACGTGGTCACTGCTCAGGCGGACCCAGAGCCAACCTGTGAGCTGAGGCTGCACTGCCACACACAGCCCAGGAAATGTTGCTCCTCCTTGACGTCCAATCACTTGTTTTGCTGAAATAGTAACATTGGGACCCCCCCCCCCAAGCATTCCATCAACCCTCCAGGGCAGGGATGGGGAGAGTCAATAAATACCCTGCAGCCACACCCCATTACCCTGAGCCCCCTGAGCTGTGGGCCTTGGCACAGTCAGCAGAAGGTTTGGTCACTTCCTGGGGCACCACCATTTAACCCGAAATAGTTGCTCCAAACCCCTTCTTATCACCGAGTGACATATGAGCAGATCCATCAGATCCATCACCTTGTTCTCTGCACTCCTCAAAGTGCCCCTTTAGCACAAGGGCAGATTTCCCAACACCCCAAAGAGAGCTGAGGTGTGTAAAAGAAGCAGGAAGGTGCAGCCCCGGGTGCAGCAGCTGTGCCTGAAGGGTGGGTGGGGGCTCTGCTTCTCCTGGCAGTGCTGTCAGCTCAAATCAAGGCTGGGATCTCCAAGAAAATGAACTGTCTGGAAACTTCGCAGGACTTCCAAGCAATGTGGCGTCACATTGCCAGCAGAATGGGGCAAATGATTCATCCCACAGTTTTGGTCTCTTATTTTTTCCCCTCTTGCAGCATCTGTGAGCAGTTCAGGATGTTGCTTGACAAGATTTCTTCAATGGATTGATGGTAGGGCTCTTTTCCACTCCCTCGTTGCTATGCCAGGGAAATCAGAGTTCTGCCTTGCTGGGAGTTGTGCTGCAGTTTCTCTCCCTCTGCAGTTTCCTGACACCTTTGCAGGTTGAATTCAGAGCCTTTAGAAGTTCTCCCAAGCACATCAATGCAAGGAAAGCTGGGATTTGGGTGCCTGATGCACAGAACTCACAGGTGCTCAGAGCAAAAGGAGCATCTCTCTTGGCTGAGGCAAATACTATCCCAGTTTTCCCTGTGGAATGCATGAATGGCATATTCCCAACCCAAAGGAACAGGAGGGATGTGTGTTCCCAACCCAAAGGAACAGGATGGATGGTGTGTTCCCAACCCAAAGGAGAGGGATGGATGGTGTGTTCCCAACCCAAAGGAACAGGATAGATGGTGTGTTCCCAACCCAAAGGAACAGGATGGATGGTGTGTTCCCAACCCAGAGGAATGGGATGGATGGTGTGTTCCCAACCCAGAGGAGAGGCAGGGATTTTGTGTTCCCAACCCAAAGGAACAGGAGGGATGGTGTGTGTAAGGGCTAAAGCAGAGCCATGGGCACCCCTGGAATGGTGGCCCTGAGAGGTGGTGCTTGCCCAGCTGGATCAGGAGGGTTGGCCCCTCTCTCAGGGTGGAAAGGGGTGACCCCCCAGCCGAGTGTGCCCCACCAGCCACTCTGGGTGTGGCAGGGCAGGGCTGCACATGCCTCAGGATCACAGAATCCCAGAATATCCTCAGCCAGAAGGGACCCACAAAGATCCAGCTCCTGGCCCTGCACAGCCCCATCCCCAAGAGTCACCCCCTGTGCCCCAGAGCATCATCCAAACCTTCCTGGAGCTCTGGCAGCCTTGGGGCTGTGCCCACTGCCCTGGGGAGCCTGGGCAGTGCCCACCACCCTCTGGGGGAAGAGCCTTGCCCTGAGATCCAGCCTAAACACCCCTGACCTCTCCTCAAGCTTGTAAAGTCCTACTGAAATATTTGGTGGTTTGGGTTGGAAGGGACCTTAAAGCTCATCTGGTTCCACCCCCTGCCATGGGCAGGGACACCTCCCCCTCGAAGGTTTGAGATCAGCTTGACAGACTAGGCCCAAGCAGAGATTTAAGCAGAGTTTAAGCAGTTGCCACAACTCAACAGAAACTTCTGTGCAATCAGAAGAGCCCTGAGGACCTTCTCTGTGGACAGGAGAATATTGAATTGCTGGACAAGGTGAGGGGAAAGGAGGGAGCAGCTCGAGGTTGGGAGTCCTGCTCCAAAGGGATCAGCCTTCAGAGCAAATCAGAGGGAAAGAAACATGAAAGGGGCACTGGCAAAGGGGGTTCAGCGCAATATGGAAATTGCTTTAAAAATAATTCAATCCACCCTTTAAATGCTCGGTGTATCAGACGGCAACTTGCAGAGGAGTGTTTCAGAAATACATCTCATTGAAAAAAAAAGAAATCATCCAGTCCTGATAAGAGTTCCCCTCTTGGCAAACAGCTCGAGGAAATTCACCGAACAAAGAAAAGCGAGTGGCCCAGCAGTAAATGGAATGCAGGGAACAGGCTGAAGGTAGAAACCAACAATAACTGCAGGCAGAGATGCCTAAATGTGCTGACACTTCCCATTATGAGCCTCAGTTTTCACTTTTTGATAACTTTGCTACTTTCATTCACTGGGGCTGCAGCTCCCCCAGCCAGGGTCTGCTTCAGACTGGGTGTGAGATACTGCTGCTCTGGGTCAGCACTGGGGGGAGGTATCGATGAATTTATTACCCCTGACGTGATGACTCCAACATTCTTTTCCTTCCCAACGTTTTAAAAATCAGGAAATTCCTCCAAAGATGGCACTGAAAGGAAAGGGAGGCTCTGGAGGGAAGCACAAAGATCCTGGGAGGGGCAGTGGGGAGGTTGCCCTGATCTTTGGGCCCAAGACCCCCAGAGATCCTGCCTGGCACAGCCCGTGTGGGATGTCACTGCAAGGACTGCAGATGTTGTAATGCCACAGAACAGCAGATTTTCCATTTCAGCTGGGACAGAAAGGACTGTAAAAACACGGCTCTCATTCCATTTGAAATATTTATTGTTGTTTGTGCAAAGCTGGAGAGACAATCTCGCGTTTCAGGTTTGCTACAGTGATGGTCAGAAGTTACATCCTCACATGGGTTTGGTGCCTAAATATCCTTTGAGTGTTTAAATCCAACCCCCTGACATTCCCTAAGCTCTGCTTAGAGTCATCTTCCCTCAGAGACACTGGGCCTTCTGTGCTTTATGGGCTGACCCACCCCAAGCCCTGCACTCTCTCTCACTCCCACTTCTCACTTCTGCCCCAATCTTGGCTTAAACTCCCCAGGTCAGATCCAGAACATGTTCAGAGCTTTCCCAGCTCTGCCAGGAGATGACCAGAGGGTGACACCAGACCCAACAGGAGAGCTAAACAAGTGTCTTCTGTGTCTGGAATGTCCCCTGGCATGGACAGGCCAACATGGGCTGGCCAAGACACTCAATGGCCAGCAGGAAACAAATCCTGAGATTATTTTGTTACAGCTCCGTGGCCTTTGCCAGGGATCAGGGATAGCCAGGCTGGCCCCCTCCTCCTTGGCTGGTCCAACCCCAGAGCAGGTTGCCCAGGCAGGATGTGGAGTCTCCATCCTTGGAGATGTTCAAAACCCACCCATGTGACCTGCTGGAGCAGGACTTGGTGATCTCCAGAGCTCCTTCCCACCTCAGGGACTGGGGCACCACATGGTTGTCTCAGACTCCTGTTGTTGGAGCCCTGAGCAGTGACATCCCTGTTTCACACAGACTAGAGGAATTCTCCAGTGTGACTTCTTAATGACAGGCATATTCTGCTGTCACATGTCGGGATTCTGGGACAAGATGAGCCCAAGCTGGGTTTGGGTTAGTCCCTGGAGCAGCGTTTTGTGCTGCTCAGAAGGCTTTAAAACCACAGGCTGACCTTGCTGAGATTCCCAGCTTCCTCTTTTCCCACCTGTGTGGGTGGATGTGGGTGACACATTTTTAATTCCAGCAGTTTCTCCTGTGTTTGGGCACAGGTTGGGTGGGCAGTGGCAGGATGTGGCCCCATTAAGGTGCCTGCCAGAGCTCTGCTCTGCACCACAGCTCCAGCCCTGCTGCTCTGGGGCCACCACCTCTGCCCACAGGGTGTTCTCAGGTGAAGCTTCAGTGCAGATCCTGCTTTTGCTGAGACAAACACATCAAATCTGTTTTTCAGAAGGCTGCTGAGCCCCAAAAGCAGCTGAGGCACTTCCCACCCTGCCATGTCCATTGGGAAAGCACAAGCTGGTACCTGAAGCTCGAGGTGTTCTCCAAAGCAGCCCCCCAGGAAGAGCAGCAATGACAGAGCTGCTGGAGGGCCCTCCATCCCAAGGGCACCTGTTTTCAGCCTCATGAAGTCAGGAGAAATCTCAGCAGTGCTGCTGCAATTCCCAAGGAATCCAAGGGGTCACATGGATGTGGGCACAGGGAATGAGTCTGCTTGCAAAGGGAAATCAGCACCTTAGCTCTGCCAGGGTAATTATCCTCCTACAGGCACAACTCCTCACTCTTGTTTGCAGCACAGTTTTCTGTTTCATCTCACACTGAATTCCAAGAAAAGTAAGGACACTAAAAAGCATCTGTAGGAAGGGACATGAGTGGGAGCTGTACTGGTAAAATTATAACGGTGGTATAATTATCCTGATCAATTTTCCATATAAAAGAGACTTCAGAAGAACTCATTTGTTTAACTGTATAAGCCTCAGCCTTTACTCCAGTGGCACCTCTGTTCACCAATCAACATAATGAACATAGGCAATTAAGGTGCACCAGAAACCTGGTTACATTTCCTAAAGGCATTTCCCAATGTCCAAATGCTTGATTTGCAAAATTAATGAGCTGCTCAAGTCCCTTGGTATAAATCAGCACATCTCAGCTGACTTCAGATGAGATCCTCTGATCCTCACCAGCTGAAGGTTTGAGCTGAAGGCTCCTTTGTTAGCCACTGGGAAGCAGAATTATGGTTATTTTCAATATTTACAGTTTGATGTTGGAAGTTAATTTGGGCAGTGCAACCAGGGATTGAATTGAAGAGCAGCCTCAGTGCTGGTGCTCAGGGAAGAAAGGCTTTTTCCTGGGGGGTGAAAGTGCTTCAGGAGGTGCCATCCCGTGCCCACCAGCATGGCCAGCCTTCCAGCCCCCAGCGTTCAGCCAGGCAAATTTCTTCCCAGGAAACTGCACAGCCACAGCAGGCTGGGGCTGCCGAAAGGAGGGAGCGGCAGCGCTGCCGCCTCATTAGCAGTGGGATGTAAGAGTGGCTGTGCAACACTTGCCATTTGCTGGGTGAATACCATTTAAATGTATAAAGGGTTCTGGTACTTGATTGTTCAGTGGCAGAAAGCGAATGGATGTCGAGTCCTTTGCTCACAACTGTGTTGGCTGATGCTGCCCTCAGGGGGTGAGACTCCTTCGGAAACCTCAAGTGTTTAGGGCTGATTTGAGTGGAAGTGATTTGCTCAAAACCCTCCGTGTATTTCGTGTGCTCAGCACTGAGGGGTTGGCTCTGCTCCTGCAAAGGGGTTCAGCTCAGCTCTGGCACAGCATTGCCTTCCAGGGAAGGGGGGAGAGAAGGACGGGAGGGGATTGTCCTGCTCTGCACTGGGGCAGGTTGGGGGGCACAATGGGAGGGAGAGATTGAGCCATTGGGGAGTGGCCAAAGGAGGGCACAGAGATGGGTCAGGGCCTGGAGGGGCAGCGTGGGAGGGCACTGAGGGCACTTGGGGGGTAAAGCTGGAGAAGAGGAGACTGAGGGGAGACCCCATTGCAGGGGCAACTCCCTGGGGAGGGGCAGAGGAGGGGCAGGCACTGATCTCTGCTCTGGGGGGAGCAGGGACAGAGCCAGGGAATGGCTGGAGTTGTGCCAGGGCAGGCTCTGGTTGGACCTCAGGGAAAGGCTCTTCCCCCAGAAGGTGGTGGGCACTGCCCAGGCTCCCCAGGGCAGTGGGCACAGCCCCGAGGCTGCCAGAGCTCCAGGAGGGTTTGGATGATGCTCTGGGGCACAGGGGATGACTCTTGGGGATGGGCCTGGGCAGGGTTGAGGGTTGGGCTGGATGATCCTTGTGGATCCCTCCCAACTGAGCACGTTCAGAGGCTGTGTGAGCATAGTCAGGGAGGGGTGGGGGCAGCCTGAGCAGCACTGAGACCCCCCATGTTCCTCACCCTGCCCATGGGGATCTGTTCTTACACCTGCACTCCCATCTGGGAGCAGCAGGAATTTGTAGGGAAAGGGAGGAGTTTGGGATGTGAATTTGGGCCATATTTGCTGGCTCCATCCCTCCCAGGGCTGCTGGCATTCCTCACACCCTCGCTTAGACCAGTGGAGGTTCAGATTGGATATGAGTTAAAATTTCTTCCTGGAAAGGGTGGCCAGGGGTGGAGTCCCCAGCCCTGGGGGGATTTAAGAAACATTTTGATGTGGCCACTGGGGCCATGGGTCAGTGGTGGCCTTGGCAGTGCTGGGGGGACAGTTGGATCTCAGAGGCTTTTTCCAGCCTAAAGGATTCCATGATTTTTGGGGCACCTTCACCTCTCTTTCCTTGCATGTTTATCCCCACTGACCAGGCTCCAGGTTACACTGCACTAATCAAACATCCTGCAAAGCAGGGCTTGAGAATCCTCAGGCAAACTCCCCAACTTCTCAGGGAAGAGTTTTGGCCCAACAAAAGCTGATGTAGGAGAGTCCTAAAGGAGATGGGTCATTTTAAAGGCCCTGGGAAGAGAAGACTGAAAAAGGATTAGAAACTTCCCCAAACATTATAAAGACCACCAATGATTCCTAGAGGAGTAAACATTGCAATAAACATTTATTTTTCTGGGACACCACATGACATTTAGAGGCTGAATGTCCTTATGGGTGCAGACAGCCCCTTCTCCTGGCTCATCCCTTCCCACCGTGCCTTGTTCCAGCTGCTGCCAGACCTGGTGGGCCAAGGTCTGAACTGCCGGGAAATGAGACCCACCCTGGTGGCGTTTGGGTTTATTTTCTTTTGCAGTTGCCACTGACTGATGGCCTTGTCCAAAAGTGAGGGGTTGGACTCTAAAATACTACACCAGCTTAGGAATTTTGAATGTTTTCCTGATATAACAACCACAACACAGAGAGAAGTAAGAACATATAAACACACACACACACACATATATATATATATATATACACACACATATATAAGAAACAGTGTTCAAATTTTCACTTCTCTGCTCCAGAGACTGGGCTGGAATTGGGAATAACTCCCTTAGAGACAATGGGAGACTGTTGGAGGACAGGAGACAGTCAGGGCTATGGGACAGAAGGACATTTTCTTTGTCCATTGGTCACAGAAAGATGAAGGGAAGGTTTGATTCTCTCTCTGAGTAGAGGAAGAGCTGCCACCAGGTGACACAAAGGTGACCAGACATTTAATGCCTCTTCAGAATTCATCAAAAAAGTCAAAACCAGCCAGCCAGAGATCACAATTAAACCAGTATTAAAAGGAAACTCCTTAGCCTTGGATATCTGGAAGGACTTGTAAGAGAAGAAGACACACATTTGTATTCAACAAGAGCAAATTGTCTGTTGTTTGTTTAATTTCATTCTAAAACTGGGAAAGGAGCTGTGTGCACAAAAAAGGAGCTGTAGACCTGTATTTTAAGGACTGGACATTCCACGTGTCCCCACTTGAGGAAGCAAGTGAGGAAAAGCAAGGTGTGAGTGAGCCCAGAGCAGGTGGGGGCACAGCTGGGCAGGGGGAGCTGCCAGCAGTGGCACAGGGTGGCACTGCCAGGGGTTCCTCAGGCTCTGCCCCAGCAGCTGGGTGGGGGGTGTGCAGTTTAAAGCCACGGAAGGCCCCAGGGATCTGTTACCATGTCAGGAGACAGAGTTAAATTCCAAAATGTCTTGGTAAAGTTGGGAAGCAGTTTAGGAAAAAAACCAGCTCAGCAGAGAAAGGGTAACACTGAGCAGTGCTTTGGCATCAACAGTTCTGGGTGGAAGAGCTGCCTGGAGAGCAGGATTTAGGAGGTGGAGGAACACACAGGCAGTTCTTTGCTGCTACAAACACACCAACCTGCACACAGGAGTCTGTCACACAGCCCCACAGTGTGCTGAGTTGGGAGGGACCCACAAGGACCAACCCCTGGCCCTGCACAGACACCCCAAAAATCCCACCCTGTGCCCCAGAGCATCATCCAAACCCTCCTGGAGCTCTGGCAGCCTTGGGGCTGTGCCCACTGCCCTGGGGAGCCTGGGCAGTGCCCACCACCCTCTGAGGGAAGAGCCTTTCCCTGAGATCCAACCTGAGCCTGCCCTGGCACAGCTCCAGCCATTCCCTGGCGCTGTCCCTGGTGTTTCACCTGCTAGAAATGGAACCCAGCTCTGAAGCTCCTCTCAGCACGTGGATGCCTCAGCCAGAGCTGGAGCCAGGCTTGGGCTCTTCAGGAAAATTGTGGTACAGTTGGGATAGAGAGAGTGATGAAGGTGAGTAGAAGTTGAGAAAACAGTGGGTTGTTTAAGCTCTAGTTGAGAAAGAGCTGCTGAGAGCATCTTCAGAGGAGTCTTGTCCAGTGTCTGGGACCATCAGGATGAGAAATGGGGGCTGGATTTGCCCCAGGGATTCCCTGGAAAAGCCTTACTAAGGATCACTAAGCACACAGGCTGCTCATGCTGAGGGCTGTTCAGTGTCTGTGTTACAGGAAGGCAAACTCCTCTTGGATGTCACAGAGCCTGAGCTCACCTGCCCTGGGAGAGAGGATGGGCCAGGCAGGTCCATGAGGACACCAGTGACCCTGTGGCTGTGACTGGGCAGCCCTCAGTTTGCCACAGCACTCTGGCTTGAGTTCTGTGCTCCCCTCTCTGTGCACAGTCAGGAGCCACACACAGACACACCTGTAGGTCTCAACAGGGCAAGAGTAAATGGCCTCACGTTTAGAGGCACCAGGGGAGGGTTAGATTAGATATCAGGAATGATTTCTTCACAAGAAAGAGTTGCAAAGCACTGGCACAGACTGCCAGGGCAGTGGTGGAGTCACCATCCCTTGAAGTGTTCAGAAGATGTGTGCATGTGGCACTTGGGGATCTGCTTTGGTGGTGGACATGGTGGTGGTGCTGATGGTGGGACTGGATGAGCTTAAAGGTCTTTTCCAACCTTAATTGGCTTAAGTGTTTGGTTCCAAATGGTGCCCACCAGCAGAAAAGTCTGTGAGAGCGGCTACTAAAGGTCTGCTCAGCAGCAACAGGTCTGTGAAGAAGGGCAGGGATGGGGCAAGGAGTGAGAGCAGAGCAGTTGCCCCTCTGTGAAGATGCATCCTGGTGGTTCCTTGTGGTTCCAGGAGACTCTGAGCCCCAGTTCAGCAGCAGCACAGGGACTTCGGAGCAACCCCACACATTTCCAGGAAAAGCTGCATTTCTCACAGTGCACAAACAGGCCAGGCTGACTATCCTTCACAGGACAAGGACACTGGAGTATTTCACATGCAGGATTTGAAGCATTTTTGATGACCCATTCTTTACTCACATTCATTATTTAGGTCTGATTGTTACCTGGTGGTTTCTCCTTCATGTTAAGGACAGATGCTGATGCTGATGCTGAGCTGGAAGTTTTCCATCTCTGTTTACACTGAGCTGCCCTCTGTCTCTCCTGACACAAGCCCTGAAATACAGGAAGACAAATCCAGATTCCTCCCTTTGTTCTGAGGGACACAGAGGTTAAAGGCTTTCCTACCATTGACAAGTGGTGCAACACAAGTGTTGTTTTCATCTTCCTGGGCACCTGTACCAGATTTATTCCTTTGCATCATCAGTGCCTTCTGTGCCAGTGGAATGGGAAACTGCTGGAATGAGCCTCTTGTCAGGCACTGAATAACCCAACAAACACACCTGGTAACTGTGCTGGGGGTGGGTCACCTCCCACCATGGGGGGGTTCCAGCTGGGGCAGGCCATGTGTGCCCACCCTGTGAGCTCAGCCTGGAACCAGCAATGCTGCCACCTCCCCTGGCAGCTCTGAGGGTCCCTCACTCTGCCTCTGTAGCTCAGAGGGGTCTCTCACTCTGTAACTCAGAGGGTCCCTCACTCTGTACTCTGAGGGTCTCTCACTCTGTACTCTGAGGGTCCCTCACTCTGTACTCTGAGGGGTCCCTCACTCTGTCTCTGTAGCTCAGAGGGGTCTCTCACTCTGTAACTCAGAGGGTCCCTCACTCTGTACTCTGAGGGTCTCTCACTCTGTACTCTGAGGGTCCCTCACTCTGTACTCTGAGGGGTCCCTCACTCTGTCTCTGTAGCTCAGAGGGGTCTCTCACTCTGTAACTCAGAGGGTCCCTCACTCTGTACTCTGAGGGTCTCTCACTCTGTACTCTGAGGGTCCCTCACTCTGTACTCTGAGGGGTCCCTCACTCTGTCTCTGTAGCTCAGAGGGGTCTCTCACTCTGTAACTCAGAGGGTCCCTCACTCTGTACTCTGAGGGTCTCTCACTCTGTACTCTGAGGGTCCCTCACTCTGTACTCTGAGGGGTCCCTCACTCTGTCTCTGTAGCTCAGAGGGGTCTCTCACTCTGTAACTCAGAGGGTCCCTCACTCTGTACTCTGAGGGTCTCTCACTCTGTACTCTGAGGGTCCCTCACTCTGTACTCTGAGGGGTCCCTCACTCTGTCTCTGTAGCTCAGAGGGGTCTCTCACTCTGTAACTCAGAGGGTCCCTCACTCTGTACTCTGAGGGGTCCCTCACTCTGTCTCTAGCTCAGAGGGGTCTCTCACTCTGTAACTCAGAGGGTCCCTCACTCTGTACTCTGAGGGTCCCCCCCTCTGTGTCCCACCCTGCTCCCTCTTCCCAGAGTAACCCGCCCCTCTCTCCTCAGACTGCACGGTCAGACGTGCCGGGTATGAAATACCACTCTGCCTGACATCACACATACTTCACATTCCTGGTTCTCATGGCTTGAATTCCCCTCTCTATCTGAGGTCTCAAAGCTTTGGTACCCAAATAAAACACACTTGAGCTGTTTCTAATTGACTTTTAAACACTTCCAACCCATCTGATCCATCTGCATCCCTGAATGCCACTCTCACTGTTTGCCCTGGGTTGCCAAACTGCAGCTCCGAGGCAGAAGGGAGAAGATGCTGCCAGAGCTGCGGGGGGGCTTTGGGTTTCGGAGCTGTTGGGGCCACTTCCCAGCAATAACAAGTCAGAGAAAACCAGAGAAGCAGAACAACCACCAAAGACAAAAGCCTTTGGTGTGATTTTATCAGAAATACCTGTGCCAATAAAAAAGGAACAGGGTGAGAATCGGGATCAGCAGGGTCTGAAGTGGCTTTGAGACTTTTCAGTTTGCCCTGTTCAAGCTTCTCCCTTTCCGTTCTTCCCTCCTGGGCTCCCCAGCACATTTAGTCTGATGGTCTCACAGCGAAGTTTCACTTTCTGGAGAGCCTGTTGTTGAAATCTGTCTAATACACTCCTCTTCCCACTCTGTGCCCTCCAATTCTGCTTCAAAGTCATTTTCCTCCCCGTGTTTTTTTCTTATATTTATAAATGTTTACCGAAAGGTTGAAACCCCCATTAACTGGGACTCGGCAGAGCAGCCCGATGTGCACAGCCCTGAGCTGCTCTCTGGACAGAGACACTGTAACGAGGGCCTAATTAAGTGAAAGCTGCCTAAGAAAATCAGGGGAGACAGGAATTTTCTGCGGGTTGTCAAAGTCAGTAGCTCTCCGAGGGAACAGGACAGGTGAGCAGAGCTCGAGGAGAAGGTGGCACTCCAGAAACACACACATTTGTAGCACCCAGAGATGGAAACTCTGAGAAAGCTGCAGGGCAGGGGATGTTGAGGAGACTCTTCCCCTGGGATGAGCCAAACACCTGCCACAACCAGCAAGTCCGAAACCCGAAGACAAACAACCCACACCAAACCCAGCTTAGCCTTTCCCAGAGTGTTCCTTTGCCTGACACTGTGCTTGGGTTCCACATCCTCCTTCCCTGGGAGTGGGGAATCTCTGCCCTTTGGAGAGCAGGAGGTGGTCACACCTGCCCCAAAGGAGGTCAAGTGGGATGGTGTGGGGCCAGCACAGCCCCAGCAGCAGAGCAGACCCGTGTGGGGCAGCCCAGGGCTCTGTGGGTTGATGCCAGTGTGGAGGTGGCTGCACTGAGGCTCCCACCCAGCTCAGGGACATTGTCCCCTCCACTTTGTCACCTTTCACTCTCCCAGGCTGCCCAGGCACCCGTCTCTGTGCTGTGGGAGCAGCACTGGGCTGGTGTTGGTGGCACAGGGGCACAAGGGGACAAGGACACGTGGCAGGGTGGCTGCCCACCGACAGCATCCTGTAGGCACAGGGTCCTCAACACCCCACCATGCCAACACAGCTCCGTGGGATTGTGTGTGCCCAGCACAGCCCCAGGGCACGGGGTGTGCCCAGCACAGCCCCCGGGCACGGTGTGTGCCCAGCACAGCCCCCGGGCATGGTGTGTGCCCAGCACAGCTCTGTGGGATGGTGTGTGCCCAGCACAGCCCCCGGGCACGGTGTGTGCCCAGCACAGCCCCCGGGCATGGCCAGGCAGCTCAGGCATTACAGTGACCACATGGGCAGGTGATCCAGGGCTGGAGCCCCCTCTGGGATGGGACAGGTTGGAGAGCTGGGGGGGCTCACCTGGAGAAGGGAAGGCTCCAGGGACACCTGAGAGCCCCTGGCAGTGCCCAAAGGGGCTCCAGGAGAGCTGGGGAGGGACTGGGGACAAGGGATGGAGGGACAGGACACAGGGAATGGCTTCCCACTGCCAGAGGGCAGGGACAGATGGGATATTGGGAAGGGATTGTTGGCTGGAAGGGTGGGCAGGCCCTGGCACAGGGGGGGCAGAGAAGCTGTGGCTGCCCCATCCCTGGGAGTGTCCCAGGCCAGGCTGGATGGGGCTTGGAGCCACCTGGGCTGGTGGGAGGTGTCCCTGCCCATGGCAGGGGGTGGGATGGAATGATTTCTAAGTTCCCTTCCAACCCAAACCATTCCATGAGTCTATAACCGAGAAAGAGCTGAGTGCAACGTTTTCCTTATCACTTGAAGGGATTTCAGCATTCAGCTCCTTGCACTGGATAGAAAGCCTGTCTTCTTATTTTCCCTTCATTTTTTGTGTGTATTCCTTCAGGAGAAACCATTGCAGTTTCAGTTTGGTTTGTTTCATTTTCCCAGGCATTTCAGACTGGAGACCCTGCAATGGTTCTGACTGAAGCAGCTTCAGCCACGTTTGCCTGAGATTCGAAACACAGCCCTCGAGTTCCTGACCCCAGGTGGGTGGTCACAGGTTCTCAGGTCTGTAGGTTTGTTGGGAAAATTAGTAAAAACTAAAAAGAGAGGTACTGGAGTCCTTGATCCTGAATTTGGAATGTTGGGAACAGCCTGGCCCCGAATGCCACTGTAGCTCCACCCCAATCCCCTCTGCCCCCAGCCCATCCCGTGCTCCTCTCCAGCCCAAACTGTGTCCCTTTTGCATAAATGGGCAAATGTTTCTCCACCTTTTCATCTTGAAGGACCATCCAGATTAAGAAAAGAGACAACAAATTATCCACAGAGAATTTCCTGCAGTTCCTCCACAGGGTTTTCACTTGCAACCAAACTAAACCAATTTGAAATGCTCAGTGGTCACTTCCAGCTTTTATTTTCTCGTGGGCTTTTTTTCCTCCCCCTACTGGCTTTGAAATCCACTTTTCCTCCCCCTGCTGGCTCTGGAATCCCCACGTGTGTTCCCCACACCCTCTTCACAAGGACTCTGCAGAATATTGTCCAATCCACTCAGTTAGGCAATTTTCAAAGCCAGGCAGAAAAGTATTGGCCACTTTGACGCACACAAAGAAGAAATAGTCACAGAGAGACGACTTGGGGGGAAAGAAGTGCTTTTTTTTTTCCTTTTTACCAAAATGTAACGTTTTCTCTTGTTTCATCTCAAGGTTTAGTGCAGAGTTTAGTTTATTTGTACACACAGAAACACATTTTCAGCATTGCTTTCTCTTCATGACCACTCCACTCCCATTCTCAAGGCTGTCTCACCTGTTTCCAAATGCCCCAGAGGTGTTTGTGGTTCCATAGGACTTGAGGTTTTAATACAAAATTGAAATAGAGGCACCAGAAGAAGCAAACCAAAGCACTCCCAAAAATCCTCCACAAACAGATTTATTTCCCTTTGCTCCTTTGAACAGCCAAGGAGCTGCTGTGGCAATGCCACCCTACAGTAAATATTCCTGGTTTTCCACTGTGTTTTCAGGAATACATCCACAAAAATCCCCCCAGATGCAGACTGTGCCTCAGAAACAGGGAGATTTTTATTCAGTATTTCCCCCTGCCTGGGTAACAGCAGCTCTGAGTTGGAGCAGAGCCTGTCAGCTTCCCAAAAGGAACACGAGTATTTCTAAAGGAGCACAAGAGCTTCCAAAGGAGGTTGCAGAATGTTAATTGCCTATGGATATGTAAAATGAGAACTAAAATACCAAAGGTTGCAGGGTCCCCATCAGTCATTTTTTTTTTCCCCCCAGAATTGATGCTGCAGCTCAGGCTTGTTATAAAGGTAAAAGGCTTTTTCTTATGTACCTGCAGCTGCAGGATGAGACTTGTCCCTGTCTCTCCCTCCCAGCCAGGTCAGGAAACATCATCTCCATCTGCACAGTCTGGGCCACACTGACATTCTCCGACGGCCGTTTCTGACGTGCAACCTTTCGAGGCTTTACCGGGGCAAGAAATTAGAAAGAACACATTAAACCCTGTAAAATAAGACACATGAGCTAAACCAGCTGGCTCCTCATGGAAATCTCAGTGTGTCCCTCTCTCTGCCTACTCCACACAGCATGGGAGAGACCACACTCTGCCCCCTTTGTACCATGAGAACCCCCCAAAGGGGAGGTGCAGGCAGTGCTGGGATTCATCCCTGCCTGGTGAGCTTTTGCTGCAGACAATTTGGAGGCTGAAGGGGGAATATTTGCTTTCAGTGCATGTGGGGATTGTGGCAACCACGAGACAACGATGTCTCAGCTGAGCTGGGTCCCTTCTGGGCAGGTGTTATTTAATGTATCTGCCCACCATCTCAGCATCTCCAGCATCATCAGCCCTCCCGATGTTCCCACATTTGGCTCCCGCAGAGCTCAGCTGGCTCGTTGTGGGGTCTGCCATGAGTTTCTCCAAGAGGTGGGGCCGTGGGTTACTCTTGGGGTGCTCCCTGGGCAGCACTTGCTTTATCAGGAACGAGTGAGTGTTAGGCGAGGTCCAGGGATGTCACAGGGGACGAGCAGAGCGGGCTCTGAAGGGTGTGGAGCTTTCAGGTCCCCTCCAACCCCAACCAGTGACCAGTGACTGTGCCCCAGGAGCTCCTCCCAGCCTGGCAGTGCTGTCAGTGCTGCTGGCACGACTGAAGGTGTCCAAACCAGCCCAGAGTTTGCCATTGGCACCAGTGCTGGCACCGCAGTAACCAACCCCCCGCCCCGTGCCTTCCCCACAGACCCACCAGCACCCTTTGCCTCTGCCCCATTACAGTGTTTGCCAGTTGTGCTGCCCAATTCTTACTGCTTTTGGGAAATAGATTAATATACAAAATAACATCACAAGCAGCAGGGATCTGATAAACTCAGTTGGCTAAATGAGTGATGGCAGCCTCTGCCTCCATCGGAAATCATTATGTGATGTACAGGATGAAACGAGAGTGAAGGATCAGTGTGTGCTCTCTGGGTGTGCAAAGGGGTGTGGGTATAAGCACTTGGGGGTGTTTTTTTTTAAAATCAGCTCAGCATGCAAATATATATTTCTGCTGAAATTATGTTCAAACAGTCAAAGCAGAAACAGATGTATTGAAAATATAAATACAGGGCTTAATAAATATTTCATCATCAAATATTTCAAAAATGTCATCTTTAAAAACATGAAAATTCAGCCTCAGGAGGACCAAAATATTTAATCACTCTCAAGAAATTCTTGAAAGGGAATCTCTTTCCATCGGATTCCTTCTAAAGAGAAGAATGAATTTCCAGGTGCTGTGAGCTATATTTATTTTAATCAAAATCACTCACTGAGTTAAAGGAGATAGAATAATCAGTGAGGTCATTATTAAGTGAGATAACAACTTCTGAATGAATGCTCTCATTAATCTAATTATAAAGTGGAATAGTATCTTACTAATCAGGCTGTTAACTGAACCACTGGAAATGTGAGGCTGCAATCACAGCTGTGTGAGCCACGCTGGGCTCCTGACCCGGGTACTGTGGGAAATGAGGGGGCCCAAATTCCCTGCCCCACCCAGGGACACCGACCCTGTTGGCACAGGGGGGCCCAGAGAGGAGGGACCTGATGGGGAATGTCAGTCACAGGATGTGCTGAGTTGGGAGGGACCCACAAGGACCATCCAGTCCAACCCTCAGCCCTGCNAATCTCTCCCTCCCACTGTGCCCCCCAACCTGCCCCACTATTGCAGCTGAGGCCGCCCCAGGGCAGAGCAGAGCGGGACAATCCCCTCCTGATGCCCCCCAGGGCAGGGATGGCCCTCCTGGCTCAGGCACTGTTGACTGGGGGCCAACTGGCCCCTGCCCAGCACCCCCAGGGCCCTTTCCTGGCACTGCTGTCTGTCCATCCAGCCGGGGTTGCCCATCCCAGGGGCAGAATCTGCGACTTCCCCTGGTTGAAGTTCCCCTGGTTGGTGATTCCCAGCCCTCTGATCTGCCCAGGTCTCTCTGCAGGGTCTTCCTGCCCTCCAGGGACTCAACAGCTCCTTCCAGTTTTGGGTCATCTGCAAACTTGCTCAGTGTCCCTTCCAGTCCTGAGTCCAAGTCCTTGATGAAGATGCTGAAGAGCACAGACCCTAAAATGACCTGCAGCTCGTCCTCAGAGCTGAGGAACATTTAAAAATAGTCTGAATGGGTCCCTTTGGAACCTCTGCTTTACCTCCACTGTTACCCCTTGCCATGGACATGAAGCAAGACTCCATGAGCATTCCCAAGCACCAAGGAGCACCAGGACCTCCAGGGAGACCCTTGGCTGCTCTGCAAAGGAGAGCTGGTAGCTGGGGGGTTGTTGGAGGGAGGATGTTCAGCAGGGCACGGGTGGTGAGGAGGGCTCTGGATGGTCGCCTGGGCTGCCCCTTTGTCAAACCCAGGGTGGGATTCACAGCCAGGGCTCCTGCCAGCCCGGCTTAACCTGGACACCCTTTATAGGCAGAAACACCTGGGTTTGACACAAGGAATTAAAAGACACTGTAGGAACAAGTCCAGAGGAGGCCAAGGAGATGCTCCCAGGGCTGGAGCCCCCTCTGCTCTGGGGGCAGGCTGGGAGAGCTGGGGGGGTTCACATGGAGAAGGGAAGGCACTGGGGAGACCTGAGAGCCCCTGGCAGTGCCTAAAGGGGCTCCAGGAGAGCTGGGGAGGGACTGGGGACAAGGGATGGAGAGACAGGACACAGGGAATGGCTTCCCACTGCCAGAGGGCAGGGATAGATGGGATACAGGGAAGGAATTGTTGGCTGGGAGGGTGGGCAGGCCCTGGCACAGGTTGCCCAGAGAAGCTGTGGCTGCCCCATCCCTGGGAGTGTCCCAGGCCAGGCTGGACGGGGCTTGGAGCAACCTGGGCTGGTGGGAGGTGTCCCTGCCCATGGCAGGGGGTGGGATGGGATGAGCCTTAATGTCCCTCCCAACCCAAACCGTTCTGGGATTCCATGAACACCCCGGGCACATTCAGATCCTCCAGGGCTCAGCCCCACCTACCCCAGCACCCTTTCATTTCATTTTATGACACCTCCCCATTTTCTGTGTATATTTTGCATTTACTTTATCTTTTAAGTGTTTTCCATTACCTGTCCCCTCGAGCTCCCCTCACCAGGAGCATCCAAACCCACCTTCCCCTGTCTAAGGAAGATCCCCCCTTGTCTGTCAGTGTGAGGAAACAGCACAGTGGCCCTGGGCACGGGGGTGGGCACAGCCTGGCAGGCTGGGCAGCTGCAGGTTCCTTGGGCACCCTGAGCTGTGTCTGCTGCCCCTCAGCTGGGTGTTGGTGATTTGCTGGTGTTGGTGATGTGCCAGTGTTGGTGTTCCTGGTCCATGTAGGAGCAGGGTGAGGGTGTGGCACTGACTGTGGTGCCCCTTTGGGACTGCCCTGCCCAGCAGGGAGAGGAGAAGATGCTGCACCTCTGGCAGCTGCCAGGCAAAGGAGGTGCCTGCTTGATTTAAAATGTACACCAACAAACTCAGCCTCGGGAGCTTGAGGAAGAGCTGAAATGACACATCCCTGAGTGAGCTTTCCAGACAACATCATGGGGTTTTAAATATTTGAGGAGAAAAATAACGCTGAACAAATTGTATAAAATGCAGCAGTCAGGAACACCATTCAAGGGGAGAAAAGTTCTGCTTCTTGCCCAGGTGTTCCCACAAAGCCCACCCAGTACCTTTCTGCATTTTTAGTTCCTAAATTCCTTTAAATTCTGGCATAATCATTTCTTGAACGGAAGAAAAAAAAAAGAGAGAGAGAGAGAGAGAGAGAAAAGATTTTTCTCCTGCTTATTAACACCTGGTAAGAATTTTCACAGCTATTAGTAAACCCACAGTGTTTTATTTCACTTCAGCAGATACAGGAGTGGAGTGATGTCCTATCAGACATATTTTGAAATTTCCAGTAAAAGTACTAAAACCACTTTGCCAGATGTAATATGGAAAGTGCTGCTCATTACAACACTCAATTTTCTGTTGCCTGTATAAGTGTTCTGCAGCCAGGAGCGCTCAGATTTTAAATGTGGGATAAATTTAATTTTAAATTAAGTCAGAAAGGTTACTGCTGCAGAAAAACCCCTTCCTTCCTAAACGTTTCAGGTCAGCTTCTCTGGATCATGGGAAGAAGGTCCTCAGCAAGGGGAGCATGGAAGGACGAGGCTGGAAGTTGCACAAAGGTGGGACTTGTTTAATGCAGTAATAGACATGAATAAGTTACATTTTCTTAGATGAGGAGTCCTGAGGTGGTTCAAAATGAGGGATTCTTGGAGACTGCTCAGGTCGAGGCTCACCAGAAGATGGGCAAAATTGCCTCAGCTGGAGGATCCTGCTGGCACGTGGCTGGTGCCACACCCTGGGGAGCAGACCTGGCACTGCCCATGGAGCTCCTCGTGCCTCGGCACTGCTTCCAGGCTCTCCTTTGAACTGTCCATTAATGGGGAATATTGAACCCTTCATGGTCCCTCTGCTTCCCATCCTGTCACGTGTCGTGCCATCCTCGGGCAACACCTCAATCGTGACTTCAGTGCAGGGTGAATTTGCTGAGTGGTTTAGGGAATTTTCCTGCCCATTTGGGGAGTCCTGGGGCTGGGCCACCAAAGGCAGCAGTCAGTGGCACCCTCCCCTGGCACTGCACATCCCTCTCTCACTGCCACCCAGGCCCTGCCAGAGCCACCAAGGCCATGGTCCAGGAACACTGAAATTCCAGATATGAAGCTCTGAAATTGGAGCACAGGATGGAAGCCCCATTGCCCAAATCAGTGCTGATACAGAGACAGTGCTAAGTGCAGGTTCCTCTTGCCAAGCTGTGCCCCAGATCTGCTGAAAGCTTTCCAGGGAAAGTATCCAGAGGCAAAGGGCCAAAATCCAGGCTGATTTCAGTTGGCCTGTTGAGGGAATGGACTTCCAGGCAGGGGTGGATTCTTACAATAGCTGGAGATGGTTTTAGTCTTTATTGCAAACATTTGCCCCAGTCCCTGGTGCTCCTCAGGAACTGGGACCACTTCTGTCACCAGCACTGCCTTCCAGGAAAGTGTGGAGAGGAGAAGGTGGGATGGGAGGGGATTGTCCCGCTCTGCTCTGCCCTGGGGCGGCCTCAGCTGCAATAGTGGGGCAGGTTGGGGGGCACAATGGGAGGGAGAGATTGAGCCATTGGGGAGTGGCCAAAGGAGGGCACAGAGATGGGTCAGGGCCTGGAGGGGCAGCGTGGGAAGGCACTGAGGGCACTTGGGGGGCTCAGCTGGAGAAGAGGAGACTGAGGGGAGACCTCATTGCAGGGGCAACTCCCTGGGGAGGGGCAGAGGAGGGGCAGGCACTGATCTCTGCTCTGGGGGGAGCAGGGACAGAGCCAGGGAATGGCTGGAGTTGTGCTAGGGCAGGCTCAGGTTGGATCCCAGGGAAAGGCTCTTCCCCCAGAGGGGGGGGGGCACTGCCCAGGCTCCCCAGGGCAGTGGGCACAGCCCCAAGGCTGCCAGAGCTCCAGGAGGGTTTGGATGATGCTCTGGGACACAGGGGGTGACTCTTGGGGATGGGTCTGGGCAGGGCTGAGGGTTGGACTGGATGAACTTTGTGGGTCCCTTCCAGCTCAGCATATTCTGGGATTCTGTGAAACGGGAAGCTTTTTAGTGTATCTGTCCACTCGCTCCCTTGGGTGCCTCTGCACTCAGGCTTGAAGGGAACTATGCAATAAAGTAGGATCCTTCACAAGCTGCCACAGCCTCCCCATTTTCACTGAGATCTAAACTGAGGAAAGGAAAATCCCAATCTGCTCCATGGGTGAGGGCAGAGCATCCCCCTCTGCAGGAGCACTGGCTGTGCTGTGTGAGGACAAATGCCCAGCACAGGGCACGGAGCCTTTGTAGAGCCCTGCAGGGACTGCTCTGTAGGCAGAGCAACAGCACGAGCTGTGAGCTCTCTTGGCACCCATGGAGAAGTTCAGCTCCCCTGTGACACTGCACAGAACTACCCCTGAGCAAGGCTCAGGCAGCATCCCATGTCTGTGTCCCTGTCCCTGAGCTGGATTGCTCCAGTGGCACGGAGTGTTCCCAGTGACATCAGCCCCCTCTGACACACCCTTTGTCCCCTCAGCCCTGGTGACAGATGGCTCTGGCCCCACTGCAGAGTCCCATCCAACCCCTTCCTTCATCCCCTTCCCCACCTGTTACTCCTGCCCCAAACCACCTGCACTGTTGGATCCCAAGCCCCTCACTGCTACTGGACTTCCCTCTCCCCTCATTCCCAGTGCATCCCAGTCACCCCAGGCCCCCAGGGAGATGTTCCCTGCCTGTCCTGCCCACCCACACAGCACCTAGGATGTGCCTTGCCCTCATCCTGCCCCAGCTCTGGCTCCTGCCCTGGGGAGGGTTGCACTGCAGGGAGCAGGCACAGCAGGATGGGTGGGGAGCCCACAGCAGGCAGGCACTGGGTGCTGTGCCACGGAAAGAACTCTGCAGAAAGCCCTAAAAAGGCACTGAGGGCCAAATTCTGATGTGTCTGCCCTGTGCCATCAGCTCAGCTGCCCCCTGGGGTGGGTGGGTGTCTGCCAGATGAAGGGTGAAGCCCTTTAGATAAAAAAAATCCCCCATTATTAAACATTCCCTTTCACCCTTTACCAAATCACTTAATCCTGATACTCTCCTATTTCGCCTCAGGAAAGGCACGGTGGGTTAAAATTAACAGCAATTCTACATTCATTGCAAGCTCCTAATTAAGCAGGCTGGGCTGCGCTGCTGCAGCCAGATAATTCCCCAATATTTAGCCATTAGTTCTTTCCAATTTGGCTGCTGCTGCTGCTGGCAAGTTTTGTCTCATAAACAATTACTGTGAATGCCAGATGTCCCGATGGAGCGCTCGGCTCCCGGGGCCGCCTGTCTCATCAGCCCCTCCTGCCCGAGCAGGGCAGACAGGTTGACATTTGACATCCGTGTGTGGATAAAGCAAAGGGTCAGCCAGAATCCCAGCAAGCACTTTTAATGACAGCAGCCTCGTGGGCTGAGCACACCCTGCCCTCACACGGCTCCTCCCGACAAGCACAGCCCACGGTTCGCACATCCACAGCCCCTTGTGGAACCGGAGCGTCATTGGCAGGGAGGAGGGTTTGGGGGCTGTGAGCTGCATAGGGGACAGGGCAGGGTGCCAGTGTAAAGCTGATGTTCCACTTTGCAGAGAAAAAGAAATAAAAATCCGGAAGACAGAGGCCTTGGCAGGTCTTTTCAGCTCTGCTCCTGCATGCAGGAGCCCTTGAGGAGCTGCGGGTGCCGTTCCTGCAGCCCCCCAGCAGAACCGTGCAGGGGGCATCTCGTGGGCAAGACTTACCCCCCCCCCCCAGGGCAGGATGGCCTCAGTCCAGCTCCACGTGCAGTGGGGCTGAAACCAGAGCTCTGAGACCCCTGTGAGGGGGATGGCAGTGGGGGATGATCCCTTTCCAGTGTCAAGACAGCACTGCAGACAGGTGGACCTTGCTGAGAGTTTGGGACTTGCCCCGTGGCCGGCTCAGCCCAGGCTGGGGATGCAAAGAGGCTTTGGGGTGGGGGATCCCCCTGTTTGCCCTCCCTCCTTTGGATGCCCCTGGGGTTGGGGGTCTCCAACAGCTCAGGACCGGGTGCTGTGCTCAGCCACATTTCTCCAGCCCTGCCTTGCAAGGCCAGGCTTTGGACTTGGCGGGCCAGAGAGCTGCTCTGCTGTTTGTTTTAAGGCAAACTTCTCTAAAGGGGAGTGTATTACATGAAGAAACTTTTATACTTGAAAAGGCTTGATTCACATTCCTGCAGAAGAAAGCGATTGCCAGCTGAAATTCCCCGGAAGAGTCTCAGGAGATTCAGAAGAGAAACAGAGAAATGTGCATTTTAATATAATATTCTTTCAGAATCCCACATAAAACGTTACATGTTTTTATGCTCAGCGTGGCAGCTTACTTTTATTTTAAAATAAACAAGTGCAGGTTTAATGGAAGGGCACTTGTTGACAGACACATTAATTTCTCACCAGAGAAACAGAGAAAAAGCACAGGTAAATTCCTGAGACAAGTGTGTTTTCAGATAAAAGGCTAATGCTGGTTTGTGTTCCTGCCTTGCTGGTGTGAGGAGCTGAGATGAATCGATCGAGGGGGAACAGTTCGAGCTTGGCTCCAGGGCACACAGGGAGGTGGCACCAGTGGGTACCAGCTGTGGGCACTCAGGGCTGGCACGGGAGGAACAAACCCTACGGGGCAGGGTTTGGCTGTGCCACTTTGCTGTGATTTTTAAGCAAGCTGAGAAATAGAGGAGCTTTCCTGCTCTGTTGTCACTGCTGAAGTCCTGCCCTGGTGCCCAGCCCTGGCCTGGATCACTGTCCCACCAAACAGGACTCAGGGACACTTGATCCTGATCAGGAGCTTCTCAGTGTGGGTCCTTCTCCCACTCTTTGGTATTTGCAGAAGGACAGTGAGACCCTTGAGGTGGCAGGAAATGCACTTTGGAGAACAGTAAGAACAGTACAGCTCTGTGGTCCTTCCAAGGGTCTGTCCTTTCTCTGCCTCTTAAATCACAATCCAATTTCTTGCCCCATCCCTGGGAGTGCCCAAGACCAGGTTGGACAGGGCTTGGAGCAACCTGGGCTAGTGGAAGGTGTCCCTGCTCATGGAATGAGTGAGCTTTAAGGTCTCTTCCAACCTAAACCATTCTATGATTCTATAATCACATTCTTCTTGGAAATCACTGAAAGGAAATCCCATTTCTTGCTCTTGACACTGGAGCTGTTTCAGTTCAAGCAGAGCTTGGGCACTCTGGCAGGACCCACTCAGTCAGGAGATGCTTCTTCAGGCTGGATCACCCCAGATGTTCCACCTGGACAGACAACACAACTTCTCCATGGCAGCTCAGCATTACATGTGGATTTGGCCAGCAGAGCCAGTCACTAATAAAACACTTGATTTTGAATTATTTTAGTGCAGACAAATGGAGGGCTCTCTTTATTATCTGCAAATAAGACTCTGGATTTGAAAGGGCAGAGGATAAAAAGACAAATGGACTAGAATGACTGTCCTGAGCAGCTCAGGGATGTAAGTGAAGCAGTGGGAATGTACTGAAATCACAGACACAAAAGTATCTGCTGTGGGCTCCCAAGGCAGGGGGGAAATCCTGGAGGATTGGGCTCTGTGTTTATCCCAATAAATAACTCCATCCAAAAGTCTGTTAGGACCAAACAGAGAGGCTGCAAGGACAGGAAGAAAGAATTGAGCAGCAAATAAATCTGCATGTTGAATCTCAGAGAGTGTAGGGAAAAAGTGAGAATTGGTAAAAGTCAAGCTGAGCTAGAACTGAATTGAGGCAAATTGTAAAGGACTCATTTGTGTCATGAATAAAAAGGGACGAAAGACTGGCCAGGACCAGTGAAGAGCAAAGGTCTGGATACTGCCCTAAAGCTGCATCTGTGTTTTGTGTCAGCCCTCCCTAAGGAGCAAGGAAGGTGCTGAATGCAGGCACAGCAGTGGGATGAGGGGATGGAGACAGAGCTGGTCGTGTCCACTGAGAGGCAACTTGTGAACATGTCAGTGTGAGGAGCCGGGGGGGCTCAGCCCCAGCCCTCTGAAAATAACCACAGCATCAAAGTGCAGGCCCAGAAATGATGGTTTCCAATCAACCTACCGAGCTGAGGGTGGCCCTGGAGGAACACAGAGCAGGCAGGGGAGTTCCTAGGGCAAGGGAAGGGAGTGAGCTGGCTCCTCTCTGCTGCCTGGTTTGATCCCTGTGCAATCTGAGCTGTTACAGCCCATTTGGGCAGAGAAGAATTAAAGATGTGGCATCAATGAAAAGAGGCTGGAGCTCAATGTGGGTTTATTGAGCTGGATGGTGCAAGACTAACCTGATAACTTTGAATAAAGAGTGGTTTTCTCTCTAAATGGCTCACACTGGAGGAAAGGGCCTGGTTGTGCATCACAGAGGAAAAGGTTATCTAAACTGCAATAAGGGCCAACCAGGACCAGTCTGACTTAGCAGACAAATTAGGGCAAAGCTGAAGGGCTGCCTGGGGGAGCCACCAGGGAAATTGTTCCCAGCTCAAACTTACTTTGGATCTTTGTTCCTGAACAGCACAAGGACCAGTGTGTGATGTGACCATGGAAAAGGCAAAGGCTGGGCTGGTTTCAGAAGTCAGGAATGACCAGTGTGACACGAGCAGACACTCTGGGCATCACCCCCAGGGCTGTGTTTGGGCTCTCCCAGCAGAGAGGGCACAAATGTGTCACCGTGAAAAAAGCTGATGAAGGGTGGGGCTGTTTTCTCTAGAGACAATGGGGGGAAATAGTCAAGTAAGAGGAGAGTGAGTTTGGGACCAGAGGCCCAGCAGCACGGGAGCAGGTGGGTGCCAGGGGGGGAAACTGTTGTCAGCTGGGTACTGGAAATAGGCCAGTCCTGCAAGAACTGAGCTCTGAGCCCAGTCCTGGGGGCAGGGGGGGCACAGCAGGCTCTGATGGCACAGGGGGCAGGTCCGCTGTGGTGCCTTCCCATGTCTCCAGAACCCTCCCAACTTCTCAAGTATTCTCATCACAGTCTCAGCAGGATTTAGCTGGAAACTGATCAAACTTCCACCCAATTGATGTTTGTTAATTCAGCAAATGTCCCCCATTTTTGGGGGTTCTGCCACAGATTCTCAGTAGGTTCTCCACCCTTTCTCACCCTAAACCCTGAGCCCTAATTCATATATCTGGTCCACTCCAGCCTTGCTGCAGCCTCACCCTCACACTCCAGCTCTGCCACACACCTTGTCCCAAATCCTCACCTAGGATTTTCTTGGCTGGTTCATCTCTTCTGGTCACCAGATAATGTTTTTTCTCCTTTTCTCTGCTTTCTCATCAAAAATGCTTTGTCCATGACTATCAGACTGCTCAGCACATCCTCAGCCCAGCCCCTGCCCTCTCTGAGTGATCTTCAGCTCAAGGATCCTGCAGGACCTCTCCAAAAAGCTCCAAAGCCTTTCCTTGCACCTTCTTCCCAGACAGGTTTCCCCACAGTTGTTTGGAGCCCCCTTTGATACTCCCAGGACAGCAGCTGAGCTCTGTGAATCTCCCCACGAGCTGCTGAGGTTTGGCAGGACAAATGCAGCCTTTATTATTAGTACCACCCGAAAAAGTTGTCCACGGTATTTATTGCACATATCCATGTGAAATAGCCCATTATTGCAGAATTTGCCTCTGCACTGAGGGGTCACCTGGGTGGAGAAAAAAGCAACCAGCTTTATTTCTGTCATGTTGAGCCCCTGGCTATCAGTGTTGTAAACGTTTTGACTTCTCACTGTCTCCCTGCAGAGCTGGGTTGGATGCAGAGCAGCTCCAAACCTCTCCCCCTGATGTATCCGGGGGGTTGGAGGGGTTAAGCTGGGCAGAATCTGCAGTTTTCACTGCTCATCACTTGGTTCCGTGGCCCTGAGGTTATGGCAATGTCCTGCTGGTGGGATTCCTGGGGAGCAGCTCCCCATTCCCCCAGGATGTTCTGCTGGCAGGGTCATTTCTGCAGGGGGGGAGTTATTTGGGTCCCTGGGCATCCCCGTGCCCAGCACTTGGACAGTGTCACCAGGCTGCTGAAAAACAAGCAGAAAAAGAGCCATTTTGGTTTATCTGCCAAACTTTTAGTCAGTGAAATTCTCTGGAATCCTTTGCCCAGTTCAGAAGCAGCTCTCACAGCTCTGTCAGCAGTTCCTTCATGTGGGGGGAGGATCATGGAGAGAGAACCTGGAGAAAAGTCTCCCATTCCAAGGGCTCAGCTCCCAGAAAAGAGCCCAACACTGCAGTGCTGAGCTGGCCACAGTGTCTATCTTTGCCCCTGTTTGTGAATATTATCTCCTTATTAAAATAGGAGAAATAATTAATTAACCGATTAATTAAACTTTCCTTGCTTTTTATCCCAGTTCAACTTGCAATTTAGAAGTGGCATAGCAGCTAAGATAACAGTAATTAAGAAGGCAGTCAGGTACTTACTGGGATTTCGAGATGAACTTTGTGGCTCGGAGAGAGAAAACACCAAAAGTGAGACCCTCAGTTTATCTGAGCCATTTAATTGTCCTTCAGGGCTCAGCAGAACTGGAGAAGCTGCAGCACTGCAGAGCATGTTGGAGGGGCAGAGCTCAGGACAAGAGTCCACAGAACCAGGAGGGTCCCTAAATATCCTAAATATCCAAGAAATTGCATCCCCTGGGACCCCTGTGTGTCACCTCCCAGCCAGGACTGAGTGCCCCCTTAGTCTCAGCTCTGTCTCACCCTGAAAACTTTTCCTCTACCCCTTGTAGTTGGTTTGTAGCTGGGAAAATGAGGGATTCCTGTTTCCCTCCCCAACAGTTCCATGGTAGGTGAGAGCTCCTGCCGTGCCTGGTGATGATCCTGTGGCTGTCACAACTCCAGAATGCTCAGAGCCTCCTCACTGATTAATGTCAAAATAAGAATTTCTGTGCTTTTTGCATGCTTGGAAACTTCTCAGACTTCCACTATCATCAGGAATTATTTTTTACCCTTATATTTATGCAACAGATTACGGGGACTTTAAAATTTAAATGGAGTTTAGGACACTGGACATTGTGCAATGTATTCACTCATCTGCATATCACAATTCAGAAAGCAACAAATGATCATTTGTTTTTATTACAGGAGGAGCTGACAGAGCTGCTTTATGCCTGACAGCTCCCTTTTAAAACATTGCTCTGAATCACTTAAGAACTTGCCAAGTCTTGAGCATTTTCTCTGAAACTTTCCGGGCTGAGTTCCTGCTTCAGGTGGGGCCTTTGACATAGACTTTTCTGGAAAGTGACTCTCAAATAGGTCCATGGTTTCTCTGGATAAAATTAAGGGAAAGACATTGCCAAGCTAATGTTTTAAAGCTCCTAAAGTTGGTTTTCTTGAGTAGGTCTGACACCTTCCTGGTCTGGAGCAACGCTGGGAGGTTGGGAGGGATGGCAGGCTGGCTGTGTGTGTGTTCCCAAGGCCAGCAGCCACATCCCCATGGACTGTGGGCCACAGGAAAGGCAAATTCTTATTCATCTTATAAGTTCAGGAAGGTGTGGAAATGCATCTGCACAGGGCTGGGGTGGGGGGCTTGTCCCCAAGGCAAAACTTGTCCCCAGGTGAGGGAGGGGATTGTCCCGCTCTGCTCTGCCCTGGGGCAGCCTCAGCTGCAATAGTGGGGCAGGTTGGGGGGCACAGTGGGAGGGAGAGATTGAGCCATTGGGGAGTGGCCAAAGGAGGGCACAGAGATGGGNTCAGCATGTTCTGGGGTTCTGTGCCAAAGGTGTGTGGCTCCCCAGAGCAGGCTCAGGGATCCCAGGGCATGCAGGGCAGAAGCACCACGGAAAACAACAGTGAATAATCACATAACAGAGATCTTCTGCAGATGGGTTGGGGGAAAGGGCAGCTTTCCACTTCTGCTGCCTCTAAATACCCTTTCCCAAGGATTTTTTAATAGGGGCACTGTTCACCAGTCCCCAATATCTCCAGGGCTCTGCTCCAAGGGAGAAAGGAGAGGTTGAAGACGTTCCTGCTCACTGCAGGGGGATTGGATGAGATGACTTTAAAGATCCCTCCCAACCCAAACTATTCTATTATTCTATGATTTTTGCTGGAAGCTTCTAGTTCCACTACTAAAGCTCCATCCTATGCCTTTCTTGCTGTCATGCAACTCCCTGCTGGAGGCTGGAGTTGGGCTGGGCCATCAGAGCTGGGCCTGCAGTTTTGGGAGCCCTGGGGGAGAAGGGAACACAAGCTGGAGGGTGCAGCTGGGGGCTCCAGTGCCTGTTGCCATCCTGCTGTCACCTCACAGGGTGGGCACGGACCCACACCCGAGACCACCCACTGCTCTGACCTCCCTGCAAAGGGAAAACCTTCCCTGGCAGTGCCAAGGGGTTGGAGCAGCGAGAGGCTTCCTTGGGGGGACCAGAGGGGGCATGGCTTGGCTGGACAGTGGTGTGGGAACTGTGGGGTCACTGCCAGCAAATCACTGCCAAAAAAGATGTGGTTTCCTTCTGCCAAGGTGTCCAGGTGAGCAGGGAGGGGGCACTGCTGGGATGGAGCCAGCGCTGTGCCTGCCGGGCTTTGCTGGGGGATGAAATGCAGCTCCCGGGTGTGTCCTGCAACCACGTACCTTTTTATTTAAAAATGACAAAACCACTAATTAGAATTTTCTGGCTGCATTTGGCTTTGGAAGGCATAAAAAAAAAAATTAAAAATGTATAAGCCCCTCTGTACTGCGTATGTATATTTTATTGCTGCATAATTGGGATCTTCATTAGTTCCCTGGGTGGTGAAGTGACAGGCTTTTCATGTGCTGCAGACACTAATGCAGTGTGATTCTCTTCTCTTTGCCTTCCCATTCCGAGATGCTCCTTCCTAAACACCCTCAGCGCTCCCTAATAAGGACTCGCGTACCTTTTTGGGGAACACTTTCTGCTGCAGCGTCACTGCAAGCCAAGGCTCTGATTGCAGCGGAGCCGGGGGCGGGGGGACATTTGGAGATTGAGAGAGTATTAATTATGTTAATCCCAAACCCCAGGGTATAATTGCTGCCGCTCTCAAACAAAATGTTACTTTTATCTAAATTACTAAAGTGGGAGAAGCACAATCGGGTTTAATTTAGCGCTGGTGGTGCCGCGGGGAGGGGGCGGAGGGGGCTCGGCACGGGCTCTGCTCGCCCCATCGCGACCTGAGGGGGCTCACCCGGCTCCTCCAGGGGCAGGAGGGACAGAGGGGGATGGAATAAACTCCCGGGAGGAAAACTGACAGCCTTGTGCGGGAAATGAGAGTCCCAGCCCTTTCTTTTTCCCTTTTCCTGCCAGAATTCAGAACCCCCGTCCCTGAGGGACCTGCTGGAGCTTCTCCCTGCAAGATGCTGAGAGCAGCTCCCAACCAGGCGGCGCTCACTTTGCTCCTGCCCCTCATGTCTTTCGAGGTTGGTCACTGGTGATTTCCCTGTTTTGAGGCGCAGAAAAATCCTGTCTTTGCAGCCCAGAAGTGCAGAGGGTGGTCAAAAATTCACCTGCCCCCACAGGGATGTTCAATCACAGAATCACAGAACAGTTTGTGTTGGAAGGGACCTTAAACTTCATCTCGTTGCACCTCCAAGCAAAGCTGAGGCAGATACTCTGCAGCAAACAGGGGGTCCTGGGGGGTCAAGAATGGGGAACAGCCCCATTCATTCCATCCCCTGCCATGGGCAGGGACACCTTCCACTAGACCAGGTTGCTCAAAGACCTGTCCAACCTGGCCTTGGAAAAGCCAACTTCATAAGGCAGCCCAGCCTTATGGACTTGGAGCATCAAGTCCCCAGTTAGAGCAGCATCTCCCTGCTCGTCTCAGCACTGGGAGTGCTGCTCATCCCACCCCACCTCCTGCCTTCATCTCTTCCTCTGCCCCAGCCCACCAGTCTGTGGCCTCTCCAGCCTCCTGGCCCAGGTCATGACTGAGCTCAGATCTCCACAGACCTTCAGGTAGAAACGTTGTGGTGGCCTTTGCAGCTGGGGAGGGACAGTGGGACATTCAGTCGGGGGCAAAGGGGGTTGTGAGATGGTCTGGGCAGAGGCAGAGGAGGAGCAGGCACAGCCCTGCCCCTGTGCCTGCTGGGTCACCCCTACAACTGAGGAGCTTCAGCCAGCCAAATCTGACAGAGCTGGGGCCATCAGGGCCAGTTCACTGGAGAGATTATGTCTCCAAGAGCCACAGATGGCAAACTCACCATGCAAGATTCTGACCCTATATTTATTTTTCAAGTGGGTTGGGGTTTGGTGAAGTTCTGGGGTCCTCACAGGTCACATTTTTTCAACTCACTGTGACCAGCTCTTAAAATAAAAGATAGTAGGATGTGCTTTTGCCAGACAAGCTGTTTCCTGACCAGCCCTGGCTGTGCTCACCAGGACTAAACAAGCTGGGAGAAGGAGCTTCTGATGCAACAAAGATGTGAGGGATGAAGAGAAAAGCCAAGACAGTGCAGACACTGTCCTGTCCTCAGAGCCTGTGCCAGTGATGCTTGTTCAGTGATTCATGAGATGCTTTTTAGATCACAGAGTTACTGGGAAAACAGCCCTCCACACCATGAGATACACCCATGTCACTGCTGAGCCACATGTGACACCAGCATGCATTTTAAAAAGTGCATTTTTTAATTCTAAAAAATTGTTGACAAATGTGTGTCCCAGTTTTTTTAAAAGCCTGCTCATATTTTTAGTTCTCTAAACGGAATAAAGACCAGCTTTTCCCTTTGTTGCCAGGAAATCCTAATCCCCCACTGGCCACCACTGCAATTGGTGCCTCTGCTGCAATACCTGGCTGAGAGTCCCTGCACTGTGGGAGTCCCCAAAACTCTGATCAGGAACGGGGCACCTTCTGGGTCAGGCCCATCCTCTTCATCACCTCTCCCTGCCAGTGGTGCCCACGGGGGTGCCCACAAGGAACAGGACAATCCTGGAGCGGCATTTCCCTGGGGAGTCTCCCCAACTTCCAGCAGAGTTTGGCTCCAGGGTTTTTTGCTGAACACTTTCCTCCCTCACCGTGGTTCAGACAACATCCTTCCCATCCATACACTGCTTTCCCTGCTTTTGGGCTCTGTTTGTACCTTTGGACTCCCTGACATGCTCAGAGACCACGTTATGATATGAAGGTGGTTGTGCTTTCTTTGGGGATGTTCCCTGGTTTTAAACTACTTGCCTGGGGATTTGAGTTGCTGATGGGAGCGGTTTGTGTGCAGGAAAATCAGGAGTAACTGTTCTCTACTCACTCCTTCTCTGTCACTAATTCTTTTGTAGACCTTTGTCCACCACAGTCTTTCTCTTCCCTGTGCAACCACCACACTGAGGTGTGAAAATGACTCCTTATCCTTCTCACCCATCTCTGAAGCTCTTTGCAGGATTTTGTGTCAGTTTCAATAGGAATATATATCAGGAACATACATAATATTCAAATTATGGTCATTCCATGGAGTTATTAAACTCTTAAAGTCTTTTTAATAAACTGGCAAGAAATTCTCAAGCATCCTGATTTTCCCTGCACATGTAGATGAAGTGACAGCTTTCCCAGCTCTCTCCTGTTTGCTCCTATAATTGTCTTTCTTCCCTACCCTTTCCCTTGTGAGCACTACCGAGGGTTGCCCTGGTGTTCCCAAGAATCCTCTATAAGGATTAATTCTTTAAACATCTCCCTGTTGGAGCTTTGTGCATCTTTATCTGACTCTTGGCATGGCACGTGCCCACCCCTTGGATTTAACCCTTCCCTGCCCTCCCCCCGGTGACCAGCAGGAAGCAGCGAGTGCCCCGCGGTGCCTCCGAGGGATCACTTGGGACAACCCAAGCAGGGCAAACAAACCAATGCACTCTTTAGAAATAAAGACTTTTATTCCTGAGACTTTTCATGCCCTTGAAGGGGCCATTTTACCATACCAGGACCTTTCCTGGTGTGCCATGACTGGGAAAGCTTTATTTGAAAGCTTTTCTGGAAATGCAGCTACTCAAGGCTCCATCTGTTCTTCCCTCCAGGTTCTGGAATTGCTCTGCAGGTCGGTTTTGGATGAGATACCATCTTGTTCTGCCTTCTGCCTGCTTGTTTTGTTCTTTATTACAGTGTCTTCCAGATTTGCTTGTAAAAAAATCCAGTTTCCCGTTTCACAGCTTTCTGTATTTCTCCTTCAAGTCTTTTTAATAAATTGGCAAGAAATTCTCAGCCTTCTAATTTCTGGTGCATAGGTAAATTGAAGTGACAGATTTCCCAGCACAGTTAATAGACTGGAATTTCATTTTTTCATTCCTTTGCAGCTCTTTGGAAAATACCATCTGGTCCTGATGAATTTTTATTATTCAATTTTTAATTTCGAGCTTAAAATATAAAACAGTTCCTCATACTCATCTCTTGTAATGAAAATTCCCCATGTGGGAACATGACTAAATTCCTCTGTTTATTTAACTTTCCTGCTGTGCCCTTTCGCAGTTCTCCCGCTGGATTCTGATCTTCCAGGAGCTGTACCATGGCACATACTTACCTTCTAGGGCCTGAAAAAGAAATGGTATCGTTACTTTTAATGTCTTTAGCAGGTCCTGTCTCAAGCACAGCTTTGGCCCATGTTAATGTGGGTTTACATGAACTTGCCAGAGTTACCCTTTGAGTTCTGGGTGCTTCTTTCATGCTGCTTCAGAACTGTGGCCACAATGACTCTTGTCCATTGAAAGTTTTCTAATAATGTTTCAGAGCTTCTAATACAGTTTATTTCAAAAGTATCCCCACCACTTTCAATCATTTTGCCCTTCTAGCCATTCCCTTGAAATTCCCTTTTAACTAGTCTTCTCTTATTTTATGATTTTTTTTTGTAGATTCCCTTTAAACTTTATCAGAGCAGATTCTGCTTTTCCTTACCCCCCTCCCCCCTCTCCTACCGAGTACACAACTGCTGTCTGTGCCAGACACTCTACTGTGGGGATGGTGTTTGATGGGCAGACCTTGCCCCACATCTCCAGCTCTGCTCCACACTAAATCAAAGCTTGCTGCTCCTCTTCCCTGCACTCTGAGGAAACGGCTCTCCCACTGCCTGCAAACGGAGTCTCAGCACCTCCCCCTTTGGAGCAGCCACTGATCACCACGGGGGCAATTGAACTCTACTTCAATTTTCGTGTTTTCAGCCCTGAGAGACCAACCAACACTGCTCAGAGCTTCATGACCCCGTGCAGCATCCCTGAGTTGTCCCCACTGAGCTCAGCAAAGCCACCACACCATTTCTTACCATGGAATGTCTGCCCTCAGGAATTACTGCCTATTGGCACAGTGATCTTCTTCAGTTCCTTGTCCTTGCAGCTCTCCCTGGTGTGTCTGACACCAGTTATTCTGTTGTTGCTACAGGAGTTACACCCTGGTACAGCCTGAGGGAGCTGGGGCTGTTCAGCCTCCAGGAGAGGCTGTGCAGAGGAGCCCCATCCCTGCCCCTCAGTGCCTGCACATGGATGAGGCTCTGCTTGGGGGGCCCAGCCCAGGAGGCCACAGGCACAAACTGTGCCCAGGAAGCTCCACCTGGACAGGAGGAAGACCCTCCTTGCTGTGCAGTGAGCCAGCACTGAGCAGAGCCCAGAGAGGGGTGGGGTCTCCTCCCTGGGGATATCCCAAACCCTCTGGACACAGCCCTGTGCCGTGTGCTCTGGGATGACCTGCTGGAGCAGCCTCTGTGGTCCCTCCCAGCCTGACCCATCCTGTGATTCCATGACTCTCATTCCAAGACTGGGATGCCATGATATGTCCCACTGATCCCTGGCTCTTTGCTGGGTATCTACAGGGCCTGGTAAGTCAAGACCTTCCTTTAGAATTGAGTCTTCAGTCCAGCTACCTTAGTTTTTCAAATGGCAGGATTCAGTTGCTGCATTCAGGTGTCTGGTATTGGTTCAGCTCTTTGGTTTATATTTGTGATATCATCAAATGCCCCCTCCAGCCAAGGTCTGCTTTGGCCATGTGAGAAGCTGCCTCTCATGGACAGGTTCCACCAGTTCCAAAACTGTGCTCTGGCAGCTGCAGATCCTGATCCCATACACAGTTTTCTCAGATATGTGCCATAAGATTTCTCCTTCATGTGCTTCGTACCCCGTTCTGACAGCAGATTGGAAACTGTGCTGTTGAGATCTTCCATCATATCCTCCTTAGCAGATTAAACTGTGTGTCTAAAGCTTGTCTCCTGTTCCCCCCTGGGCCCATGGGACTCACCCAGCCTCTGCCATGGACTCCACTCAGCACCAGGAGACACTTGATGAGACCTGCACCCCTGTGTCTCACCCCTTGGTCCTCCCAGAGCAGCTCCCACCCATCCCCCAAAAGGAGCTCCCCCTGCATCCTCCATCTGGGACACTGCATCCCCCAGCCAGTGTGGTGTGGTGTCCTTTGGGCAGGTCCCTCATCCCTTGGATCTCCACACACATCCCTGTGACAGAGAGAACAGAACACAGACCCAGCTCTTACTGGAAACCCCAAAAATGACAGATGTGTTCTGCTCAGGCTGCATTTGTTAAAGGCTGTTAGGAATGAATGCGTCAAATCAGAATTAATGCCCCCAAATGAGTAGCTGCAGCTTTCTCAACAGCTCTTGATAAGATTGCTTTGAGGACTGGCATGACTTGCCATTACTCTTTTCCAGCAGAAGAAAATTTAGAAATTGAGACAAACCACTGTAGAAAACTCTGTAGTGAACTATTTCTGATAGTTTTGTGAAGATCAGAACCTTAACCACCCTCTCTAGAGAGAACACTCTTTTCCACTGCCTTTATTTTTTTATTTTTAATATTAGGAAATGAACTTTTAGTTGGTCTGTACCAATTGCCAAGGAGCAGAAGAGATTAACCCTGGACACCAAGCACCTGGAACCAGGTGACTTCCCCCTGATGGTACAACCACAGGGGAATCAGGTGCCGTGGAGGTGGTGGAGGAACAGGATTCCCAGGGAGGTGGAGAAGCAGGAAATGCTGCCCTTAAAGTGATAAAACACCAAGATGTACATGGAAGATTTTTGTAAGTGAAGATACAGACACCCAAAATGGTTTTAAACTGAAAAAAAAAGATTTTAAACTGCAAAAGGGTTGAGTTAGATGGGATATTGGAAAGGAATTGTTGGCAGTGAGGGTGGGCAGGCCCTGGCATTGGTTGGGGCAGAGAAGCTGTGGCTGCCCCATCCCTGGGAGTGTCCCAGGCCAGGTTGGACAGGGTTTAGAGCACCCTGGGCTGGTGGGAGGTGTCCCTGCCCGTGGCAGGGGGTGGCACTGGGTGGGCTTTCAGGTCCCTTCCAGCCCAAACCAGTCTGAGATTCTGTGATTCAATGAAAATTCACACCCAAACTTGTTGTCAGAGATGGAAGTGGCCAAAGACTTGGGCAGGTGAGATGTTGCCTCTCAAAAACTCTGTCTTGGTTAAAATAATAGCTTAAAATCCTGGTGCTGCCCTGCCCCTTTTGCTGCCCCAGCACCCACTGCCATCGCTCAGGCTGGAGGGGAAACACTGGGATCCATCCCTGGATTTCTGCAGGAATGCACAGGGTTTGTGGCAGTTCCCAAAGCAGCTGGAGGGACACCCGATCAGCCACCTCCTCCTTTAGTGCTGCATCCCTTTTCCTCCCACAAATTAACTCTGAGCACTTGGGTTTGTATAAATGTGCTCTGTTATTACAACGGGACTGATCATGGGAACGGATTTCCAGCCACTGATGGTTCTTGGACTCCTCACAGGGGGTTTGTCTTCCACTGCTCCTTATTGATGGTGGATAAGCCACCCCATCATTCACTTTGGCTCCGTGGCTGGGAGACTGGAACGTGGATGGAGAGGTGAGGGATGGCAGGGCTTTCCAGGCTGGCCAAGCATCCCCACACAGAAGAAATGTCAGTCCTTGTGTGCTGGGAAGGGAGTTGGGGTAACATTGCTGCTGGTTGGGAAGGAAACTGGGCATTCACTGAAACTCTCACAGCACAACAGAGACAACACCCTGCATACAGCTTGGGCAAGAAAAGCTCAATAAAAGCTGCTTTCCCCCTCTTTCTTTCTAATAACAGATGATTTTGATGTCAACCAGTGTGGAATTAAAAGAGGTCACCAAAGCAAAACAGGGATGGGATTGGATCTGGGTCTCCAGTTGGTGCGAATAAGCCTGATGCAGGGCATGGCCACATCTCTGGGGCTGGGCCTTGGGAGGGGACACTTTCATCTTCTTGCAAATTCCAGGCGGAGATTCCACTTCAGAGGACACCAAATACTCCTGGGTGCAAGAGGAGGAACCTCTCTAAGCCCTGCCACCCACATCTGCCAGTGCAGGGGGAAGGTGTGAGCTGGAGAAGGATGGAAAATGAGGCACTGATGGCCTGGGAGAGCCCTCGTGCTGAGAGAGGGGCCTGGGGTGCTGAGCTGCATCCCTCCACCTGGCACCCTGGGCTGGCACCTCCTCAGCCACCCCCAGACGTCCCAAATGGGCTCATAACACGGCTTTCATTAGGAGGGTTCCCCTGACCCTTGGCACATCCAGGTGGGAAAGGAATTTCCCAAGCAGTTTTCAGCTGGGAGGACCCATTGTCTTGTTAAGGCCCAATCCTGGCTCTGAGAAAGGGCTTTACTCCTGCAAAAAGGCAAGTGCTTGATGTCTGGGTAGAGCACGTCCTCCAAAAGAGGCAGAGCACACTCCCCTCCCCTCAGGACTTCGTTTCATCACCTCCACTGTTAAAACCTTGTGGCTTATTTAGCCTGAGTTTCTGCAGCTCCAGCTCCCAGCCATTAGTTCTGATTATGTCTCTCTCCATTACATTAAGGAGCCCGCTGGTGCCTGGTGCTTTGTCCCTGTGCAGGTACTCACACACTCCCCCAGTCACCTCTGACTCCTCTTTGTACAATCCAAACAGATTGGGCTTTTAAAAATCATTCACTTTAGGGCAATATCTCCATTCTCAAATTATTTCTGTGGCTCTTTCCTGAACCTTCTCCTGTTCCTGTAGCCTCTTACCAGCACAAACATCACACTGGCATCTCATAACCAGACTTGATGGGAACATTTCCCTGTGGAGGGAAGAAACCTTTCCTTGCCTGTGTTACCAGGCACAACATTAACCCTTCATGCACTGGCAGCTCACATCTGTTCCCTTGCCCACAGTGAACTTCCATCCATTGTTTTTGGAGCCACTGTTTTCCAGGAGGTCCTTTCTGCCTTTGGATGGATAAGTTTGCATTTGGCTTCGCCTCCATACCTGTGATCCCAGGCACTCAATTACCTGCCTGCTCAGGTGCACTGCAAACATCTGCTGCATCCAGGCAACGTGCCTCTCAGACCTCCCTCCAGCTCCAGCAGCAAAGGAAATCAGGTGTGTTTGGCAGGATCTAATTGCTAGAAAACCATATGGACCAACATTTGCTGATTTCCGAGGTGTTCAGCTTGTGGTGGAGCCATTATTTTGCACAGGACCAATGCCAGGCTCACTCACTTAGAAATAACTCTTATTATCCCACTACCCCAGCTTGAATATCAACAAGTATTAAAAATTCACATCAAGTAGAAAAAGTCTCCTCAACCTGCTGTCCTAAGATGCTGAAATATGATGGTAAATGCTCAGATCTAACAGATCTTGCTTAACATTACCCTGACATGCAGAGGGGCAGAAAAAATACACCTGCATGCCCTGACAGAGCCTGGCACTGAGGCATTCGGGGCCACTCCTGCCCTCTGAGGGCCATTTTGGTGTTTGAAGGTGCATTGTCTGGGCATCTGGAAAGCAGAAAAGCCACCTGGAGACTTTCTGTTTGTATTTTATTACCAGTTCCTCTGCAAACCCGGCTGCCAGAGCTCAGTGCATGACAGGCGGTGTCAGGGCTCACGTGCAGGTCGTGGTGCTGGGGCTGAACCTCTGACAGGACCTGCTGGCTGCATTCAATATTGTAACAACAATAAATATATGTATTTATTTAAGGCCAGCTTGGACAGGGCTTGGAGCAAGCTGGTCTAGTGGAAGGTGCCCTGCCCATGGAATGAGATGAACTCCCAGATCCCTCCCAACCCAACCCAGTGTGTGATTCCCAGACTCTGAGCTGAGCAGCTCCTGGAGGTTCAGCTTCTTGTGCAGCGCTGCCGGCTCCGAGTCTCTTCAGACTCCTCTCTCTCTCTTCAAACAAAAAGTGTGTGTATGAAAAGCATTTGTAATTATCATACAGTGCAGCACATTAGCACAGATATAGCTACAGTTCTGTCACTTTGTAGTGATAATAGTGTATTGTTGGTGTTGTGTTTCCCCTACAATGACAGCACGAAAGGAACATTAATGCCTGGCAGCCCAGATGCAAAGATACAGCGTTATTTTACTACAAATATGGGGGGAAATGTAACAGATTTGTGGCGTGTACGACGTGCACTGTTGGATCAGAGCACAGCAGTCCTTCCTCCCTACGCCAGGAGTCGGGCTCTGGGAGGAAATGGGGACTAGTCCATGTGTTATAGATCCAAATTACTGCAGAGCAACACGGCAGAATGAGGTCTGTATTGACCACGCACTCAGATTGCAAAATAAATGCGGATTGTGCAGCAACACTGACAGGAAAGATCCATGGAGGCAGCTGGAGAGCAGGAAGGAGGGGGGAAACAAACCCAGACCGACCAAATCTCAGCCCCAGTGCCAGGCAGTCCCACCAGCTCTGGGCCCCTCTCGGGTCAGGGGGCTGTGCAGACCCCCCAGTTCCCCTCTCCCTTTTGCTCTGCCCTCTCTCTGCCTCTCCCCTCTCTTTGTCTCCTGCAGTTGCCGTGGTTGGTCACCAGTCAGCCAGTGGAGAGGACCCCACAGCTCACCTGGGCACTCACTGAGCTCTGAAAGGGTCTGCAGGGATCTTCCAGTCCGGGATGCCGAGTTCCCACCCCAGGGGTGGCAACCACCCTCTGAAACTGACTGTGGGATCTCCACAGGCTGCTGACAGCCCTGTCTGTGCAGAGAACCTGCCTGAACTGCTGCTTTTAGACTGGAACAGCCTCTGCTGGAGGAGGAGCAGCTGCACATGGACAGGGGTAAAGCACAACACGACCGTGCCCCCTTCCCTGCTGTGCCCACTGAGGGGATCCCACGGACAGGGGCTTGTCCTGCCCCCAGCACTGGTGTCCA
Organism: Scytalopus superciliaris; assembly: GCA_013400415.1. Lineage (NCBI taxonomy): Eukaryota > Metazoa > Chordata > Aves > Passeriformes > Rhinocryptidae > Scytalopus > Scytalopus superciliaris. The sequence continues at coordinate 230,148 of VXBX01007372.1, forward strand.
TCTCACCATCCTGGCACTGGAGGTCCTCAGGACTGGCAGTTGTGGTCTGAGGGAGGGAATTCAAAGGTTGACCCAACTGGGAGAGTGGCCACTGGCAAACAGGAGCTGCTGGACAGAGCTGCTCCCAGTCCCAGGCTGGCCCAGCTCCAGAGACCCTCTGGAGCGGCTCAGGAGGACAAACCCCACCACAAACAGCCTCGAGGCAACTCAGCTTGCATTTTTCTGGGCTTTCTTTGCTTCTTTTAGCAACAAGGTAAAGTCCCCGGAGTGCTGAGGGAGCTCCTCACACCTCCCTCCATCCAGACCTGCTCCACCCACGCTGCCAGTAACTGAGAAACATCAACCATATGGTTTTACAGCAGAGAGCTCAACTGTACCCGACACAAATCTCCTACAGCCCACAGACTGTGGATTTTCAGCCCTGCATTCACCTTTGTGCCTCTTCCAGCCTGTTTCTACACTTCCAGCAGCAGGCAGGCTCGTCAGGACCTGTGTGGTGGGCAGGGAGTCACTGTTTTCTCCTGATATCTGAAGTTTTTATGGTATTCTCAGAGGAAACCCACCTGGAAGCAGAGACAGAGCCTAGAAAATAACAATCCTAAAGGTTTTCAGCCATGTCCAGCTGCAAGGCTTGGGAACAGGGGGTTGGAAAGGCAAGGGAGCAGTGGCCTGATTGCTCTCATGGGTGGTTCTACCTGCTCTGTACTCTGTGGACTCTGATATGAATATTTTGCTGATTTAGGGTGCCACAAAAATGTGTCTAAAGCAGAAGGAGGTGAAGAAAGCAGACAGCTTTGGTGCCTCTAAGACAACCCTCCCAAAAGCATCACTGATGGCTCCTGGGTCTTCCCTCTGGTCACTGTGCATTGCCCATCACTCCATCTGCCCAAAGCCCCGGGGGCTGTGGTGAAGGAAGGGAGCATAAAACATTTCTAAGTTATTTGGCTCTTTGATATTGGGCGAGTTCTGCCTCTTGTGCCCCCTGAGCCAGGGTCACCTCTCTCACCTCACCTGCAAGGGGCACAAAAAGCTCCTCTGAATGAGTTTTCCTTCCCTGAGGAACATGGGGAGGTGTCAGTTGAAGATCCAGGTAGAAAGAGGAGTCTTGGCATCCTCATCCCCTTGTGAAGGTTGTATTTTTCAGTGGCAAATTATGAAGATTGATTGATCTAATTCTTGTGGCATTTCCCAGCTGCTTTGTCACACAAGGTCACTTCTTTGGCACCCTCATGCTCAGCCTTTCAGAGACACAGCCAGGAAATTCAGTATTTAATGAGGGACTTTCAGAGCAAGGTCTGGGGTTCCCTGTGCCGTGGCCTCTGATGGGTTTCCAGCCAGCTGGTGACATTTTCCTCCTGCAGCTCCAGCAGCTCCTGAGCTGAGCTCAGGAGATGTGCAGAGGGAAAAACTCCAAGCAGCTCTCCTGGCATGGGCTGTGAGAGCTGCCACGACCTGCTCCAGCTTTCCAGATTCCTGGAGGACTGAAGGAACGGAGGTGCTCCTTGGCAGCCCTGCAGACATCCCCCCTGCCCAGCAGCTCCTCTCAGCTGCAGCCTGGTGAGTTCTGCCTGTGTGAAGGATGACCATGAAGCACAGAAAGCTCAAGTTGTACCTGCTGAGGGTGTAGGGCTGCTTGGCATTGCTGCGGGCAGCAGGGCAGGAGGAGGGACGTGGCACCACCACCACTATTGCTGTGGGTGGGCACACTGTCACATTTGAGGACTGTCCCAGAGACCTTTCCCACCAGTGCCCCCCTGGCTGTTACAACATTCCAGGGTGCACCCACTGGCTCGTTTTGTCAGGCTGGGGCAGGGCAGGCCACACATGAAAGTGCAGTGTAGGTGAAACCAACACATGGTGCCAACACAGAGGTGGCCAAGCCCCCCTGGCACATCCTGGCCAACAGCCCAGCTGTGTCCCAGGGGGTCTCACAACCTCCCTGACCCCCCTGTGATCCACAACTCCCAACACCCCCCTCTCCTCCCTCCCTCCCTGCCCAGCCATGGCACCACAGCCCTGGGAGGCTGAAGAGACTCATCTGCATTTAACATCTGGATCAAAATGCAGCTGTTTGGTGCTGCCCACCACGTTTCCTTGCAGCTTTTCCAGAAAGATGAGCTGAGCTGTTCCAGGCACCTTTCCTTAGCCTTGGGCTGCTCTCTGGGTGTATCTGGCCCATGAGATGTCTGCCTGCTCGGTGTCCTCGGGGGGTGCTCAGTGGAGGGCACAGCCTTCGGAGGTCAGGCCCTGACCCCCAAATCCCCCTGAGGAATCTGGGGAGCCAGAACACTCAGAGCTGGGGGATGCATCTCCTCCCACCACAGACCTGGCCTTCAGCACAGGAGATGCTCTGGGCTGCTCTGGCCCCTCCATGGGCTGTCAGGTGGAGCCCCTTTGGGGTTTGTCTGTGCTTGGCCTTGTGCCCATTTAGCAGAAGGTGCCACGTTGGCATGACTTGGCCCAGCCTGAGGGAAGGGGCAGCAGGTTCTCTCTCTTCCCCATCAGCCAGGCCCCCTTCAGTTTGCCTAAGACAGTGGGGAAGAAGTTGAAGCTCATTTGAAATAGATCCTGTAACCACACTGAAAATGCCTTTGCACTGGCTGAACTGGTTGAACTGGACTGGTTGAGCTCTCTGTGTTATCAACCCCCCAAATCCTCCAGAGGGAGAGTTTTTGTTTCCACAAATCCCAGAATCACAACCTGGTTTGGGTTGGAAGGGACCTTAAAAACCATCTCCTTCCACCCCCTGCTGTGGGCAGGGACACTTTTCACTATCCCAGGCTGCTCCCAGCCCCGTCCAACCTGGCCTGGGACATTCCAGGGATGGGAATTCCAGTGGTCTAGAGCAGAGGAAAATAAGGAAGGGGACACATCTCAGGGCCCTTGAGGCAGATGCACATCCTGGAAGGACTCTGTAATCTAGAAGATGCTCTACTGAGCCACTGGATGATGATGATGTCACATATTGTGCTCCTGTAATTACAGTGTTTCCACAGTAAACTCAATTTTAAGGGTTTAAGAACTTTCCTTAAGGGAGTGAACAGCAATGACCTGTTTCTGCATTCTGAGCAGGTTTTAAGGTCATTATGTGAGTGTTAACTTTCTGCTCAGAATAAAAGCATTCCACAGTATTGGCAAAAATGAGCATATTCATCTTAATTTTCTCATCTACTTAATTTCAGGAGCTTTTATAATTAAATGTTTGGTTGCACTGGCAAACAGAAGAAGCAAATCCTTGCCATCATGAAAACAATCATATTCCATCTGTGTGCTCTGCTGGGGAGGAATGAAAATAGCTTTAAAAGGAACTTCTCCTTAAAAAGGCCAAAGGATGATTTGTCCATACTGGAAGAGCAGATGGGTGTTATTTTCTCCATGTGCTTTCTCCCAGGATTGGATCCTGCCCTCCAGCTGGTGGCCAGCGATTACCTGCTGGAGAACATGCCCTTTCCAAGGGAACTGCACATGTCCCTGCACTGCTGGATTGAGTCCTGCAGCATGCAGAGTGGCCAAGCACTGCCAGGGGTGTGCCAGCTGGAGCTAAATGCGAGCTGAGGTGAGTGAGGGGCACAGTGGTGGCCCTGGGCATGAAGCTCTTCGTGGGTGCACAGGAGGACCAGGACACACAAACTCTTGTGCTTCCCACAGGGGAAGGGCAGGGCCCACCACACACAGCCCCCTTCCCCAGAGGGGTGACCGCCTTCTGTAGGAAACAGAACTGCCCAGGAGAGCCCAGAACACACTGAGAAGAGTCTGGGTCACAGGCATGACCTTTTTCCTGGAAGGAGACCATCATATTCTGTAGGATTCCCTTTGGGATCTTTGCTCAGGTGAACGACTGCAGAACAAATCAGAGCAGTGCTTAAGTTCAGCTCCTCTCAGCTGTGTTGACTCCACCTTCCCTCAGAGCCAGAATTTGTTTTCCTTTAGGAAACCACCACTCTGGAGTGGGAAAAGTGCGTTGTTGCCAGGCCTTGCACAGGGTCACCCACCTGTGGCTGGGGAACCCACAGCTGGAAAGCATTTCCTACTGGGGAGCTCCTCTGTCAAAACACGATTGACACGGACATGGGGGAGAGAAGGAGAGTCAGTCAGAGGCTGGAAAATGGTGTTATAATAAAAAATAACCCCTTGACCTTTCTTATCAGCCCAAAAGATGTAACTCAAAGATTTCGAGTTCTCCCATGGGGAGGGGAGCTGGAAAGGTGGGTGATTCTTGGATGGAGTAGGAAAAGGCAGACTGAGAGCCAACAGTCAGAGCCAACAGAGCCCACAGTCAGAGCCAACAGAGCCCACAGTCAGAGTCCACAGCCAGAGCCAACAGTCAGAACCCACAGTCAGAGCCAACAGTCAGTCAGGCAGACGTGCACAATTGTTAGGAGTGATGTTTGTGGAGAGACAGGGATGATGAAAACAGCATGCCTGGGGACACAGTGGATTTGTTTGTCACTTGGAGCCCTTAAACCAAATCTTGCCACCTTTTCAGAGGCATTAAATAGCAGTTATGGGTTTGAACTGTGAATTACTGGTGAGAGTCTTTGGCCTCTGTCAGGCAGAAGGTCCAAACAGCAGCTGTTGGTCCTTTGTGGTCTGAAGTGGATGAATCCCTTCCTTTCAGCAGTTTTTTCAGTCCAGTGAGGAGAATGTTCACATCTTTCAAACTGCACATCTGAGAGGAGCTAAACTTCTTAACCCCTGTCCTGCTGCTGATTGTGATGGGAGCAGCTGAGCTGGGGGTTGCACAGACCCAGGGCCAGTGCAGGAGGGCACTGCAGGGTGGGCTTCCTCACAAACATGTCCCTCAATGTGCTCCAGCAGCTCCAGCCTCGCCCTGCAAAACACAATCACACCCCCTGGTGCTGCCTGGGGAGGGATGGGACAGGGGCAGCACAGGGCCAGCACTCAGGACAGCAGAGGTGGCTTAAAAATCATGAATAGGGGTGAGGAACAGCAGAGAAAGTGACAGAAAAAAGGGCTGGAATGGTGTCAGGTCCAGCTCTCGGGCTGTGGGTTGAACTGGGCTGGGAGTTCTCCTTGTTGGTGTTCCAGAGAACAGGTACTCAGATCTGCCAGGGAACAGGGAGCCTTTTTGATGGGAAGGAGCTGAAAAGCCAGGTCAAAACTAGCAAAAAAGGGTTTATGGTTTGTGAATCTGCCTGGGGGGCATGAGGGAGGGAGAGGAGCTGTTTGAACTACAGGTGACCCACAGACCAAGTGGGCTGGTGGTGAATGTTGCCTGGAACCCAGAAGGATCCAGCCCCAGAGAACTGGGCTCTGGGTGGGACAGGCAAGAAACCAAACTGATTTCCAGATGGGAAGGAAAACTTTTATGAGCAGGAATGTCATGAACATGGTACACTCCTTGTCCTGAGGGCCATGCAGAGTCAGAGAACAGTTTGGGTTGGAAGGGACCTCTACAGACATCAAGCCCAACTGGATCAGTTTGCTCAGAGCCCCATCCAGGGTGACCATGCATGTTTGCAGGGATGGGGCATCCACCACCTCTCTCATGCTTAATATCCTTCCATTTTATGTTCTCCACTCCTAAATTTCCCAGTGCCCATGGACAGGGGGAAAGCAAAGGATCCCCCACTTTAATACAGCACAGCAGCAGAACGGAAGAAGCAAAAGAGACACAACTCTGACTTCAAAAGCCAAGGGGGTCAGAGCTGGAGGGGGGAAAGGAAGTGAGAAGAAGGTGTTCCTGAAGGCAAAGAATTCAGCCCTTCTGCCAGGAAGAACCCACCCAGTGTGCACCAGCAGGGCCGGGTCACAGAGGTGCCTGCTGGTGGCAGGGCTGTCACCAACCCCCCTCCCAGGACAGTCTCCCTTGCAGGGATGCTCCCCTTGCACCCTGGACCCAGGTCCTAAATCTCCTTGTGAAGGAGATTTTGACAGGACACACATTCCAGCATCTTTGGAGCAGACAATTTTACCAGTTTTACCAAGAAAAGTTTTGAATATTTTGATGTATCTCCAGACAAAACAGTTGCTGACATAATGAAGGGGTTTCCTGACAGATCAGCTGGAAGCAGGCAGAGAAATGCTGCTTTTCCCAGTGAATGAGGGAAAAAGCATCAGGCTGGGATGAGATCAATGAGAAAACCTTTGGCTCTCCAATTCTGCAGCCCCTGTGTCTGTGTGCACAGGGCTCACAGCGAGGCTTTGCAGGACAAGGCTCAGTCAGTGCCGTGTGAGAATTGAGATTTTTGCCCAGAGAAATGAGAGGAAAGGGATTTCTGAGCCCTCCAATCCAGCGGCTCCCACTGCCCTGAGCTCCATCCCAGGGGCATCTCTGCTCTCAGCAGGGGCAGGGGGGCTGTTACTGCACAAACAGCTCAGCCCGGCCAAGGCATCGCCTGGTTCCTGGAGCAAACAGGGGAGGGAGTCAGGGAGAGACTCGGGGGTGCTGGGGCTGTCCCAGCATCTCCTGCCTGGCTTTGGAGAAGTTCCCAGCAATGCCCTGGCTGCAGACAGGGAGCAGGGCAGGGAACAGTCTCTCTTCAGACCTTTATCAGAGTTCACATGGTTAACTGAAATATTTCTGCTCCTCCAGCTGTAATTCATTCAGAATAGTTCAGAAGCTTCTGATAATAAGACCTAATTTATAATTAGGCTTTATCAGTAATCAGTTAATTTATAGCACCCTAATTCCCACGAAGGTATTTCAGAGGCTTTGCTCATTACATTGTGGAGTTAATGCCCACAGACAACCAAATCACAGCGATAGCAGGGAAACAAATTTCAGGGTAATCCTGCTCCGTAACTGCTTTAGTTATTTACTCTGCATTTCGTGCCGTGGGTGTGTCGGGGTGTATCATTTGTGCCAAGAGCCAGGGACAAGGGACTCCTCTCCAGCATGTCAGGAGTAGGGAAGCAGGGAACCTTCCCCCTGCCTTCCCCCTGGAAGCTGCTGGGCATTCCCAGAGGTGTGAGAGCTGCTGGGAAATGGGAGGGAAGGGAAGGTGCTGGTGGGGAGGGAGGGAGTCAGGGCTGGGTGGTGAGAGCCATCACCTGCAAGGCTGAACCAACAGCCCATGGAGAACCACAGAAGGGTTCTCATCAGCCTCTGGTCTGATGGTTCCAACACTGCCAGTCTGGATCAATAAGACTTCCCCAAAATTCCCTGGGGAGGTCTAGGTGGGATCTGAGGGAAAGGCTCTTCCCCCAGAGGGTGGTGGGCACTGCCCAGGCTCCCCAGGGCAGTGGGCACAGCCCCAAGGCTGCCAGAGCTCCAGGAGGGTTTGGATGATGCTCTGGGGCACAGGGTGGGATTGTTGGGGTGTCTGTGCAGGGCCAGGGGTTGGACTGGATGGTCCTTGTGGGTCCCTCCCAACTGAGCATGTTCTGGGATTCTGTGGGATATTTCTGGCATAACTAACTCCCCAGCTGGATGGTCACAGCTCTTTTCTGTCTCTTTGGGATTCAATCCCAAATTGTTGCAGCCCTTCCTGCAGCCATCACCCTGCAAGCCCATCTGCACCTTCCCAGCAGCTCTCTCCATGCCCTCAGACCTTCCCACAGCTCTGAGTCCCAGTTTCTCACCCAGGGACCGTGTTGCTCTCCCATCGTTTCCTCCAAAGCACCGAGAACAAATCAGGACAACTCCTCTCTCTCTGCTTCTCTTCAAACCACATCTCTCTCCATTCATGATCGTTTCTCTTCCAAATGAAGCACAATCCACAAACATTCTTGCCCTGTTTGCTTTCAGAGAACTGATAACTATTTTAAGACCGAGCCCAGGCCCTGGTGAGCCCAGGCTGGTGCCCTGCAGTGCAGAGCTCTCCTTGCTGGACTCTCATTTCTCCAGTCCTTAAGCCCTCTGAGAGCCCCCAGTCAACCAGTTTCAATTAAATTTCAATTAACATATCTGAGCCAAGTGTTATGTGCTATGATGTCTCCAGGAAGGCTGGATTAAAGCACGGGAAGGAGCAGTTCCCCCCCAAGGCACTCACTTCTGGGACCATGTGGCCACAGGAAAACCTCCCTTTGATCCCAAAAAAGTGGCTGTTCCCTGTGGTGGCTGATTCGAGGGAAGGGTTGGTGGGAGCTGAAGGGAATCACCACCCCACCAGGGACCACCTGACCCTCAGAACTCCTGGACCACCACATGGGGTGGCCATGCCCATGTGGCACAGCGTGGCACGGTCCTGCCCCAGCCCTGGGGGGATGCAGAGCCCTGCATGGGTGCACAGGTTCCAATACACCCCTTTACATCCCGAATTCCCTCTGGTTTTGTCACCTTGAATATTGAGGCAGTTTTGGGCACAGTACAAGGAAGATCTGAAGCCAATGGAGAGTGGCCAAAGGAGGGACAGGGAGATGGTTCAGAGCCTGGAGGGGCAGCGTGGGAGGGCACTGAGGGCACTTGGGGGGTTCAGCTGGAGAAGAGGAGACTGAGGGGAGANTTGGGGTTCTGGGATTCTGCCCAGTGAGTGCCTCGCTCATCATTTGTACTTGTTCTGCTGATGCTCCTGTTGTGAAGAGAGATCTTTATGAAGACATTCTGGGTCTCAGAATGTCCCGCCATGAGCCACCATCCATTTCACCTTCCACCTACAGCCACTTCTTTCCCCAGTGTCCTTCTCCTGCCCCATCAGCCCATGGGTTATTTCTGTTCCCCACCAGAGCAGTGGCAGCAGAGCCCGTGCTGTTCTCCAGCCCTGCCTTCTCCCTTTGAACTCCACCACTCCCTGCTCAGGTCCCTCCCACTCCCCAGTCAGTTTCTACAACAGGTTTTCTTTTATCCTCAAATCTACGAGCTGCCTTTTCCTGGTGCCACATCAGCCAATTCTGCTTCCTTGTAAGTGCAGAGGAGCTGCAGTCTGTTGTGCTTTAATTAAAGTGTATTAGTAGTGGCATGTTATTGATTTACTATACATTTGCATTAGCTGAGTACTTTATGCTCTTATCTGATGGGCACAGCATTGATTTGGTGCACGGAGCCTCCCCTGGGGAAACACGAGCAGGGGATCCAACAGGCCCACCTGGGTGGATCTGTGGAGCAGGGGCTGCTTGGCAGTGCCTCCGGTTACTGCCAGACACAAATCAGGATGATAAGCATGAAGCCTGAAACCCAGTTTTGTTTAGACTGGCAGGACTTTCCAATCAAAATCTTTCCCATTTCATGCTTCTCTCTGTATTTCGCAGCTCGCAGCACAGAAAATGCTTTGGCTTGTGCCCCTTCACATGGGGTGGGAACTGCCCAGCACAGTAAAACACACAGAAATTGCAAGTTCATCCCTTCAGAGCAGGGTCACAGCATGTGGAAGCCACATTAGGGAAGCCTTATGGCTTTGGGACACTGAGAATACTCTCGAGGTGTGCAGGGAAATCTGGGCTTGTCCCCACTGAGACAAAAAGGAGCCCCTCTGCTCCTGTGTGTCCCTCCAGCCTCAGCCCAGGGGAGCCAATCTTGGGACCACCCCATGAAATGGGGCCTTTTGCTCCCTCCTTCCTCCCCAGAGCCTTTGCAGAGGTGGGGAATTCTCAGGCAGTGTCTCTTCTTGCCTGGTGAATGTGTCCCCTCTTCTCCATCACAGGCCACTCAGCAGCTGGTTATGTGGCAGGGAGAGGAAGGGACATGGCAAAGGGAGGAAGGGACATTGCAGAGGGAGGAAGGGACATGGCAAAGGGGGGAAGGGACATGGCAAAGGGGGGAAGGGACATGGCAAAGGGGGGAAGGGGACATTGCAGAGGGAGGAAGGGGACATGGAACATCTCAAGGAGCTCAGTGAAACACACCCTACATAGATGAGACAAGTTTGGCAAGAGAAAGTGTGGAGATGGGACATTCTGCTGCAGTTTCAGTTCACAGGTGGGTGAGGACATAGAATCAGAGAATCATTAAGATTGTACAAGCTCCTTGCCCATGGTCATGATCAACATGCCCCTCAGCAGAAGGAACTTGAGCTTATTCTCAAGGAGGGCTCCCAAAACCAGCACGAGAACAACCTCAGCTTGTCTAGATCCAAGACACTGAGAGTTTGTGGCTGGTCTGGAGGCTGATCCCAGCTCTGAGCCAGCACTGAGCACAGGCACAGCCCCCCTGCTTTGGGCCAGCCTGGCCTCAGGGCACTTGGGGGGTTCAGCTGGAGAAGAGGAGACTGAGGGGAGACCTCATTGCAGGTCCAACTCCCTGGGGAGGGGCAGAGGAGGGGCAGGCACTGATCTCTGCTCTGGGGGGAGCAGGGACAGAGCCAGGGAATGGCTGGAGGTGTGTCAGGGCAGGGGCCGGGTGGATCTCAGGGAAAGGCTCTTCTTTCCCCAGAGGGTGGTGGGCACTGCCCAGGCTCCCCAGGGCAGTGGGCACAGCCCCGAGGCTGCCAGAGCTCCAGGAGGGTTTGGATGATGCTCTGGGGCACAGGGGGTGACTCTTGGGGATGGGCCTGGGCAGGGCTGAGGTTTGGACTGGGTGATCCTTGTGGGTCCCTCCAGCTCAGCATATTCTGGGATTCTGGGAAGTTGAATGTCTGGCATCTTTCAATCTGCAGGGCACCTTCTGCCTCAGGGGACCAATTTAGCAGCAGGAGTGAACTCCACCCTGCTGGAAAACCCCAACACACATTCGGGAAGTCCCATAAAACAGGTTACCTGCAACAAACCTTGGGGATCTGCCAATGGCACCCTGGAGAGTCTGCTCTGCTCCCTGGCCCAGTGGGCACCTTGCCCACCCCAGGGCAGCCTCCTGCCCTCACACATCCACAGCACTGCCCCACTCAGCCAGTGCCCACCCGAGCAGGCAGGAGGTGCCTCGGGCAGAGTCCTGAGCTGCTCCTGGAGACGTGGCTGGGAAGGAGGTGGGAGTTGCTGTCCAGCCAAACCACTCCACAGAGCAGTTGTGGCTGCCCCATCCCTGGCAGTGCCCAAGGGCAGGTTGGACGGGGCTTGGAGCGACCTGGGCTGGTGGGAGGTGTCCCTGCCCATGGCAGGGGGTGGGATGGGATGGGCTTTAAGGTCTCTCCCAGTCCAAACCAGTCACTGATCCCACAGACCCTCCTGACACACGAACTTTGGGGCTAAATAAGCAGCAATCGGGCACCTTCCTGCCACCCGCAAAGATGTTCTGGGACCTGTAACATCCCCTGCTCACCCAGCTGGGCCATCTCAGCCCTGTGGTCCCCTCTCAGTTCTCTTTTCCCCACTTTCCCTCTGGTCTGTCAATGCACATCCAACCCTGTATAGTTTGACTATATTCAAATACTCAGACAGTTGTAAATAAACAAATCTTCAGGGTAATTCAAAAGGAAACTGAAATGAGAGAGAGTTGGCCTATATTAATCTCAACTAGTTCTCAGCAAAAATGTAAGCGAAGAGCACATTTCCATAGAGAGGCAGCTTTGTGAGTTGACAAAGAAGAGCTAAATAACTCAGGTTGTGGCAGCTATTTTAAGCCTTTGGGAGTTCAGATCTCTCTGCTCCTGCACCTTTGTTTCAATTAGTTTGCAGTGGTGCTTTATTGACCTGGCTGCAGAAAGCAGCTCAAAGAACAGGGAAATGTCAGACCCCCATTGGAAGACCCAGAACAGCATCAGCCAACAACATGAACATCCCCCATCCCATCCCCTGGAGCCGCCCCAGCCTGGGCTGCACCTGCCCAAAATTATCACTGCCTTCGTGTTCATTAGTGGGTGCAGAGGTCTCACCCCACTCCCACAGTGAAGCTCAGACCTGCAACTGCACCACTTGGGCTTGCAAGGGACACAAAACCAGGCCTGGCAAAGTCTCCAGCTTGGAACTCTGGTGGCACACTGGGTTGTTCTTGCCCTTCAAGCCAACTCATCTTCCTGCTCCTCCCTGTGCTCCCGAGACCCCCTCAAGCTGCATTGTAGGTGCTGATCTGCCTCGTGAGTCCCCTGAGCTGCCACCCTCTTCCCTCTGTGATTCCATCCAGAGATACTCCCCATCCCAGTTCCAAACCCTGCCTTCCACAGGCCATCTGCCACCAATGTTCGAGCTGCAGGAACTATTTCAGCCTCCATGAGAACACTCTGTCTTCACAAATTTGTACCTTTCCCCAAAATTCTCCCCTTGGAATGAATCTGTTTCATGGAAAGTTGGAGGGAAATCAATTTGGCCACATTTGCATTAGGAGAGAAGAGGAAAAGCACATTATAATTTACCTTGTGAAAAAACCCCAAACACTGACATTGGAGGTCCTTTCCAACCTAAATGAGTCCAATTCTTCACACAGTGCAAAGAGCTCTTCGATCCTGCCAATGTGCATCCCACCTGAAACAAAGGAGAAGGGCGGGGAGCAGAGATGCAGAGGAGGAAGAACAAACACAGGGCTGAGTGTTGTGATGTTTGTTGGACACCAGTGGGATCAACCAGGAAAGGAAAGAAACTGTTGAGCAGATGAAGAAACCTGCCCAGGCCCAGGTGGAGCACGTTCTCCCAGCTCCAGAATTCCATCAGCGTGCACACCTATTAATCTCTGTATAGTCCACATGATTTAAAGGACTGGTTGGCCTACCTGGAGGTAAATAAGCATTCTCCCAGCAAAACAGATAAAACAGAATAAACCCAGATGTCAGAGGGAGGGAGTCAGAGGAGCCTCCAGTGATGTGCTGGCTGTGTGGAGGTGGAGAGGGACTCAGAGGAACCACCATGGGCACAAAGCTCCAGCTGCCCCCACTCACAACGTGGGTGACTTGGGAATTAAATTGACCTTGGTGTGTCTGCACAGCAGGGCCCATCTGGCTCATCTCTGAGGCTGCCACTGAAAGGTTTAAGTTTTATCTTAAAACAATTTCTAATTGGCTAAAAAACAACGAAACTCAATCCCATCTTTAAGGAAAGGATCTCTATGCTGACTTTGACCACTTCAGGTGTTTTTAAGCCACGCAATGGTCTATAGGACTGGACTTCTTCAGCTTGACACTTTTCAAACCTTTTAGTTTGGAAAAAAAGTGGCTCACAAAATGTGATGCTCCAGCACAAGTAAACACAGACCTGCCAAATTACTGCGGCTTAATGAGCTCCTGCTCATCAGCTGAGCTCCAGGAACTGGCCCTGTGTGCACCCTCTTTGAAGTCTGATGTGCTCAGGGAAGCACCCTAAGAGGCTTTAGGGAGGGATTCTTGTTTGGGCAAAGCTTCACAATGGCTGGTGCTGGGATTGTCAAGAATTTGGTGGTTGCTTTGCTAATATTTTCCTCCTGTCCTTGCCTCCAGTTGAGTCTCTGCTTCACAGCCTGGCTCTGAACAACATCCCTGAGCTTTTATCTGCAGGTGACAAACAGAGGCATACAAACTGGATTGGCAGGAACACAAAGAAGGCTTTCATCTCATCATTGCACGAGGCACTTACAGTAACTTCTCAAGGAAAAAAGAGATTATGCATCAACATTGTGAGCATAAAGACAATTTAAAAGGGATGTTAAGAAACTTCATGTCAGGAAAATATAGAACATCTGCAAACAGACGAGTATTCAGTAATAAGCTACGTCAGTGATCTTGGGGGAAAGAGACTGTTTTCTTGCAGTGACAAGCCCAAAGAATAACCCAAAGGGGATTTTAACAAGCTGAAGTGCTCCTTGTGGTCAGAAGAATGAGCTGGCTCTGTGCTGCAGTCGAGGTTCTTTGCCTGGGTTTGTGTCACCTGCTCCAGGCTCTTTTTGCTGCCTGTCTCTGTGAGCTCCACTCCTGGGGCAGGGTGTGGAGGTCTGTCCCAGGGCAGGGACAGGGAACTGTCCTAGAAGATTTCTGGACTTGACAAACACACCAACACTCAGTTTCATGGCACTTTATGGTATTTTACCACGAGGGTTTCAGAAAGAAGCAGCAGGACAGTCGCAGGCTGTCCTGTGGTCCCTCCTGGGTGACACTGTGACTCTGCAGGAGCACACACAGGGATTGCTGTTGTTATTATAATAATCCAGCATGACAGGGAAGACTCATCTACTAAAGAGCAAGCTGGTTTAGCTTGTTATTAGTCCGCTAATTAATGGATAACTAATGGGAACATGTTTATTCCCAGTTGTCAGTAAACACTACTCACCCTGGTGCAGCTGATGTTTGGGGGCGCTCACATCCATGTGGGAAGCACTGAGCGGAATCCACGTGCTAGAGCAAACACTGCCAGCCCTGCCAGGGTGACACGGTGCTTGTGTTTCCCTGGCTGTCTTCACCTCCTCAGGGCTCTGTGCTCCTGCCCGTGCCAGCTGGATGTGCCATGGGAGCCAGCTGGATGCAGCACGGGTGCCAGCTGGATGTGCCACGGGTGCCAGCTGGTGGGTTCTGCCTGCTCTGAGAGGCAGCTCCATCCGAGCCTGGCACCTTCTGCTGCGTTACCAGCAACAGGGAGAGGGCTCAGAGTTCAGTGTGGGTCAGGACAGCCCCACTGGGACGCCCTGAGCTGAGCCGTGCCCCCCTGCTCAGGGCATTTTGCTCACACCTGCTCTGGTCACTGGGAGCAAGTCCAGAGTGTCCTCCTTGGGGGAATCAGCCAAGGAGCTGTTGCTGTTCCAGTACTGTCCATATGCCCTTGTTCACACCTTCACATCTTCCTGCCACGGTGCTGGGCTGGGCTGCCCCCTGGGACAGGCTCTCCTGCACCTTCCCCAGCTGCTCATTTAACCCAGGGCAGCATCAGTCTCCTGAGAAATGAGAACCTGGGGAAGCTGGTGGGTTGTGATCTGTGCCAGTACAGTGTTCTACCCCTTGAGGGTGGTGCCAGCAGGTGGGCACTGCCACTGCTCCTCTGGTTTTAAACCATGTGAGATTTAGGTCTCAGCACAGTCTGGAGCCCGTCCCACCAACGTGCCCATCTGCACTCCTGAGGAAGGCAATGAAGTCCAAGGAATATCCTGCTCTTTGCAGTCCTGTTGGAGGGGGCAGCCCGGTGCTCAGGCAGGGTGTTCCTGCCAGGCACGGCCCCGGAGCTCTGCAGGGTGGGCATCCAGCACAGCATTCCAACATCCACTCAGAAGTCCAAGTGCTGATATTCAAGAACTGGTTGTTGCCACAAGACCTCTTGGGCAGCACATGCCCTGTTTCTGCAGAAGACACTGAGTGACTCCAAGGACTGTCACCTCCGGCCACTTGTTGCTCCCTGTTTGTCCCTTCCCCTCTGACCCGGAGAGAAATGTGTTTGCAAATGTCCCTGCCGTGGATTAGGGAGTGACCCCGCTGTCCCTGCATCTGGCAGGGCTGGGTGATGGGCAGGAACGAGTAGCTGGGGAAGTGGCCACAATTCTCACCCCCTTGTCCATCTGAGAGGGAGCTCACGCCGTGCCAGGAGGGCACGGAGCGCTGGAGGAGCAGCGGGAGCGGGGACTGCACAAACCGTCTGAGCACAAACTGCTCCCTGCGCCACTTGGCTCAGCAGAACGCAATGTTTGCGAGTGAAACGTTTTAAACTTCAGTGGGCACGAAGGGTGTGAATTATCTGAGTCACAGCAGATGCCTGGTGCTGTTTTAAGCACCTGGATGTTTGGCAGGGATTCCTCCCAAGCCCCCCTTGCAGCGGCGAGACGTTGCTCCTGTGAGTGGCTGTTTAACACACGCTGTGCAGAGCCGTGTCCGCACCGGCTGCCACGGGCTGTGCCAGCCCAGAGAGACGTTGCTGAGAGCCACCTCCTCAGCTTGGCCTCCAGGCCCTGCTCATGGTCCACACACCTACCACTATTTGTCAAAAACAGCCATTTCTCCCCAGATCTGCCTTTTAACTTAAGGAGTGCCTTTCAGTGAGCTTGGGCTGCACAGACCCAATCTGCTCCTGGACCAGAATCACAGGATCCCAGAATAGCCTGAGTTGGAAGGGACCCACAATGATCATGCAAGTCCAACTCCTGCCCAGGCCCATCCCCAAGAGTCACCCCCTGTGCCCCAGAGCATCATCCAAACCCTCCTGGAGCTCTGGCAGCCTTGGGGCTGTGCCCACTGCCCTGGGGAGCCTGGGCAATGCCCACCACCCTCTGGGGGAAGAGCCTTTCCCTGAGATCCAACCCGACCCTGCCCTGGCACAACTCCAGCCATTCCCTGGCTCTTGTCCCTGCTCCCCCCAGAGCAGAGATCAGTGCCTGCCCCTCCTCTGCCCCTCCCCAGGGAGTTGGACCTGCAATGAGGTCTCCCCTCAGTCTCCTCTTCTCCAGCTGAGCCCCCCAAGTGCCCTCAGTGCCCTCCCACGCTGCCCCTCCAGGCCTTTGCCCATCTCTGTGCCCTCCTTTGGCCACTCCCCAATGGCTCAATCTCTCCCTCCCATTGTGCCCCCCAACCTGCCCCACTATTGCA
The DNA here is from genome assembly GCA_013400415.1 of Scytalopus superciliaris. Taxonomy (NCBI): domain Eukaryota; kingdom Metazoa; phylum Chordata; class Aves; order Passeriformes; family Rhinocryptidae; genus Scytalopus; species Scytalopus superciliaris. The sequence continues at coordinate 246,383 of VXBX01007372.1, forward strand.
GCTGAGGCCGCCCCAGGGCAGAGCAGAGTGGGACAATCCCCTCCTGATGCCCCCCAGGGCAGGGATGGCCCTCCTGGCTCCAGGGCACAGTGCCAGGCAGACTTGCCCCTTCCCAAGGCTCACCAAGAAGGCAGGAGCTGTCCAGGTGCCCTCCCAGGGTGGGTGTGTGACATCAGCCAGCCGTCCCCATCCAACCCCTGCAGCAGGACAGAGCTGGGCTGCAGGAGAGGGGAGGGGGGTGGGGTTGCTCATCACAGAGAGGTGGCAGAGCTGCACCTTTGGTTTTGGCATGGTCTGATCATGACCCCTCCCTCTGCCAGAGTACTGCTGGTGGCCTGGGTGTGAGCCCTGGGACAGGGAGACACATCAAGGGTCTTCTGGTGACTCCGGGCAGGTGTGGTGGAGGAGGGGGAGTGTGTGCAGAACAGAGGACACAAGAACCTGTGTATGCTTGTGTCTGTGAAGGGCTTTACTGACTTCTGATCACCTTGGGGGCAGCTTCTACATGCAAACAGCTCCTAATGTCCCCTGGCAGCAAATTATTTGTTCTGCATGGGAACCTAGACAGCTGAAGGGCCTGTTGTGAACCAGCTGGTCAAAACATCTGGACCACAAACAGGCATCTTGGAGAGATGCTTGGAGAGATTCCCCCCACTACACACAGAGGCACTGAAAGAGATGTATTCACCTCCTGCCCTACATTGATTGTTTGGGACTGAAATGACACAGATGTATCAGAGAATCAGAGGATCATTTAGGCTGGGAAAGACCTTTAAGGTCATCGAGTCCAACTGTCAAGCCAGCCCTGCCATGTTCACCACTAACCCATGTCCCCAGGTGCCACATCCACATGTTTTTTGAACACTTCCAGGGATGGAGACTCCCCCACTGCCCTGAGCAGCCTGTGCCAGTGCCTGACCACTCTTTCAGTGAATAAAATTTTCCTAAAGTCTAATTTAAACCTCCCCTGGCACAACTTCATGTCATTTCCTCTTGCCCTGTCCCTTATTCCCTGGGAACAGACCTTGAACCTCCCCCAGCTCCCCCTCCTGTCAGGGAGTTGAACAGAGCGAGAAGGTCCCCCCTGAGCCTCCTTTCCTCCAGGCTGAGCCCCCCCAGCTCCCTCAGCTGCTCCTCATCAGACTTAAGTACATGGTCCTTCCTGCCATCAACTCCCTTTCCCAAGTTTTCACTGAATTTCCACTTAATGAATCCAGCTTTGTCATTTAGGGGCTGTTCCGGCAATAAGATATGACAAGGTGTGAATTATAGGACAATAATTCCTGCCTGGAGCTCTGTCAGGCACAAGGCTGAGAGTCCCTGCGACTCAGTATGAATTATTGCACCATAATTCAAGCTGTGAGGACACACTGAAGGACTGACCAGAGACTATCAACACCAAACAGAAATGGGTTAAATCTATTAATTTTATTTAGGCTGCTGGATTAAAGGGGAAATGATGCTCTCTGCAACATTCCCTTTTGGTCCATCCCCATGTTTTCTTTGCAGAAGTCAAATGCAAAAGGGAAAAAGCCCCTCTGGACGTGAAACGGGATAGAGGGTGGTCGGGGCTCTGGGCAGCGAGAGCCATCAGCCCGTTCCCTGCTTTAAATATTCAGCACCCGTCACTGGATCCCGCAGCACTTCCCCAGGGCAGCACAAAGCAGGGGGATCGTTTGCCCTGCCAGGGCAATGGAGGGTGTGACACGAGCTGGGACCTCACGCTGGGCACACACACAGACCTGCCGTGCCTGCTGCTCAACCCGAGGGCAACCTGCCCCTTCAGCCAGGCAGGAAATGCCGGGAGACTGTGGGAAGCGGGCAGAGAGTTTGCAGCTGCAAAAGGGACGTCCCGCTCTGCTTGGGCTGGGATCAGCTCTTGGGCTGCTCCTGCCTTCCTGCTTTTGGTGTCCAGCTGGACACAGGGCACACAGAGACTCTTGGAAAGGGTTTGCTGAGCATTTTAAAGGCTGGTTTTGCAGTTTTTGTGTAGTCAGCCCACAGAAAGCCACTCTTGGGAGATTTATTTATTTTTTTTTAATCTGAGAAAACAGCCCCCAGTGATATTCATCCCTTCCTAGGAACCTGCTACAGTTCAGAAATAAACCAGGGGGCTCTCCAGGGCTCTGTGAGGGGTGATCTGCCTCCAGGAGCCCCCCAGCCAACTCTGTTTTGCAGTAGACATGGCCTAGTTTGCCCCAGGTTTGGGGCTTCAAAGATGCACGCCCTGAAATTTCTTCCCTGGATTTCTTCTGTTGAACAAGGAGGCAAATCCTGACACTAAAAGATGTGCTTCTCTCCTTCTGCTTCTTGACTTCTTTGCAGGGGTGTGTCCAATCCCTCCCCTGCAATGACAGACCTGGGACACCCTGGAGGAAGAGGAAGGTCCCTTCATCCCATGGCTGCTGATTGCAGTGGATTTAAGGCAGAAGACAATTAAAGGTTATTCAGGGCAAAATTTCAGTCATTATTTGGGCTTCAGTAGCCCAGTCAGTGTAGATCTCATTTTGAAATATCTCCAGGTTAATTGATTGCTGTTTCAGACAGCTATTGATTTTCAAATAATTATTCTAATTATTTTCCATCCAGCTGGCTTTCTGTCCCTCTGCTCAGGCAGTCTGAAAACATTCCCTTGCAGAGTCTCACACAAGAGGCTCATCTCTCATATTTCCAGTTGGTGGTGGGACACTGAGGCACACAAGGCTCGAGGAGACACCTCATACTGTGCCCCTGGAAGGGACAGAGGACCCATCCCGATGTCCACCAGGAAGGGGTGACCCCACACCCCCTTCCACGGGGCTGCCAGGGCACAGCTGCAGTGCTGTCATGAGTGGAAGGGGCTGACAGGTTCAGGACAGCTCCATGGACACCCAGGACAGATGCTCTGCGTGATGGTTTCCACCAGCCTTGGGAGGACCCACCTTCTGGAAGCTGGAGAGCCCTGTAGGAGACACCAGCTCTCTTCTAGCCCTGGTTCTACACATACCGAAGGACTCCCCGTGGAACTGAGTATTTATTGCACATTTATTTACCATTTCACTTACAAATCCATTCAAATATGCCAAACAGAAACAAGAGTTCTTTCCCAGGATCCACACAGACACACAGCAGTCCTAAAAGACTGAAGACAGTCTGTTTTCAGCCTAAAACCAACCAAGAGGAAATAATAACGGACAGAAATACAATGGCAATGTTGATTTAAGAGTCAGTTGTATTCAATAAGCTTGACTTTTTAAATCACCAGTTTTCATTACACTTCTCAAAATTTTAAATTACTCTAATTGATCAAAAATATTTCAAACCATCTTTATAACTTCACAGATTACACATGGACTGGGTGGGATTTCCTGCATTATTCCAGTGGGGACACAATCTGTGCTCCCCTGGCACTGCACAGTGAGGGGTGTGGATAAGCTTGGGAGGGTCTTATGAAGGGTTGGAAGACCTTTGTAAGAAGAAATTCAGGAGGCCATGAGCATGTGGAAGAAAGGTAGGAAGGAATATAAAGAGAAGAAATAGCTGGGATGTCTTCACTGGCCATAAATGACAGAGACAGTGAGATCATGTGCACCCTCAGCAAGCTGGCAGATGGCACCAAGCTGAGAGGGGCAGTGACACACTTGGGGGGGGGGGGTCACCCACAGGGACCTGGACAAGCTCAGGATGTGGGCCCATGGGAATGTTGTGAGGTTTGACAAGAACAAGTGCTGGTGCTACACCTGGGCTGGGACAATCCCAGACATGAGTAACAGACAGGGACAAGAACCCACTGAGAGCAGCCCTGGGGAGGACTTGGGGGTTGTGGTGGATGAAAAGCTGGACGTGACCTGGCCATGTGTATTGGCAGCACAGAAGGCCAAACACATCCTGGGCTGGTCCCACAGCGTGGGCAGCAGGGCAGGGGGGGATTCTGCCCCTCTGCCCCCTCAGGTGAGACCCCCCTGCAGAGCTGCCCCAGCCCTGGGGGAACCAACACAGGGAGGATGTGGAGCTGCTGGAGAGTTCAGAGGAGGCCCTGGAGATGCTCCCAGGGCTGGAGCCCCCTCTGGGATGGGACAGGCTGGGAGAGCTGGGGGGGCTCACCTGGGGAAGGGAAGGATCCAGGGAGACCTGAGAGCCCCTGGCAGAGCCTGAAGGGGGCTTACCGAAAAGAGGACTGACAGTGGTAGGAAAAGGGGTTGCTGTTCTAAACTAAAAGAGGAGAAGAAATCCTTCCCTGGGAGGGTGGGCAGGCCCTGGCACAGGGTGCCCAGAGAAGCTGTGGCTGCCCCATCCCCGGGAGTGCCCAAGGGCAGGTTGGACGGGGCTTGGAGCAACCTGGGCTGGTGGGAGGTGTTTGGGGAAGGGGTGGAAGGGGGTTGGAATGGGATGAAGTGGCAATTCCTGCTATTTGATAAGCAAGAGCCCATGCACAGTGCAAAGTGTGCCCTGACACTTTGGGAAGAGGCTGGAATGTGCCACCAAATCCCGTGCTGGGTGCATTTGGCTCTTGGGTGTCCAAAGCAAACTCGCCCTTTCCTGCAGGACATTCCTGTGGGAGGCGAATGCTGGAAACCTCCTGCAGGCAGTAATAAAACATCAGTGGCATCTCTAAAAATTATATATGATAATTTTCTGACACAAAAGAGATGGCACCTAACGTGAGGTAATTCTATTTTAGATCTTATTATGATGGATAAAGACGAATTGATCACTGAACTAGAAATCGGTGGTTGCTTGGAGACCGGTGATCATGACCTGATTACATTAATTATGGGATAATAAAAGACAGTCCCAACCAGTAATATATACCTGGTGCTTCTCCCTGGTTCTGGGAAGCTGAATAAAGTGATGAGTGAAACTCACTGGGAAGAAAAATAAACACGTATGTAAACAAGGGGAAGACAAACAGTTCCCACTACGATTTCACAACCTGGCTCAAAAGTTCTATTTATGCCGTAATTTTAAAAGAATGGTATTTGATTTTAAGCTCTTTCTAGGTGAAAATGAAAGCAGCAATTAGGAATAAGAAATAGAGTATAAAGAATGGGGGGAAAAAAGGAAAAACTAGTAATCAAGGTAATTTAACATTTCTGAGTGGTAGGAAATTGATAAGGGAAGCGACATACATTAAAGAAAAATCTTGCTGATGAGTTATGGGTACCAGGAGGTGTTATTATCAACAAGAAAAAGAACCCTAATTGTGGTCTCTACTGACTACTTGAAAAAGATGATAAAAATGATAACATTAGATCATAAAATTAATAACAGTGTCACAGAGAAGATCCAAAAATGTCAGTGTCATTATCTTGGTCAAGCAGCTCATAAACTCCTTGGGGCATTGGAGGAAACTTAAATTTAGAGTCTCCACGCCAGTTCCTCCTCCGAGGGCTTTAGGGCACTGCAGCAAATGAACCACAGTGATACCCACCCTGTGGGCACGGGGCAGAGCCGGGCACAGACCCCCCTCGCTCCTGAGCTTCTCCCCTGGCATTGTGCTCACCGTGCCTCAAAATAAGGTCTCTAAAAGAGATGCCAAATTGGCCTCTCTTGCTCTGTATGGATCCCATGTGGGGGCAGCTCCTGCTGTTGGAGACTCTTTGGTGAAGAGCAGACAGAACCATGATTATTTTTAATCTGGACCCGAGATGATTTGCCTGAGCCCCACTGTGGGAACGGCTGGAGCCCCGGCACTCTCTGACACACCTCCCCTTGCAGGCAGC
>VXBX01007372.1:253264-264518 GCA_013400415.1 Scytalopus superciliaris
AAAAGAATGGTATTTGATTTTAAGCTTTTCTAGGTGAAAATGAAAGCAGCAAATTAGAAAAAAGAAATAGAGTATAAAGAATGGGGGAAAAAAGGAAAAACTAGTAATCAAGGTAATTTAACATTTCTGAGTGGTAGGAAATTGATAAGGGAAGCGACATACATTAAAGAAAAATCTTGCTGATGAGTTATGGGTACCAGGAGGTGTTATTATCAACAAGAAAAAGAACCCTAATTGTGGTCTCTACTGACTACTTGAAAAAGATGATAAAAATGATAACATTAGATCATAAAATTAATAACAGTGTCACAGAGAAGATCCAAAAATGTCAGTGTCATTATCTTGGTCAAGCAGCTCATAAACTCCTTGGGGCATTGGAGGAAACTTAAATTTAGAGTCTCCACGCCAGTTCCTCCTCCGAGGGCTTTAGGGCACTGCAGCAAATGAACCACAGTGATACCCACCCTGTGGGCACGGGGCAGAGCCGGGCACAGACCCCCCTCGCTCCTGAGCTTCTCCCCTGGCATTGTGCTCACCGTGCCTCAAAATAAGGTCTCTAAAAGAGATGCCAAATTGGCCTCTCTTGCTCTGTATGGATCCCATGTGGGGGCAGCTCCTGCTGTTGGAGACTCTTTGGTGAAGAGCAGACAGAACCATGATTATTTTTAATCTGGACCCGAGATGATTTGCCTGAGCCCCACTGTGGGAACGGCTGGAGCCCCGGCACTCTCTGACACACCTCCCCTTGCAGGCAGCAGTGAAGGAGAGCACGGGATCAGTGCTGGGCTCCACCACAGCCCTCGTGGATGAAATGGAGGCTTTGCCTACAAGCAGGATGGCCCTGCTGCCCATAACACCCCAGGTGTGTCACCACCACAGCTGTGTCCCTGTCCAAGTGTCTCCTGAGCCTGGGAACAGGTTTTTCCACCCTGTATGATCCTCATGCTGCTGCAGCCACGGGCACTGGGGGCTCATCCCTGAGCTACACCAGCTCCATCACCTCAGTCCTGCGGATACACAGCGGGATGGTGATGGGGCACAGAGCCCTTACCGTGCTGGGAACGGTGTTCCTGCACAGACCTGGCATGAGACAGCACCCCTGGAGCTTGAAAAATGCTTGGAGTTGTATGTGTAACCCCACAGCTGTGCCACGGTCCCACCATGGTGATTGTCCTGCTGCAAAATGAGTGGAGTGAAGGTGAGTCCCACCCACAGCCAGCCACAAAACTCCTTTGGAGTTACAATTTTACTACGGTCTTGCTTATTGTTTGCATTTCCACAGCATCAGGAGATCCCCCTGGGAGCAAGGCCTCCTTGCCAGCCTTGGCACGAACAGCAAATAAGATGCTCGGGGTTTCAGGGAGCCTCCAGTGTCTCCAGCAAGTGAAAAAGGAGGGAAGACAACTGCTTCAGAAATTGTTTCCATTTAGTAAAATTCATAGCTGCTGATTTTTGCCAAGCTGTTCAGCTCCCTGGGGAACCCAAATGAATCCACAGCATTTCAGGTTTCAGTTCCACTTGCTGCAGGAGGAGCTGGTGGCGATGCTGCCCACGGGTCTCCTCTGCTGGATGCAGCTCAGAGGGGAGTTTCCAGGCCAGCAGCTTTGGGATCCTTGAGGTTTTGGTGCCTCCCCAAAGACATCAACTATGGCCCTGACTTTTCAGCTGGTCCCCACATGAGCAAATCATCGGATGTTGGTGTGTTGGAGTGGTGCCTTTTCCTTAGAATCACAGAATCACTGAGGTTGGAAAAGACCCTTAAGGTCGAGTCCAGCTGTAAACCCAGCAGTGCCAAGCCCACCACTTAACCATGTCCCTCAGTGTCACATCCACATGGCTTTTAGCCACCCCTGGCAGGGGTCCCCAGTATGATCAGGGGGCAGAGATGCTCAGCCTGAGCCCCCTGGCCACGGGACAGTGAGATCCCTTCACATGCCCCCTTTCACATCATCCTCTGTGGGCTAAGCCAGGCCCAGAGGTTTATAAATACTTGTTCTGATTTCTGAACTAGTCATTCATAGAATCAGAGAATTTTTAAGGTTGGAAAAGGCCTTTAAGATCAAGTCCAACTGTTCTCAAGCACTGTCAAGGCCACCACCAACTCATGTCCCCACGTGCCACACCCAAGCATCTTTTACATCCCTCCAGGAATGGGGACTCCTCCACTGCCTGTGCCAGGGCTTGGCAATCATTCTGGTTAAAAGTTTATACCTAAAACCCAGTCTAAACCTCCCCTGGCACAGCTTGGGGCCATTCCCTCCCCTCCTGTCCCTGTTCCCTGGGAGCAGAGACTGATCTCCCCCAACTCCCTGCTCCTGTCAGGGAGTTGCAGCGAGAGAGAAGGTCCCCCCTGAGCCTCCTTTTCTCCAGGCTGAGCCCCCCCAGCTCCCTCAGCTGCTCCTGCTGCTCCAGACCCCTCCCTGGACATGCTCCAGCCCCTCAAAGTCTTTCTTGTCATGAGGGAACCCAGGATGTGAGTTGGTGCCTCACCAGTGCCCAGCATAGGGTCTGGTCACTGTCCCCACTGTTGTTGGTACAGGACAGGTGCCCTTGGCCTCGTTGCCCACCTGGGCACACCTGGCTCATGTTCAGCTGCTGCCACCAACACCCTCAGGGCCTTTTCTATGCAACAGGTTTCCAGCTGCTCTTGCCCAAGCCTGCAGCCTTGCGTAGGGTTGTTGAGATCCTAGTGCAGAACCCGGCACTTTGCCTGGTTGAACCTCACACAATTGGCCTCAGCCCACCGAGCCAGCCTGTCCAGACCCCTCAGGGTGCTGCAGGGGCAAGAAAGTCCCCATTTCTCGGGTACCCCAGCCCTGGAGCCAAGGGGTGCCAATCTCAGCACCCAAGGAAAACACAGAGTCATTGAATCACAGAAGGTTCGGGTTGGAAGGGACTTTAAAGACCATCTTGTTCCCCCCCCCAGCCACGGGCAGGGACACCTTCTGCTAGACCAGGTTGTCCCTGGCCTTGGGCACTCCCAGGGATGGGGCAGCCACAGCTTCTCTGCCCAACCTGTGCCAGGACCTGCCCACCCTCACAGGGAAGAATTCCTTCCCAATATCCCACCTATCCCTGCCCTCTGGCAGTGGGAAGCCATTCCCTGTGTCCTGTCCCTCCATCCCTTGTCCCCAGTCCCTCCCCAGCTCTCCTGGAGCCCCTTTGGGCACTGCAAGGGGCTCTCAGCTCTCCCTGGATCTTTCTCCTCTCCAGGCTGAGCAGCCCGAGCCGGACGAGAGGCTGGAGCCGAATTCCAGCGCTCGATTCTGGGATCAGCCCCTAGAGGGGGCCGGGGGCTCCGCGCTCCGCGCCGGGGACTGTTTGCCTTGCTCGGGAATGTAAAGTACAGGTTTTACAGAATGCCAAAAAGGTAATTTGAATGTTAAAACATTTGTGATTGCATAAATTGCATGTATTATTCCAACTGAATTGTAGTGGGATTAATCTGACCTTAATAGAATACTACTAATAATTTATATTATTATCTTTAATAATATTAATTCTGCTTAATTTTTTTTTCCCATTTACTTTGCTCATTTAAGGGCAGCTCCATTGAGCTCTGGAGCATTTAGCTCGTGGTGTGCGGCAGTCACTTATCATTTGCACAAGTGGGGATTCCACCAGGCAATTTTCAGAGAAATAAAGATCATCTTTCAGTGAAAGGAACTTAAAAAAAAATTACAGTATTAAATGAGTAGATATTAATGTGTCATATTTAGAATATAAAACAACCCATAATCTGTTCTGAAGTCTCTTCCACCTAAACATATACTTTCTTTTTTTTTTTTCTTCCGTTCTAGAGGGATCTTTTATTCTGCTCTTTAACTTATTAGGCACAACCATTCCAACTGTTAAAATAAAATTGTTAGGATCATAATGTCAGGGAAATAAAAACCTTGGCAGTACGATAGTGCCTTCTGAGCAGAGCATCACAGTTTGTTGGGGATGAATTGGAATTGCGCATTTCATTAGAATTTATCTCACAAGCCAAGGAATGAAGCATTATTTCATTAAGTATCTTGAAATTTCACCAACCTAATGAAGCTGTCAAAATTCTATTAATAAAGCACTGGAAAATATTTATTTGTTTGTTTGTTAGGATGCATTTGCTATTATTTAATGTTGTGTTTGCAGTTGGTTAATTTACGAGCGCAGGCTCGGTGGCGCAGCGGGAGGACGAGCAGCACCGAGGGCTGGGAGAGGGGCTGGGGGTGAGGGGCTCCTGCTCCGTGGGGCAGCCTGAGGGTCCTGGGTGGTGAGGAACTGGAGGGTCTCGTGGCTGAGGAGCTGTTCTGTCCTACACTGAGCTCACAGAACCACAGAACATGCTGAGCTGGAAGGGACCCACAAGGATCATCCAGCCCAACCCTCAGCCCTGCCCAGGCCCATCCCCAAGAGTCACCCCCTGTGCCCCAGAGCATCATCCAAACCCTCCTGGAGCTCTGGCAGCCTTGGGGCCGTGCCCACTGCCCTGGGGAGCCTGGGCAGCACCCTCAGACTTACCTGAGTTGGGTCAGCAACTGTGACAGGATTAGAAATGACAATATGTACCATTTTGATCAGGCCCTTTGTGTTGGATGAGCCCAGGGAAGTTTATGGGCTGTGTCAGAGGTGCTGCTGTCGGCGGTGGGGCGGCTCAAAGGGTTTTACTGGCGTGTGTCTGGGGTGGACACATTACTCACATGTGGGGAAGCTGTGAGTGGATGGCTGGAGCACCTCAGATGAGTGCAAATAAAGTTAATCATCCCAGTCCAGGCATGTATTATTTAGAACATTCCATTTGTGACAGTCTTTCATGTCTCCAACCTCCCACCCCCTGGCCCACATGCAGTGAAATAAAGGGGTTATAATGACATTAAAAGAGAGTTTATGCTTGTTAGTCAACCTATGGCTTGTGGTCTGACTCTCCCCTGTGTTTGGATGCTTTGTGATGATCTGGAGCAGCCACAGCCCTCCCGGGCTCCCTGCTCTGGGAAGTTTTGCTCTGGCAAAGCAGCACAAGCACCCCAGGCTGGGCTTGCATTGTGACTCTGCTATCGGGGACCACGAGAGCTGGAAGGGAGGCAAATCCTTAAGGAAAACCCTGCAAACGAGCCCTGCTTAATAAACTTTCAGTTATTAAGTATAATCTCGTAAGAGACCATTGTCAAATAAATTCTGTGAGTGAAATTTATATGTAAGAGTTCTGAGTGTTAATTACACAGGAAGGTTGCAGGGTCTGCATTACTCCGCTAATAGGATCTTCAGGAAGAAAAAAAGACAGGTCTGACACAGTGCATTAGATTTGTTAAGGAACCAATTTTTAATTAGTTTTAACTGATAAGTTAATTAATGAACTTGCAAATACATAGCCAGGACATGTATCCGATAGTCAGATGCCGGGGTTTTGCAGGGAATACTCCTTGGCCAGGGGATGCTGTGCCTGCCTGAAGTGCACAATTCAACAGAGCTGTAACTGCGGAGCCCTAAATAGTGATTTCCATAATTACACAATTAAAGCAGAAAGACTCAATTTTAGGCATGCAAATATCCTTAATTCTGCTTCTGCCATGACACTGTAAAGAAGAGACAGATGAATCTGATTATGGGCCCAGGAAGCTACAATTCCTCTCTAAGGCTCAGCCGGTGGTTGCCTGTTATGGCAGAGCCGAGTCAGGATTTCCTCAGCGAAGTGCCTGCACTTCTTCTAAGTACAACTTTAACTTCCCATTTCTTCCATTTATACTACTTAGCATGGGGATAACTGCAAATCGCTTTAATCTAATTTACCCCCAAATAGTGATGATACATCTCTCAGTATAAACTCCTTCTTAACATAACATCTCTCCAGGAATATCAATACCACATACGATTTTTCAATTAAAGCCGAAACTCAACCTTTTCTGTCTGAGGAATGCTTTGTTATCTTTTTCTAAGCTTACAGCACCTGATGTGTGGATAAAAAATCCGTCTTCTGGGGATTTTCAGCTAAATCTATTATTTAAATCCCATTTATTAAGGTTCTTTGCTTCAGTGTCTGAATTTTCTTGGACACCTTTTTGCTGGCAGACACAATCCTCAGCATAATGTGCATCCTGAGCTGTACCCCGAGCACACAGCCCTGCTGTGCTGGTGCCCACGTGCCAGCCCTGATTGCCTCCACTGTCAGCCACACACCTGGGGCTTCTTCCACCCAGTGTTCTCCTTCAGTCCAGCATGTATTTCCCAGACAAAGCAGAGCTGCCCAAGCTCTGCTCGTAGCTCCAGCACCCAAATACTGCCCCTGGTGCAGCCCCCAGGAGGGCAGGGTTGCTCCAAGCACCCTCCTTCCATAGAGGCAGGTGGCCAAAGACTTTCAGCTGCCACCACACCTGATGGATACACAAGTGGGGATTCGCTGCCTTGAGCCTTCAGGTAGAATTCTGGAATGGTTTGGGTTGGAAGGGACCTTAAAGCTCATCTTGTTCCCACCCCCTGCCATGGGCAGGGACACCTCCCACCAGCCCAGGGTGCTCCAAGCCCCGTCCAACCTGGCCTTGGGCACTCCCAGGGATGGGGCAGCCACAGCTTCTCTGCCCAACCTGTGCCAGGGCCTGCCCACCCTCACAGCCAGGAATTCCTTCCCAATATCCCACCTATCCCTGCCCTCTGGCACTGGGAAGCCGTTCCCTGTGTCCTGTCCCTCCATGCCTTGTCCCCAGTCCCTCTCCAGCTCTCTTGGAGCCCCTTTAGGCACTGGAAGAGGCTCTAAGGAAATGGCAGGGCAGGTTCCCACACGGGGAGGTGGCCGTTGCATTATTTGCTGGAGGCAGAAGGAAGCTCTTTGTAGTAGCAATGAACCTCCCCCTGTCAGCAGAAATGTGTTGTGTGGTCACCCAAGAGTGGGTAAGAGGTGCCCCATGGTTTGGGATTTTATTGCTTTGCAGTGTGCTCTGGAGAGCCTTGTGTTTATACAATCCTAATGCTTTTAAAACCCAAGGTTTCTTTTTTAATATGGGTAAAATACGTGTTCACAGGCTTGTAAATGCTCCCACACCCTTGGTGTGCTCCTGAAATTCAGCCACGTCCTGAGCCTCCAGCCTCTCCACAAAGCACTCGGAGCAGGAGGAGCACAGCAGTGAGTTCAGCCACACTCACAGCAGCAGCTCTGCACTGAGGTGAGGGCTTTCCAGGGCTTCCCCAGGAGGAGGGTTTATTGGCATCACCCAAACTGGGCCGGTGCAAACGACTCAGCCGCTGTGATTTCTGACAAGGCTTTGATGCAAACGAAGAGCTTGTTAATCATCCTGCTGGGAAACACATCGGACCTGAATCCAGACCTTTTTGGGGCTCCTGTTCCACACAGTTGGTTATTCAGCACATCCAGCCCGTTGCAGAGAGCGCCAGCCTGTGCTGGATCTCAGAGCAGTGCAGATCCCACAGGCACTGCCAGCGAGTGCTCAGGGCAAAGGAGGGGACGAAAGGGACCACAGCTGGAGACAGAAGGAGCACCTCAGTGCTGACAAGGACAAACACAATCCAACACTTCCTTTGTATAACCATTGGCAAACGTTTCTGATGAGCTCTAATGCCTCAGAGTGGAGCAAACAGACGGCGCCGGGGTCAGGAAGAGTGAAGTGGGGATTTATTTTTTTCTGCTGGTCTCACAAATATCTTTGCAGATAGTGGTGATTATAAATAGTCCTTTGGCCATTTCCTGACTCTGGTTTGCCGACTCTGACTTATTTATGGCAATGATGAAAAGTGGTCAGCATTTTGCCCTGGCACAATTTGGACAGAGTCCAAACTTCAGAGTGGGCACTGAAACAGAGGGATGCCCACATCCCACAGGGCTATCCTTTGGCCCAGATCAGTGAGTCTTGTGATGGGATTAAGGGGATCCTGAGCTCTAGATTTACTTAGGAAGACTGTTACCATTAATTTCCTTCTCCAGACTATTGTCACGTACCCCAAAAGGAGGCTTCTCACTGGAAACAGCACATGTGGCTTCTGCAGAATCCTCCTCACCTCACCAGGCTCTGCCTCCCCTGTGTCATATCTTCATCCTCAGCTGCTCTATCACAGAATCAGAGAATCTCCTGAGCTGGAAGGGACACAGAAGAGCAGAATTACAGAATCAGAGAATGCTAAGGGGTTAGAATGGACCTTAAAGATCATCTAGTCCCAACCCTTCCTTGCCATCAGCAGGGACACCTCCCACTAGACCAGGTCACTCAAGGCCTCATCCAAGTGGACTTTAAACACTGCAGGGGTGGGGCATCCACAAATCCAACTTGTCCAACTCCTGGCTCTGCACAGACACTCCAACAATCCCACCTTGTCCCTCAGAGCATTGTCCAAACCCTCCTGGAGCTCTGGCAGCCTTGGGGCTGTGCCCACTGCCCTGGGGAGCCTGGGCAGTGCCCACCACCCTCTGGGAGAGGAACCTTTCCCTGATATCTCACCTAAACCTCCCTACTTTTGTGAAATAGAGTTAGTTGTGCACTGTAACCCCCTCTCAGGAGCTCAGTGACATCTCCCCTCACTCGCTTGCCCAACAGCCTGCTCCTGTTACCAGCATCCCTGACACCACAGCCCAAGCAGGAGTTTATGCCACAGAAAACAAACTCCCCGGGCGTTCCATCACCTGATGGATGCTGTTCAGGCTGAGACACTCATGTAGAACAAAAACTGTTAGTGCTGCTGGCTTTACAAACAATCCAGGGCAGTACCAGGGAATAGAGCACACCAAGAGATTACCAAGCTTGCCAAACCAGCCCTCATCTGTATGTGCATTATCCCAATCTTTTATCATATTACCGCATTGGTTTATTGCAGACAGGACACTCCTACCAGCACATGGGAGGTGGGTTTCCTACCAGGAACCTGCTCCTGGTTCCTGTCAGTCTGCCATGACTGTAGAGCTTTCCTGGGAATGGAGAGGCTTTCCTGCTGCCCCATTTTATGGGTAGGAAAGCAGAGAGAAGTCACTGAGAGACCCTTGGCAAGGCCAGTGCCACACAGATGCTGAGGTCCCAGGAGGAATTCACAGCTTCCAGGCTGGGAATCCCACAGAGGCTGGGAATCCCTGTCCCCTTTGCTCACAGACACCAGGAACTGGACTAAGAAGAGAAAGGAGATTGACCACTGGAAAGTCAATTATAAAATGTGGTGGGGAGAATTCCCAGCTGGAAAGTGCCTGTCACCAGCTGTCACCCAAGGAAGGGCTGGGGACTCTTCAAGGGTAAGGATGTGGGTTTTCAGGCTCTGGTCACTGATCATGGGGAAGCTTTGAGAGACAAAGCCAAAGCTTGGCACCAGTCAGAACAGAAAGCCCATTGGATGCTACTGGAGTGGCAAGGCTGGCATGGCCAAAATGTCTGTCCCGAAAACGCCACCTCATCCCAAAGAACTTCAGCCTGAGTCACCTGATGGGTATCTCACTCTGCCAGAACTAAAACATCCTTGGAGTTCCCTAGACTTAATCCATAGAAATTTCCCAACTCCAAATGTCTTGACTTGTAGAATTTCTGCATTAGACCTCACCCCACCGGAGGAGAAAGAGCTGTTCCTCAGGCAGGAGGGGCCACCACCTGAGGGTACTGGTTACGTGTAAACAGCATGAAATCAGCAGCAGAAACACTGGTGGGTTTTGGGGGGGCCAGTCTGACAAAGCCATGACCAACAGCACCCAAATCCCTCAGGAGGGAGGTTTCCAACTCCCAGATCTGATCCAGAACTGGGAACTCTCCCCTGTGGGGCCCAAACCCCCCACTCAGCGCATTAGCTGGACAGCCAAAACAGGCTGCAAGGTCGTTTCAAAAAGGGGTCTGAAAGAGAAGATCTGCTCGGTGTCTCTGCAGGTTTCCTGGTCACCACTAATTTTCTGTATCCATTCTGTCCATGATCAGAAGAAATGGGAGAAGGTTTGGGCTGAGGAAGCTTGGAGAGTTCAAACACAGCCCTTCCAGAGGGAAGAAAGACTCCAGAAGAAGGTGAAGGTGTGTTTTACCTGTGTGGCTCAGGGACATGGGAAGGCAGAAGGACTTTCTATGTTACAAACAAACCAAACAGAAGCAAAACAGGGTTTGGCTCAAAGCCAGTCACATCTTCCAGCAGTGGAGGTGACACACGGTTGGCCAAGTCCCCATGAGCAATGATGGGTCCTCCAGTGCTGAAGATGCTTCAGAGCACACAGGGATGGTTCAAATTATGCCCTCAGATGACACGGGACACAGAGGGGTGGGGATCTTTCCTCTGCAGCCTTTGGCTTCAGGAAGGAGGGCAGTGAGCAGTTTTCCCAAGGGTTGTTGAGGGTATCTCCATGCTCCTTCTCATCCTGCAAAACCCAACTTGCCCAAACCTTCCTCAGACATTGCTATTTGTCAAACACTCGATTTTGCTTTATTCTGGCCCACAGGGGATTCCTTCTGGCTCTGCTTCATGCCAGCACTGGGGCTGAAAGAGCCTTGTGAGTGGTTTTTGCCTCTTGACTTCCCACATCCCTTCTAAGCTCATTCGGAAAACATCTTCCCTTGCCCAACGGCTCCACCAATTCCCCTGCCCCTTTGTTTTTATTTAGCTCTGTAATTACATTATCTGACCGTACTGCGTTTGGGAATGAAATCTGCATAAAAGATATTAAGAAAAATAAATCTGTGTTTTGCAATACCTTTGAAGTTATCTTTAGGCTGGGCAACAAGAGCAAAATCAGCGTTTGGCTCTCCACAAATCTCTGGTTTTGCAGAGCTCTTGGGAAGGAGGGTTTCGTGGGCCAGGGCAGGGAAATTCATGGGTTCAGATTATTTTATTAATACTATTAATAACTATTTTTGGCACTGCTTCACAAAGGGGAAAAACACCAGGTATGCACGAGATGTAATTATGTTCATAGTTACTGCTGTGTGTGTTTTCCAGGAGAAGAAAAGCAACGCTCTTTTTTCCCTCCTTTTTTTGAGGAAAACAGTGAAGTTTGCTGTGCAGCACTGAGCTTTGAGAGCACGGGGTGAGGAAAAGCTCTTTGTGGGGGGACAGGGCGTTGGGATGAGTTTTGTGTGAGGGTGGGGAAAGGCTTTTCTGTGTTTTGCATTGTGGTGAAACAGCTTTTGAACACGGGAGGACCAGGAGCTGGGAGCTTCAGGGCTGACAGGGCAGGGGTGATTTGAAACACAGGTGAGCTGGGGCAGGGGGAAGAAAGAGTGGAGGGAGCACAGGCAGCTCTTCAGAGAATCCTGGAATCATGGAATCTCCTGAGCTGGAAGGGACCCACAAGGACCATCCAGTCCAACCCTCAGCC
>VXBX01007372.1:265703-314748 GCA_013400415.1 Scytalopus superciliaris
TGGGGACCCCCCTTCTCCTCCTCCCCAGCCGGGTTTCCCCCCGCAGAGCCCCCCAAATTCCGCGTGTGTCTCTCTGGAGCCAAAGCCCAGCTCGTGGAAATGAAAATCCAGCAGGAATTTGAATGAATTCAGGTTTCTCCGTGCCCCCCTCCCATGCTGGGCAGCAAACAGAGCCGGGGGGCGGCGGGCAGCTGGGCAAGGAGAGCGGCCCAAGTTTGGGGAGCCCCCCCGGGGGAGCCGCAGGGAGGGATTACTTTGGGAAAGTGGCAGAATTTGCTGTTCCGGAGCAATTAGGAATTGTGCCTCATTGTAATTTTGAACTTGTGCAGCTCGCTCTGCCAAAACTCTGCGTTATTTTGGTTGGTTTGGGGTTTTGTTGTTTTTTTTTTTTTTTTTCCCCTTTTTTTTTTTGCTGCAGTGCTTAAAGTTATTTGTGCGAAATGAGGAGTTTTGCAGGAAAATGAAGAGCCCGGAAAATTTGCTGTGGACACACCCAAAATTTTTTTTTTTTTTTTTCTTTTGGTGATTTTGGATTTCATGCAAAACTGCTCTTAAACAATGAGATTCTAAACACAGGCCAGGAAAACACGAGGACAAGCAAAATTAAAAGTCGAATGTCAGTTTTATTTTAGAATTTCTTGGCTTTTCGGATGGTTTCTCCTGGCATAATTAAAACAGTTTCCAGCATTTAATTTCCTACTTCTTTTGTAAAGCAAAAAAAAATTTCCATACTGGGGTTTTTAGTTGTTTTTTTTTTTTCTCCTTCTTTTTTTAAACACACTGTAACAACTCCATGTTTTGTGGCTCATATAAATCTAATATTTACACAGGTTTATTATAAGGTCCGCCATGATATTATGAATATGCATAATTAACAATATTGTGAAAAAATAATTGCAGATTTAGTGATTTTGATTTTTTTTTTTTTTTTAAATTGAAGTGCCTCTAAAGGACTCAGCCATGTATATTTTTCACAATTTCAAAATCCCTTTTCTCCTCGACTGCTAAAACCTTGCTGGAGTTTGAATTGAAAATCTTATTTTTTTTTTCACCTAATTTTTTTTTAATTTTGTTTTCAAAGCTGTTCCGTCCCTATTATTTTGCTCTTACACAGTGCCTGTGAGTTCTGGACTGTGCACACACACTGGTTTATTATTGTAGGGTTGCCCTTGAATACTGGGGTCTTGGTATTGATCTTTTTAAAAATAAATAACAAAAGAGCACTGAAACACGCATTGTTTCAAGCAAAAAGCAATCTAGGAGAGATCCATGGCCTTTCCACCCAAAAGTGGGGGAGGGAGAGGAAGGGAAGGATTAGGTCAACATTGAGTTTTACCAACCTTGACACAGTCTCCTCTCTAAAATGGGGACAAAGTAGCAAGATGGCTGTTTCACAGCTGCAGCATTTGGGGTTGCTTGCTTTTTTTTGGTTGGTTTTTTTGGTGGATTTTTTTTTTTTTTTTTTTTTTTTTTTTTTTTTTTTTTTTTTGTAAAAGGGTTTTTTAGTATTNTTTTTTTTTTTTTTTTTTTTGCTTTTGGAAAACGGCATTTTGAAATTTTAAACTCTAAAGTGAGTTTTAGGAGCCCCCACCGGCTGAAATCCGGGTGCTGCAAAAAAGAATCAATTTGAATTTCCATCCAAAACGAATTTTTAATTCTGAAGATCAAAAAGCCCTGAAAAGTTTTTTTTTTTTGGTTTTGTGGTTGATTTTTTTTCTTTGTTGGTTTTTTGGATTTTGGTTTTGATTTTAATTTATTTTTTCGGTTTTGATTTTTATTTCAGTGTAATTTGATATTTGCTGAAAATCACGCAGGAGTGGCTGGTGAATTCAGGTTTCGGGGGCTGGTTTTCACTTTCTTCCCCTTTATTTGTTTCGTGTTTTGTGGTTTTCAGAGCGGGGGGGGAATGGGAAAAATCTGCAAAGCAGGATAACTCTTGGGTGGAGGAGCAAATACTCTGAAATGTCAAGCCCATATTTTTATTTTTGCATTTCTTTGCCCCCCAGCCTCCCCCAAAAGGACTCACCCTCTTCCTGAATCCCTTTTTTTAGCAGATAATGGAGCGAGTGCCCGGTGCAGTTGGAATGGGGTGGCACATGGGGGTCAGAATTCCACACAGGGCTCCAAAGTGGATGAAACAATCCCAGGGAATATTTGATTCCCGGTTTCATCCAGGAGGCTGGAGCTTGGTGGCTCTTCCATGTTTTGGTGCTCCAAGAATTCCCTTCCTGGAGCTGCACCCTGCAACTTTCACGTACTCTGTGATTATACCCAGGGAAACTATTGAGCTGTAATTTTTTAATTTTTTTGAGGATTTCAGACCTTTTTTCTTGTGTGAAAGAAATCTTTGGGTGCTGCTTTTCCTGTGCCCACATCCGGAATCTGGGAGCAGCCTGAGCTGTGCTTTGGGACCGGGGGGGGGGACACATTGGGGGGCTGCATTTGAATGACTAATAACCACAAATACTCGATTTTGGGGTCACAATGCCAACATTTGACAATGTCTTTCAATGATGCCTTTCAAGTTTGTCCTGCTGCCCTAAACCAGGGGAGCTGAAGCTGGGAAGGCCTTGGTTTAGGTGTGTTTTGTGCTGTTGGGGGCACTGGGGGAATGCTGGGTGGCTGTGCAGGAGGGTTTGGGTGTTTCTCTGCAGCGATGGGGATGCCCAGGGGGCCTGGCTGGGCTCGGGGGACTCTGCCCCCCTGGGGATGTGCAGCTGCAACCTTCCCATCCTTAACTCTGCACATCAGGGTCTTTCCAACCCCGGCCCCCGCTCTGCTCCTCCAGCAAGGAAACCCTGCTGGAGGTTGTAATGGGTTGCTGCATCTCACCTTTCTGTGTGTCCTTCCAGCACAAACCTCCTCCTGCCTCAAAAAGATTCTGTAATTTCTCATTGCAGTCTGCTTTCAGAGGGATTTTTTTTTCTTTTTTTGCTTTTCCTTTTTTTTCTTTCCCTTTTCTTTTCTCTTCCTTTTTTTTCTTTTCCGTTTTTTTCCTTTCTTTTTTTTTTTTTTTCTTTTCCTTTTTTTTTCTTTCCCTTTTCTTTTCTCTTCCTTTTTTTTCTTTTCCGTTTTTTTCCTTTCCTTTTTTTTTTTTTTTCTTTTCCTTTTTTTTTTTCAGGAAAGTTGATCAATATTTTATCATTTTCAAAATTGCTGTTGGCAGCCTGGAAGGGGGAGAAGGGAGGCAGGGAGCCCAGCCGAGTGATACCAACAGATTTCTTGTGACATAACTGAAATGTATTTTTTAAAAAAAGAAAAATTTCCAAAACCTCATCCTCAGTGAAGATGAAAATAGACATGTTTTCAGCCCTGAATGAAAACAGACATAATATTATTAAAGTGGTAGATAATATTTACACAAATGCCATATAAAACCTTAGGAGGTTATTCACATGACTCCAGAATAATTTAAATATACATCAGTGCCATAATGCAACGCTGGGAATAGTTCAGTGCACGGGTGCAGTCACATGGCCCTGGTGATGCACCGTCAAGTTTGCAATTATACAAGTGCAGTAGTGAAATTAAGTGTTCTAAAAATTAGATTAATTTAATTTTTTTGTTTTGTTTTTTGTTTGAGAGAGGGTTGGAACCCACTGCAAGGGTCATGCTGATAACAGAGTCAGGATTTGTGCCCGCTGCATCGGGGCAGGCTCAGGTTGGATCTCAGGGAAAGGCTCTTCCCCCAGAGGGTGGTGGGCACTGCCCAGGCTCCCCAGGGCAGTGGGCACAGCCCCAAGGCTGCCAGAGCTCCAGGAGGGTTTGGATGATGCTCTGGGGCACAGGGTGGGATTGTTGGGGTGTCTGTGCAGGGTCAGGAGTTGGACTGGATGGTCCTTGTGGGTCCCTCTAGCTCAGGAGATTCTGTGGATCTGTGAATCTTTGGATGACATGCCTATTGAAGGATTTCAGTCTTCCTGTTCATGGCGTGGCAGGACTTGGTACCTGGTGCTGGGCACAGCTCCCCATGGCACAGCTCCCTGTGGGGACATGCTGGCTCCAGGTGGGTGAGCAGTGTTGGGAATGGCACCTTTCAGGGTCCCTGGCATTGCCAGCTAAGCCTCTGGTGACCTCTGCTTGAGCATCCTCAGCTTGAGCATCTCAGGCATCTCTCAGATTTTGGGAATGGTGCTGTGGGAATGGTGAGGAGAATGTGGTGGCCCAGCCCAGGTGCTTTGGTGGGCTGTGTGTGTGCAGGGAGTGTGTTGCACATGCACAAGGGTTTGCTGATCCCCCCGTACCCTGCTGGTGCTGCACAGGATGCTCTGGTTGCTCCAGTTCCTGCTGGGATCCACGTCAGCAATGGGTTGTGTGCTATTCCTGCTGGGGGCTGTAAAATGGACAGGGTTGGCCCTGCAGTCAGGGGGAGCCACCCTGAAATGGGAATTTTGTCAGAGTTTTGTAGGATTAGGCCCTGTTTGCTCATAATGTGCCAGGAGGGGACTGAAGGGAAGGGTGAGGGGAAGAGGTGGCTGGGTGGGGGCTGCCAGCACAGCTGGAGGCTGTGGGGGCTTTTTGGTGAGGGATGTGAGGAAATGGCACCAGCAGATATTTATTTCTTGTCATTTCTAAATTTCTGTGCATCCAGCATTGCACGTGTTTGGAATTTCACATTTATGGCTTCACTTTGGCCATACCGTGTTTTTTGGAGAAGAAGTTTCTAATTTTTAAAGGTCTTTTATGGATTAATTGCTAGTCATCTTCCTCCTTTTTGCTTTTGTTTGGTTCCTTGAATGTCTCTTGATTATTTTGTACTATGTGATGCCAATTTAGTGGTTAACTAGTATGCAAACTACATCTGGACATGTTGACTTTGCATTAACAATCATTGATTTGTCTGGAGCAAGGGAATAGAAATGAATGCTGCTGTTTACCATGGATAGTATGTGAAAAATAACCACTGGCGAGGTGTCTTTCAGCAGTGGCACAGGGCTCTGGTGCAACTTGTCACAGCAGCCCTGCCTTGTCATGTGAGAGCTGCATTTTTAAACTGTGGCACCAGGAGTGGGAAAAGGGACTGGGGAGGGCAGTGGCATGTGGTGTGTGGTAAAGGAGTTGACTCTGTGCCCTGGTGACCTTGGGTAGCTCTGGTGACAGCGGGAATGGGGTTCTGTTGTAGCAGAAAGGGAGTGGAAGGAAATGATTGCATATAATCAATAACATGTAACATATGTAATATGCAACACATATGTGGAGGGAGCTTTTCACTTGGGAACATAATCAAGAGGATGCCAATTTTAATAATCATAAATAATAAGCAGCAGATTGAGTTGATGGGTGGCTTCAGCGACAGCTGGTTCTGCCCAGAAACGGTGGCTGCAGCCGTGTGGTTGGCTCTGGGTGGGGCAGAGGTTGGGTGCTTGCTGTCCCTGCTTTGGGCAGGCTGAGGTGTGCCCGTGGCTGCTGCGTGTTCAGGTGAGTTGTGGACGGCATTGCTGCACACTTGTGTCTTCTTTGGAAGAAGGGAAAGGCTGGAGGAGATGCCCTTTCTGTGTCCCAAGACTTGTGCCTGCTGGAGACATTGAAGCTGCCAGGCACCCACTCCTTGGGTGTTTATATGGAGTGGTCCCTTGGGTGACATTTATATTTAGACCTTGAACCCATCATCCCATTGGATCCCCCCCATCCCTGGATCTCTTTGGCTGTGTCCTGTTGAGTCTCTCATTGCTGCTGTTGGGACTGTGCTGGGGTGTGACGTTGGGTGTGAGTGTTGTTGTCCCTGGGGCTGGGGTCAGTCTGGGCTCTTCTCTCACAGAAGTTGCTTTCCTGACCCCAAAATGTGTGTGTGCTGGTCAGATCCCAAAATGATGGGCACAGGTGATCTCCTGTAATGTGGGTTTTGTACAGTACTGAGTATGCAGTGGAGGTGCTGGACAGGCTACGTGATGGCTTTCTGAGTTACTTGGGTGTTCCTTGTTGTAGTCTCTGGTGCTCCCAAAGTGAGCAGTGTAAAATGTGGTAGGAAAACACAGGTTTGGTGGGGGAGATCCTCCCCTGTGCTCGTTGAAAGTGCAACTGCAAAGAAGCTTCTTATTCTGAGCATTGTGTTTGGGGAAGGACACAGCATGGAGGGTATGAGTTGGGTGGAAGTGATACAGGTAGATTAGAGTCTGTACTCCTACTTAAACCACCTCCGTACCCATATGGGAGATCTGGTGATCTGTGGTTTTCAGGTTTTTTGGCAATTGAATAGTAGTTAGCTCATGTTCATCAGCTGGTCTGTGAGAGCCTGTGCCAGCACACTGGAAGCTCTTGCTCCAGCTGGGGTGCTGCCTTGGGCAATCCAGTGTGGGGGGACATCGGGCAGGTTGTGTCTCCCCTGGTGGGTTCAAACCAGCTGAACCCTGTGCTTGTGCCTCTGTGGGTGTGGGTGGCAAGATCAGGGCAGAGTTTCAGGTTCCTGCCAGGTAATGAGACTTGTGGTTGATGGGGTTGTGCTGCCTCTGGAGGAGCTTGGCCCTTTTGGGGTGAATTGCCAAGCTCTGGGCCAGCCTGGCAGGGCTGGCATGGGGGACTGTGTGTGCCCCCATGGCTGTTCTGTGTGAAGGGCCTGGGGCAGCTGTGCATCATGTTTTTTGGTGGTAGGTCCTGTGTCATTGCATCAATTCCTCTTCTAAAATAGCTTTCCTTGGAAGTCTCTCTCCTCTCCCTTTATTTCCCTCACCTGTGTTTTCAATGCACTCCAGTGTGTGCTTAGAAAGGTTTCACTGCTGTACTGTACCTGCAAAGAAATAATTATATAGGTAAGGCCTTCCTTGCTGTAATTTACTGTGCTCCTGCTTGTTTCACATCTATATTTGGCTGGTGTGATGTGAAAAATAAGGCTGGAAATGGAAAAGTAGAGACTGGAGACTTTGCCAGCGCTGATAAGGGGCTGACCCAGGGAAATGTGACCATTGGTGTGTGGGGCAGGGGCTGGAGCTGCTGAAGACATTGAGGAGTTACCTATTTGTTACATATTTGAGGCTCAATCATGTGCCTACCTGTTTGTGCATCTGGGTGTGTCTGAGAGACTCACTGATGGAGAGCCTGGTGGGTCTGGGGTGATGTGAGGGCTCTTGGGCCAACAAGGGGCTCAGCTGTGCTTGGCTCAGGTAACACAGGAGCCATCGGTGTGCTCTGCACTGGCTTAGACATGAGGGCTGTTATCACACCAGGTTCCCCTGGCAGAAGAGGGAATGGCTGTGTCTATCACACCCTTCCCGGGGCAGTGAGCACAGCCAGACCAAATGGCTGCTGTCCCGATGGCACCACCGTGTCTCCAGGCTTGTCAGGTTTTAATGCTTGTTGTGATTTCCTTTTACTAGTTACACACAGGCAGCAGGAATTTTATGAAAGTTAATGTTTTACTCGGCGTGGGTGTAGGTATCCTTTGCTGCCCCAAAATAGCAGCAGGAGGCAATTTTCAGAAGAAGTTGGGTGTGCTTGCGTTGAAGGCCCGTCATTTAGGTTCTGCTTCCAGTATGTTGACAGCAATTTTAGTACAAGTATTTAATTGCTTTAGACCTATTTTTAGAAGTATTAAACCTCAGTTTTCAAAACTGCAACCAGAGTTAGGAGTTCTGCTGGTGTGGGAGAGCTGAGAAGGGAGCCTGGAGGAAAACCTGGAGCGACGTGGGTTGGCCCCACTGGGAGCAGAGCGTGGTCATGGCCCTTGGCCAGGGCTTGGGATGCTGTGGAGCCTTTGGGGCGCACAACTGAAATGGAGTTGTCTGTATTTTAGTGAGTGGGTTTTTTTACCATTACTCTGTTTACTTGGCTACACAAGGGGAGAATGAATGAAACCCAGTTTGTACAATTTCTTACGTTAAGTCTGCAGGCTGGGGGATGTAGTTTGGGAGCTGAGCTGGTGGAAGCTGAGCTGGGAGCATCCCGGTGAACGGCGGGCACGCAGCCCCGGGAGGTCTCTGGCTTGAAACCCAAGAACAGTTCCTGCTTTCTGGGTGTAAATCTGTCACTCGAGGTCTGATGTGCTTTAGTCTGTGGGCTGCAAATCCTGAGCTTTCACTGGCATTTGTGATATTTGTAATTTTGAGGGTGGGAAGGGAGGGTTGGGAGAACGCGGGATAATTACTGGCTGGAAATAAAACACCTCTTTGAATTTCTCTGTGCGTTTTGGAAACCTCTGTAGGCAGGCACAGCTGGATTTGGATCAGGCTGGTAGCAAAGAGGATCTGAAAATCCCCTTGGGAATCAGTGGGATTTCTCTTTGCAGTCAGGTGATGCTGTTGGTGGGAGCCCACGGTGGGCTCTCCAGGTCTCCAGGGCATCCTTGGGACAGCGGCGGTGGCAGCGACACCGAGGGACAGGCTGGGACCTGGCAGCTGGTGGCCCTGGGACTGCTGGTGGGTGCTCTGGGGTGGGCATGAGACCACCACCAAGCTGGTGGGACCAGTGGGGGCTGGCACCAGTGAAGGGATTAATAACTAACCCCCAGGAAGGCTGTCCCAGGGCATGTTTGGCTTCAGGGCACGTGGCTTTGGCTCTCTGGTTATGGTTAAACCACTGAGGCAAAAAGTGCATAGTAACTCCAGGGGAGGGATGTTTTTACCTTCTTATCTGTCTTGATTTTAGATGCCTTGAAATTTGGCTCATTGGTGATAACCAGCCGTTAGAATTAGCATTTCTGCTTAATTGGGTTGATTAGGACATGCCAGAGAGACAGCCTTGGAGGGCACTCACTGTGCCACGAGCTGGGGAGGGCACTGGGCAAGGAATAAAACATGCAAATGTATGCAAATGGAGCGTGTTTGGTGGAGGCAGAGTTACATCCAGAGTGAGTTTGCAAGATCCAAGTTGTCTGGCACGTGGTCTGAGAGCAGCGAGGCAATACCTCCTGCTGGAAGTGCTGGCAGATGTTGCAGGGATGTAGGCACGAGTCCATTGGAGCATCTGTTGGGTACTGGGGAAAGGCTCTTCCCCCAGAGGGTGGTGGGCACTGCCCAGGCTCCCCAGGGCAGTGGGCACAGCCCCAAGGCTGCCAGAGCTCCAGGGGGGTTTGGATGATGCTCTGGGGCACAGGGTGGGATTGTTGGGGTGTCTGTGCAGGGCCAGGATGTTGATCCTGGTGGGTTCTTTCCAACTCAGGATGTTCTATGATCCTCCGTGGAGACAGTGGTGCCATCCATAAATGAAGAAAACACCCCAAAACTGAGAAAAATAAGAGTCCTTTTTCCTGAAATCTTGCATATATTCAAATTTTTCTTTTATTTCCCCCCCCCCTTTGTAATCTTATGTGGTTTAGTTGCCAAAAAAAAGGATTTGCTGAAAATACTGCATTGGCTTTTGGTTCCTGATAAGGTGGAGGAGATAAGTCCCACGTTGTGGCTGTTTGTTTGCATCACTGGTAAATGTTTGTGCTCCTTGTTTGGAGCTCCTTGGCCTCCTCCAGCATAAACACTGTTTGTGATTGGAGTTCATTACGTGAGCTTTAAAATGTATAAAATGAAATGTTCCTGTCTACTTTAAGCAGACATATGTCTACGTTTTGCAAATTAACCTAATTAAATATATATGTAGAAATTTATGATATTCAGCTCCTAGCACAAGGTATGCAATTAGCATCCATGGAGCCAGGAAGGAATTTTCCATCCTTGCCTTGACTTTTCCTCATAGGATTATGTGGTTTGGTTTTTTTTTTTCAATTTTTATTTTTAATCTTCAATCTTTAATTTTTGTTCTGTTCAGGAATTCACTTAGGAACGAGTCCTGCAGGGATTTGGGCGTGTGGTTAAATTTCCCCACCAGCAGCTTTGACTGAAGTCAGAGAAATGGTCCCTAGTCCCTGTGCTCCAGCCTGTCCCTTTGCCTCTGCAGGACAGGAGGGGTTCATTTTGTTAGGAGAATACCATGAGAAAAATATCATTCTGGAGGAAAAATTGTATTAGAATATTTACATTTTTCAAGCCTCTTCCTTCCTCCCACCCAAAAATAGAAAAAAAAAATATCTGTCTCCTCTGGATTTATGTAATTTTCAAGTGTTTGGCCAACGTTGTTTCCAAAACACTGTCCCTGTACCTGAGCTGTCTCTGGGACAGGAGAGCCCTCATGCAAGGAGTACAAATCCATTAATACAACCTTTCATTGAGCAATATTCTGGCAGCAGAAATACTGCTTTTTAGTTTCTTTTCTGCCAAAGATTTGTTTTTTTTTTTTTTTAATATTTAAAACTTGATCACATTATAATAGTTTGTTATATAAATAATCATTTGGTCTGTTTTGGATATCAATAGTTGACTCCATTTTATTCACAAAAAGCCTCTTCCCCCCATAAACATCCCCACTGTTCCAGCCCAGAAGTTGCTCTTTATTAGCAAAACCCACCAAGTCCATGACGTTCCCAGCTCAGCTATTTTAATGATCCCACAAACCCAAGGAAGCAGTAGGAAATTTTTCAGAAGCAAACTGCAGAAACATTTATATATATATATATATTTTTTTTTTTGGACATCTTAACTTTTGGACTTTTTGTCCAATTAGTTTTGTTACATTTTTCCAAGCTCCAAGCTGTAAACTCGAAGAACTGGGGGCTGTTCTCTTCTCCTGGAGTTTGTTCAGGGGCATCAAAGGTGGCCCAACACGGAGTGGAAGAGCCTCCCAAGTGGAGCTGAGGATGTGACAAACACACTGGCTCTTTTCCTAATTTCTGCACCAGGACTATTAATAACTCTGCGTGGGGAAGGTGTGATGTTGGATCATGACCAGTTTTCCTCCTTGGACTCCTCTACAAGTCTGTCCTCCAGTATTTTCCTTTGCCTTGCTGCAGTGCTGTGTTTCCCTGTATTTCAAGGCAGAGTTGGTTCTGCTCTCAGCCCTGTCCCCACCTCTGGCCCTTTGCACGAGCTCTGCTCTCCCAGCTTGAGCTCCTTGGTGTCTCCTGCCCTCCCTGGATGTCTCAGTGCCCTCTCTCTCCCAGGGGATGCCTTTTTGTAGGCCACCAGCAGTTTGGATTCCCAGTTCTCCATCACCAGGTGCTGAGTGGTGACCAGCTCCATAAACGACAAGAAGACAATCGTGCAAGCTGCTTTTGGGGTTTCCTTGTGAGCCTGCGGCCTTGCCAGCGAGCTCTGCAGGGCAGGAGCTCTTACACCCCTGTCCTGTGAGGCTCCAGGTGTGGCACAGATGATTCACTGCCAACAGCTGTATTTTCCACTCTGGCAGCGATGGCACCCAGATGTTTCTTTCTCGCCTCACGCTGTGCCCACCCTTTGGAGGCTCCTCATGTCCTGTCCCCAGGACATGCTCAGCCCCTCAGGATGTGGATTTTCCATATCCCGGCGTTACCCACCACTGAGGCAGTCGCTGGGATAATTGCAACGTCTGCAATTTATTTAGGCAAATAGGAGAGTGCAAAATATTTGCTTTCCTTTGCTCCTGGGTTTATTTTTAGGGTTTAGCTTTGTGCTTTGGGAAGCGGAGCCCAGCCATCCTGTGTGTCCCTTCTCCCTGCCTGTCCCTGAGGTGCTGCTCCTCCCTGGCCATTCCATGGGAGCTTCTCTTGCTGGATTGCCCTTCTCTGCTTCCTCCCTTCCCTTCTCAGGTGGGATTCCCAGGGCTGTGGCTCAGCTTTGTGCATGGCACATTTCCTGTTCCCTCCCTGGCAATGGGTCTCTGTGCTGGTTCCATGGAAGGTGCTGCTGGAGGGGAGCCCTGGCTGTCCTGGGTGCTCTGGTGAATGCTCAGGGCTCGTTTAGGTGCCTTGCTGTGGCTGTGGTGCTGTTTTCCTCCGGTGTGTTGCTCCTTCCAAGCATTCCTTGGCACCAAGAGCAGATGTCTGCGGGACCCCACTGTGAGAGCAAACTATTCCTGCCCTTTTATTTTCCGTCTTTCAATCAGTGGGTAATCAATGAGGTGACTTCTTACTTCATCCTGTGCATATGAAAGTGTTGTGAGTGCACTTGTCTCGCAGCCTTCATAGAGCAAGCTTGTCTGAGGCGTTTGGAAATCCACACCACTCACAGAATATGCTGAGTTGGAAGGGACCTGTGAGAATTATCCAGTCCAGCTCCTGGCCCTGCACAGCCCCACCCCCAAGAGTCACCCCCTGTGCCCCAGAGCATCATCCAAACCCTCCTGGAGCTCTGGCAGCCTTGGGGCTGTGCCCACTGCCCTGGGGAGCCTGGGCAGTGCCCACCACCCTCTGGGGGAAGAGCCTTTCCCTGAGATCCAACCTGAGCCTGCCCTGGCACAGCTCCAGCCATTCCCTGGCTCTGTCCCTGCTCCCCACAGAGCAGAGCTCAGACTCACCCTGCCCCACCCATGGACCTGCCAGTGGTCCCCATAGCTCAGTGACTTAGGACTGTGCAGAAGCTGTATTGAGTCCTGATGTTCCTCTCTGATCTCTGTGAACATTGACTTTTAGCTTTACTTTTTAATTACTGTTTACATTAATTTTTTCTGCTACAAAAACAAAGTTCTGCAGATCCTTGAAGCCCTTCAAAAACAGGGGGGTCACATTCATTGCTCACTGGTATGATGTGGATAGCAGTGATTTTGGGGTTGCTGAGTGATTTTAATATCTTAATGCCTTTCAGACTTTTGGATGGATACTGTTTGGCCCTGTAGATTTTTAGTGTTTTGCTGTTAGTTTTGCCAGTTTGAGGTGGATGCTCATTTCTGGTGAAGGAAGAGCCCAGGAGGGGAACTGCTGAGCCCTGTCATAAGTAGACAGTGGTACAAAGAAGTTGAATTTTACCCTGTGGTTTTGTCTTTCTTCATTGCTTGATTTATACCAGAATCTGGCAGACTGCTGGTGCTTCTGTGTTTGATTATTATTTTTCTTTTAAATTAGGTTTTATTCCTTCAGTGACCTGTTTCTCAAAATCTTTTTTTGCTTTTTAACTGCTTCCTTGAGTTTACATTCTCATGATTTTGATTTCTTTCTAATGGCCTTTTTCACTCTGCTGTTAAACTGTGCTTGTTTGTTTAACAAACCCCCTTTGGTAGGTGAGAACCACCTTCTGCAACTAAACCATCTCACCTGCAAGGCCTTGTAGGTGCTCCATTAAAACTCTTAACAAGTTTTCCCATCAATAGAATCACAGAATGGTTCCTTCTCTGAGGAAAAGCTGAGACAATTGTGTTTGTTCACCCTGGAAAAGAGAAGGTTTTGTGGTGACCACCTCCAATACCTAAAGGGTAAGAAAGATGAAGAGAGACTATTGGCAAAAGATGGAGTGCCAGGACAAGGGGGAATGGCTTCACACTGACAGAGAGTGCATTTAGGTGGGATTGTAGGAAGAAATTCCTCCCTGTGAGGTTGGGCAGGCCCTGGCACAGGTTGGGCAGAGAAGCTGTGGCTGCCCCATCCCTGGGAGTGTCCAAGGCCAGGCTGGACGGGGCTTGGAGCAACCTGGAGTAGTGGAAGGTGTCCCTGCCCATGGCAGGGGGTGGGATGGGATGAGCTTTAAGGCCTCTCCCAACCCAGCCCAGGCCATTCCGTGGTTCCCTGATGTGTCAGGAGGGAACTCCTGCTGGGGCCTCGAGCATAATTCCTGCATTGAACTCGCTTTCACATTTGCAGGTCTCTGGGGGATTCTCTGAATTCTCCTGTGGCTGAATTGTGTTTCCTGCCCTGGCAGAGACCTGGAGCCTCTGGTATTCCATGGCATTTTGAGCATCCTTCTGTGCTCTGCCTTTCTCAGATGGGCTTCCAGTCCATAAAGGTTCTCTGATCCTACTGACATAATGATCATGTTTAATTTCTTACATTTGGCTTCTCTGTCAGCACAACCCTACATAATTTGGTTATGGACTGTAAAGCCTGGAGTCTTTCGTTTCCTACCTGAAATTTTAGGAAGTTTTTCAGGGATACAGTACATTTATGACCTCATCAATAGAAAATGCTTCACTTCAACTGGATGTTCCTCTGGCCTTGTTTGATTTTCTCAGGCTGTCATTTAAATAGGCTTTTCTATGTTGGCATCTGCTTTGATGGTGCCTGGTTCCAGGTGGGGCCTGCTGGGATTTCACAGAAAGGCACCTTGTGGGTCCTCACTTCCACTTTGCCAGGCTCTGCGTGCTCTGTGTCATTCACAGGTGCTTTTTTAGCAAAGGTTGGTCTCCACTATGAAGTGAGAACCTTAAAACTGGTCTCCCAAGTAGGATGTAGAACCTGAGTCCCCCTCTGCTGCCTGCTCTCCCACTGGAGCAGGCTGAGCTCCTGCCTGAGCCAGGCATTGCAGTGCTAGTGAGAATTAAAAAAGAATAAAGGGAAAAAAAAGGAATAATAAAAGGAAAAGATGACAGTTATCCTTGAGTTAGAAGTTATCAAGTGCAGAAAATTGGTAAAGGAAGTTAAAAACACAAGGGAAAAAAAGAATCTGTGACTGTCAGTGCAAGGAACAGTAAGAAAGTATTTGTATTAGGAACAAAAGAAATTCTAATAATGGTTTGTGTAGACTTATCACGACTGAGGAGAGGTAAAATGCATAATAAAGCAGAAAAACTCGACATGTTTAATAAATATTGCTGTTCCCTATTTGTAAGGAGGAGTATGATCCACTGCCAGCCCATGTGCACAAGAGCTGCCAGGGCCAGCATTAACTGAGCTGGGGGGATTTCCAGCTGGTCCCTGTGGGTGACGTTCCCTGGGGGCTCCTGCCAGGTCTGCCCAGCCCCTTTCTATTGTTTTTTCCCTCCTGTAGGATTTGAATAAAGTAGAGAATATTCCAGAGAATTTGGTGGAAGCTGCTGTTGTACTGTCTTAGCCTGGCCAGTCTGGGGATGAGTGTAGGGGAGGAGGTGATGGGAATGTCCAACTGGGTTTGTTCTGCAGCAGAAGTGATGGAGGATGTGTCGTTTCCCAAGCTGGCAAAATGTCTGGTTTAGTGTCGTGCCCCCAGCCACCCCCTGGCAGCATCAGGCTGGTGTGAAATAGGTTGGAAGGGGGTCTTGGGTGACCATGTGCATTGCCAATGGCCCCATGGAGTCCAGTCCCAGTGCTGGGGGCTGATTCGTGGTTGTGCTGGTGGGTTTGGTGGGAAGGAGGGAACAGGGAGCTGCAGCTGCTCACAGGGATTGGGACTGTGGGTTACTCTCCACTGGGTGAGCTTTGTTTGATATGAATCAAAGCATTTGTGCCTCTGGAGGGAGTGCTTTTGGGATGGGGAGAGCAGAGAGGAGCAGAGATGCCAAATGAGGCTGTGGGGTGGGAAAGGGACAAATGGTGCAGCTGAGCAGTGGCCCCAAACCTGTGGGAGTGGGGTGGTGCAAACCAGGGGTGTGTAGGGCCAGTTTGCTGGGCAGGAGCAGCTCTTCTGCTGCCTCTGCTTTAATACACTGCCCCCATTCTCAGCTCCCTCATTTTTTCAAGAGATGTTGAAAAGCTGGAGAAGACACAGACCGTGTGAGTGGAGTGAAGCAACTTGGGGAATCAAAGGAAATACTCCTTGGGATTTGCTCTTAATCATTTGTGGACGTGCTCCGTATTTTGGGAAACTCTCTCTGCCAATTAGAGCCTGGAAAAAAATTCTCCCTGGTAGATTTTTATCTTCACGGAGCCACTTCTCCATGGGCTTAAAAAAAGAGGCTAAAAAAGCAGGTAGCAGAGCTCATAATTTTAGCAAACTGTAGCAAGAAACAATACCTGGAAGCTGGATCCAAACATTCAGATGACAAAATGATAAAAATATTTTTCAGAGTAGGAGGTGGAAATTTTGACCAGCAGGGCAATTTAGCTGTTAGAGCAAACTACCAGGGCAGGCTGTGCATGTGGCGTATCTTGATGCTGCATCTATGGAATATGTGTTTGAGGGTTTTCTGGCAGAGCTGGGCTGTTAACCAGGCAGAGGTGCTGTTATGGTGCAAAGAATGGCTATTCTGTGGCTCCAACAAAGGCCTGTGCTTTCTGTCTCTCTCGGTATCCTGTTTCCCAGTGTCCGGCAGCAGATGGTTGGGGAAGGATTATAAGGAACAGAGGAAAGACTGAGTGAGTTTTCCTTTAATATACTCTCTAGCTCCTGCTGAATGGTCCCTAAATTATTCTCACTTGCAAACCCTGTGGGACGCTCCAAGCCCTCCTCTGCCAATGTTGGACCATCACACGTGTTCACACACACCCTGGCATGAAACCAAAGTACTTGCAAGTGGTTTTTTCTCCCTAGAAGAGATATAACTAATGAAATTCATAGGTAATCTCCTGTAACATTGAGCACAAAAGGCTATTTGTTTACTTTTTCAGGCAGGAAATGATAATGAATAAGGTAGTTAGGGAACACATGGGACACAGTCATTAAATAATCTGCTTAATATTCCTAATGCAAAAGCAATAGGCAAAGCAGCAGAGAGAGGAGTGCTTAGAGCGATATATAAGAATATAGGTTTTCTGAGTGCTTCGGCTACAGGAGACTTCATTCCCTCTCCCAAGAGGAAACTCTTGTAGAAAAGGGAACCTATTGTAGAAAAGGGATTGTAGGCCAAATGGGAGGTATTTACAAACTGCTGCAGAGATCAGAGAGGAAACTTCCCCCCGTTAACTCTGAAATCAGGCAAAAAAAGCAGCAACTGAGCTGAGGTGGCTGAGTGAAGATGTAAACAGTATTAGGAGCAGTAAGCAGTAGGCTTTTAAAAAGTATAAACAGTCTGGTAAGGAGTAGGCTAGGAAGATCTATTAAAATAAGCAGAAGGCAGTTAAAAGGATAATTAGGAAGGCAAAAAGAAATAGAGAAGATCTAATTGCTAAGAATATTTTGACTTCAAAGGATTCTTTAGATATATTCAGAGCAGAGGAAACTTGTCCACTGAAGGAGATGCTGGGGATTGGAGGCAGGAGATCTGGGAATAGTGTCTCTGTAAATGAGCTTTCAAGTGCCCCTGGCTGGAGTTTTACACCTCTGGTGGGTGCTCAGCACACCCGTGTCCAGGCCCCAGCTGGTGTCACCTGCTGGGAGCTCCATGGTCAGCAAAGGGAGCTGCAAAACACCTGAGCACGTTCTTTTTAAACCAAGAGGGGTGTGCGGCTTGCCAGGAAGCTCAGAAGTCTTGGTGTTGCACAACAAAAATGCTTTGTTGCTGCACTCACCTGCTAAGTGTGGAGGTGACCTCATACCACAGCCAGGCCTGGAGCTCTTTCTGATGGGCCTTCATGACTGAGGTGCACGTGTGTGTGGGTTATATATGAATATATTTGTACATAGACTGTGCGTGTGTATAGAAATATGTTGCACAGAAGCACGAAGTTTGTCATCTAGAATAATGTTCCTGGTAAAAGTTACTCTTTTTGTGTATGTGTGTTTTTTATATTCTTCACCTCCAAAATCACAGGGTCACAGAATCAGTAAGGTTGGAAAAGACATCTGAGATAATTGAGTCCAGCCTGTGACTGGTCCCCACATTGTCCC
The DNA here is from genome assembly GCA_013400415.1 of Scytalopus superciliaris. Classification (NCBI taxonomy): domain Eukaryota; kingdom Metazoa; phylum Chordata; class Aves; order Passeriformes; family Rhinocryptidae; genus Scytalopus; species Scytalopus superciliaris. The sequence goes on from VXBX01007372.1 coordinate 283,046, forward strand.
CCAGCCCAGAGCACTGAGTGCCATGTCCAGCTGTTCCTTGGACCCCTCCAGGGATGGGGACTCCACGTCCTCCCTGGGCAGCCCCTTCACATGTTTAACAACCCTTTCCATGATGAAATTCCCCTGATATCCAACCTAAACGTCCCCTGGCCCAGCCTGAGGCCGTTCCCTCCCCTCCTGTCCCTGTTTTCCCCGGCTTCCCCCTCCTGGCAGGGACTTGCAGAGCCAGAAGGTCCCCCCTGAGCCTCCTTTTCTCCAGGCTGAGCCCCCCCAGCTCCCTCAGCCCCTCCTGCTGCTCCAGCCCCTTCCCAGCTCCGTTCCCTTCTCCAGCCCCTCCAAGTCTGTCTCACAGTGGGGACCCAGAACTGGGCACAGCACTCGAGGTGCTGCCTCACCAGTGCCGAGTACAGAGGGACAAACCACTCCCTCTCTAAGTTCAGCAGGTGTGTAAGTCAGAAGGAAAGGTAATGCCACGACTGAAGCACATTCTGGCTGGAAGTCCTTGAGTCTTGTGCATAAAAACCTGGGCACAATTTGTGCAGTTCCTTGGGAAGCTCACCCGATTTAGATTTTCTAGCTTTGATCAGAGTTGCTTTTCTCAGCAAGCTGCCCTTGCAGAGAGCTGGAGTGTTACGGCCTCCTTTGTATATGTAATTAAAAGCAGTCTTGTATCTTGATATCCCACTGTGGTTAATGCTTCCTTCAGAAAAATGGGTTGACTTTAACAGGCTGGGAAACTTGGGGATCCTTCTGGTGGCTGTTGCTGGGGCAGATGGTTCTGTGGGCTGCTTACCCTGGTTTGGAGAGTAGGACCAGCAATGCCAGAAGATCTTGTTTTGTTCTGGTTTTTGTGTTTATAAGGATGGATTCCATGTGTTCCCACACAAGATAAGTTTTCACAGCCCAAGGCAGGGAGACTGTCCCAGTGGTGGACATTTCCTCCCGGTTCCACCAACATGCCTCGTCGCTGTCTGGTCACAGGCATTTCTGGAGTCTGAATTCCCACTTTTCAGCCAGCTGCCCCCATAGTCTGAATTTCAACAAGTTTGGGAGGAAGTGAGCAGTGTTTGCAGCGGCTTGCAGCCCAGTGGTACTCCTGGGGTGCTGTGGTTGCACGGGCAGTGCCTCGCCAGTGAACCGAGTCCCCATGTCAGCGGGTGCCTGGTGTCACATCCTCACTGCAGGCTGCAGTTGCCTGCTCGGGAATGTGACCAGAGCTATTGTTCACAGATTAGGACTCATCCCTTAAAACATCACACCAGTTCCACAGAGGGTTTCAGACCCACAGCCTCGCGTGTGTCTTTGGCTGAGGGTTGCCAGCTCCGTCTGCTTGAACGAGGTGTCCAGCTGTGCCCAGCCTTCCTGCTGCTCCTGGCACAGCCCACGCTCTGTGTCACTGTCCCAGAGAGGCTTGTGGACTCCTGGGTGCTGTTCCCTTGCACAGCCCTTCCTTTCTTTGCAGGCAAGGTCCTTCCTTGGCATAAATGAGGTGGGGTGGGAGAGCAGCAGCCCCTGGATTCACACCATGGGGCTCGGGTGGAACCAGCAGATAAATAGTTACCCTGTTTTGTGATGGCAGCAGGATGGTGTTCTTTAAGCTGTTACAGTTCTAATGGAGTGGAGAATTTCCTAAATGTTGAATGCTTAAGTTTTCAAATGGAATTTGAGAGGTTTCGTATTGAATGTTATTAGCCCAGATAAGGAGTTACAGTCTTAGGAGTCAAAAAGCTCCTTGTATAGAAAAAAGAACTTGGTAGAGATATTGGGCAAGTTCCAACAGGTCTGGAGTGGATGTTTTCCATGTGCCCACGCTGTTTTAATATTAAACCCCTTTATTTTCACCTGCATTAAGTGCTAATGAGAGCAGGGTGTCCGTGGGGCTGAATGGGAAACAAAGCAAGACAAGAGCACGCCACGTCTGCTGTTGTTGTGCTCTGCTTTCCTCAAATCTAATATCCTCCAACTTTATGTTTCACCCAACCAAATTATGATCAGAGGAAAATGGTAATTTGATTCAAAGGGGGAAAAGTTAAATTAAAGTCAGAAACCAATATGTGGGAGATATTGGTGCAAAAGTAATGTAGATCTCGAGGAAAAGCTTTTGTACATCACTGGGTGTAATTGGTGGCAAAGGAAGTTGCGTGTTGTACTGGAGAGGAAAAGGAGAGCTATGGAGTCCTGGAGCCCTCAGCCCAAAGAGGAGACCCTGGGGGAGGGGAGGGTTTGTAATGAGATGTGGTTACCACACCAAGCCCTGCTGGTTCTGGAGCTGCCAGTGCTGCTGCTCTCAGATCCCAGCCCGCTGTGGGGAGGATGCTCAGTGTACTGTCCAGGAGTGTCTGCAGACATGGCCTGCTCTCCTTCCAGCTTCTCTAGCTGGTTTTGGGATGCAGACCCAGATTTGGGACCTGCCTGGATGGAGGAAGGGGAGAACCTGTGGGGAGTGTGCAGATGTGGGAGAATGTGGAAGTACCCAACCCAGTCCCAGTGTCTTATGCAGTTTGTCAGGCCTTGGTTGTGTTGGAGGAAAATCAGAAATACATCCTGTGGGTAGTGAAAACTTGACCTTTTGGCAGACCTGGGCTCACATTCTTTGTTTGCCAGCAAGGATCCTGGGGTGGCTTGGCCTTGCTGTCTCCACCCCAAGCCTGACTGCTGCAGCTCTCAGTCTGGTGCTGGTCATCAGATGGTTTCCTCTGAAATCATGACCAGGAGGTGATGGTTTCCACCTGACACAGGAGCCACAGCAAACCAGAAGAGGTGACCTGGTTCCAGAGTGCAGAAATCACACTGTGGGGAAGAAGTGGGAGGGTTTGCTGTGTAGCTTGGCCTGGATGTGCAGCAGTGCTGGACTCTCACATCAACCCTTCTGCTCTGCTATATGGGAAATGAAGGTTGTGAACAAACCCTAGGGAAAGTTTCAGGTATTGTGACCTGCCTTTGTTCCTCTTTGAGGAAGGTAATTGAGGTAGAAAGCTTCAAAAGGAGAGTCCCTGTCCGTGTAGCCTCCCGAGAAGGGCATCCTTAGTATTTGGTTGGGATTGTGATACCAGAAACATGCTGGGAAGGGGCACCTTCTGTCCACCATCAGGTGGATGCAGCAGGTTCTCCTCTAGAATACCAAGATGCTTTTCTGAGTCCAACAAAGAACTTGGAGGCTGTTTCTACCACAGTGCACTGAGGTGGAGAAGTTTTATCCTTGTTCACAGATGGACTCTAGGAAGTGTCTACAGAATTCTGTGTGATTTGGTGAGATGTGAAGACCCCGTGTCTCACAGTAGCCCAAACCTGTCCACGTGTCACTGTAGCCAGGAGCTGTGTTAGTGCGGGCTGGTGCACTGGCTCAAGGTTCAGGCTGGGCAGGGCACCTTGGCAGGTCAGTGGAGGATGAGTTTGTTTCCACGTGCAGGTCTGCCATCAGCACCTTTCTCAGACCCTGCAGAGACTCAACTCTGGGGCCACTTTGTTAAGGCTCAGATCACCCCAAAGCTCCAGCTCCTTGCTCTTTAGGGTAAGATCCCAGTGGTGTGTTCAGACAGAGGATGGAGTTCTGTGAGCTTCAGGATGTTTCTGCTGTTGAAGGGTCTGCACTTGCTGCCAGTGACAATGTGGAGTGGGCTGAGATTTCCTTTAGAGTCTGAGTGGTATTTCAGTATTGGAAGTTGGGCCAGTGATGTGAAGCACAGGAAGAAGTGGGAGATAACAGTCTGTGTGTCTCCAGGGGGTTGAAGGACAGGGATGCTCAGGGGCTCTGCAGGAAGAACAGCTGTGGTGTGAGAGATCTCAGGGTGGGCAGGAGCAGAAGGGATATTGTTGAAGGTGAAGGTGCAAGAAAACTCAAGGTGAGATGGATATCCAACTCTTGCTAAAAACCTGGGGCTATAATTAACATTTTTGGGGTCAGCCTTGTCTATGGAACGCAGCAATTTGCTTGATCTTCAGAAAGAATGTAAAATGAAATCTCTGTGCAGTGCTGATGCCTCTTCTCCCTCCACACACACTGCAGTTGGGTGCATCCCTCCCACCAGCCCAAATGTCAGCGAAGGCTGAAGGAAGGAGGTGGCTGGAAGGAGTCATTTATGTGCCTTTGGGATCACGGCAGGTGGGAGTGGCTGCACCAACAGCATCTTGGGGTGCAGGACACTGCTCTCAGGAGCCCTTGCTCTGGGAAAACATGGAGTTCAGGTCCTGGCAGAGAGGGAGTTGCACAGACCTTCTGCCTGTAGGAGTGGTCATGGTGGCTGAGACCACGATGTTGCCTTCTGTGAATTGTTCTGTCACTTCTCCTCTGTTTTGTTCGTGAGAGGTTTTCCAACAGTCCTGTCTTTCAGATTCAGTTTGTGGTCTTGCTGGTTTTGATCTTTCCCACTTGCAGAATCTGTAGTGAAATGTTAATCCTAAAAATAAGAAGTTCTGTTCTTTCACCTTCTAGAAAGTAATCCTTTTTCCTCACTGCTTCTCCCATGAAAGGATTGTTGGGAGCCTTTAAAGGCTGAGTAATGTAACTTTCAGTAAAATTCTCCCTCCAGTGAGCTTTCATTACTTGACCTGTTCACATCCGCAAGTGCCAGACCCACCACCCACCCTCCCAGACCGCCGCGCGTGGCTCGCGGTGCCGTACCAGCCGCCAGAGCCGTGCTGGCTGCCCCGCTGAGCTCTGACCTCTGTGAGCAGCTGAGGAGTCCCCTGCACATCCCCCTGCCAAGCTCCTGGCTATGCTCTTGTGTCTTTTGGCATGGCCGGCGGGCCCGCGGCTTGGGGCGGCGCTGCTTGGCGGCGGTGCCGGCGCGGTGAGCGCCCCGGTGTGCCGGCACCGGAGCCAGCCCATTGACTCGCTGGCTTCACGTACCTCCGTGGCCGCCGCCGCCTTCGCGTTCAGCGGCATCCAGGATTTCCTTTAAAAACAGCCGTGTGCTTTTTACGAGGAGGATTTTCTGAGTGCAGTCTGAAGGCAGAGCAGCACGTTACAGCCTCAAGTGTGCCGAATAACTCGAGGTGTGAACTCCCTCAGCCCTCGTTTGTTGGATGTTAATGACACTGCGAGGCATCCCGTGTGTGGGGGAGTGGGTGGCAAGCGGAGCCTGCAGGATGGGGAAGGGAGCCCGGCCAAGAGTGTACTGTTGCCAAAAGTGGAGGTGATGGTCCTCTGCCTTCTGTGCGTGGCCTTCTGCTGCCGATCTCGGGGGCTGGTGTTTGCTGCAGCCTTCTGGGAGCTGATTTATCTCCTAACCTCGGAAAGGCACATTAAAAAAAATGTAAAAAAAGCAGGGCTTTGTGCCAGGTTAGTGAGTAAATGGGCTTATGGAGGGGAGCAGTGAGTGGGGAGCAGGCCCAGGGAGAGGAGGAGGATGGCTGTGAGGAGGAAAGGCAGCACTGTGCCATCAGACCACTTCAGCTCCTCCAGGGCACGTCTCTGGTGTGGTGTAAGGAGATGAGCACTGTGGCATTAAAAACAGGAGTGAAGTTCAGCAATGGTGTGGATGTGAAGGGAGAAGTTCCCTGCAGCAGCTTTCCCTGCAGCTCTCATGGACGTGGCTGAACCTGCTCTGGGGCAGCTTGTGGGGCTGCTGGGACCTGGGTGGGGATGTTGCTGCAGAGTCAGCTCCGTGCAGGGCTCAGCTCCTTCCCCCACATTCTTTAAGGCACAGTACAATTCAAGCTCAGCACCAAATGTGGAATTGTCATCCTTCTTTGGTCACAACATGGGGGTCCAACGCTCTTCTCTGGTGTGATTTGACAGGAGGGGCTCTGCTGGCTGAGGTTGGCTCTCCTGAGCTGGGCACGGTGGGGTCACAGTTTCCAGCCTGGTTACAAGTAGTTGAAGAATAAACTGTTCCCAGGGTTGCCAGAGCCCTGGAGATGGGCAGCACCAGGGTTTCTGAGCCCTGGAGCAGTGCCACATCCCCCCTGCCATGCCCTCCCTCCACCAGGCTTGAACCGGACCCAGTGTGGGTTCCCCTTGTGCCAAGGAGTGCCAGGACAACCCCCCTGCAGGCAGTGCAGTCACTCACCCTCCCAGCTGCTCACAGGCCTCCGCTGGGGTTTTGTCACAGTCACCAGATTTTATGCCTGCAGACTTGCAGACAGGCAATGTAACCATGCAGTGGCCATGGAGTCCTTGTTTTCCAAGAAGCAGGTGGACCTTCCTCCTAGGATGAAGTCAGTTTTGTTTTAGCACATGCTATGTAAAAATACTTGTGTCCTATCTCCCTGCTCCCCACAGTCACTGATGTGCCAGGTCTTGCCCTGAGCTCCAGGGCAGTCCTAGAAGACTCCTGAAAAGACACATGGAAACCCTCAGGCTCCTTCCCATGGCCCTTCCAGCCCTCTGCCCACTCCAGAAATCCCATGGCCCTGCTGCACCCTTTGGGCATTGGCTCTGAGCTGCTGTACTCGCCTGCAAAAGTAGTTCTTGAGCAGGTTCCTTCAGCCAGTTTGGCCCACACCAAGCAGAGCTGTTGGCTCTGGGCTCAGAGGCAGCCCATCCCCACAGGCAGGAGCCCATGCCCCCTGTCCTTCTGGACTGCCACCCATTAATTTGGAGCCCGTGGTTTGAGGGGGACTGTCATGTCCTGTGATCTGACCTGTCTTCTCCCAAGGCACTGGAACAAGGTGTGCTCTGGGCAGCTCCAGCTCAGATGGTCCATTTCTTCCAAACTGGACTGAGCTGCAGTTCACCAGGGTGTACAGAAGGTTGGTAAGAGAGGAAAGCAGCTTGGGAGGAGTGTGGTGTGCTGGCACATGGCATTGCTCAGCACCACTCCTCAGGAGGAAGGGTGCCATCCCAGCATCGGGCAATGCTGCGGCTTCCCTGCCATCCTGCTCTGCTTTGTGTGAAACTTCTTTCTCAGCAGAGTGACAATGGAGGGCAGCACAGAATCTCACCCAGGACCAAACTCATTTCTGAGCAAACTGTGCTCTGTTTGCCAGTGAGGCTGAAGGGATGGATGTGAGTGAACCTGCTGAGTGTTTCTGTTCAGTGAGAATTTATCCTGGCATGTTCCTTAGCCAGGCTCAGAGTCTGTGTCTGCCTGACCCTCCCTCTGCCATGAGGAGGGGACTGCTGGTCCCTGAGTGCTGGAGATGGAGGTAAAGGGCCTTTTGCCCCCTTGAATTTTGAAGTAAGGCATACTTTACTTTTATATTTTATTTTTTTCTCCCAGAATGTTGGTGCCCAGAGCTACTTGTGGCTACCCCGAGTGTATGATAGCTTAGTATTGTGCCTAATGTTTAATGAACATTTACATTTACATGAAGATTTTACCCTGTTACTGGGGTTCTTTTGAACTCAACTGAAAAGTGGGACAAAAGATATTAGTGTTTTAAAGTACTTCTGTGTAAAAAAATTGTCTTTTTTAAGTTAAAAAGTTAAATGGTCTGCTTGTATATTTAAGAAAACATATTTGGTACTTCTGTGCCCCATCCCCATGTGCTCCTGTCTCTGCAGCAGTCCCAGCAGAGATTTTGGCACCATGGCCAGCAGTGATGCAGTAGTGAAACTCGATGGATTTCCGTTCCCGAGGTCAGACAACACATAATTCATCCCCTGCTTCCTTTCCCTCCAACTCAAAGGACATTCCCCAGTGAGCTCTAATGGGACTGAGTGGTACAAAATACCAAAATACTGCCCCTCTCTCCCAGTGAAACAGAACCACAGAATATGCTGAGCTGGGAGGGACCCACAAGGATCATCCAGTCCAACTTCTGACCTTGCACAGGCCCATCCCCAAGACCCACCCCCTGTGCCCCAGAGCATCATTCAAACCCCCCTGGAGCTCTGGCAGCCTCGGGGCCGTGCCCACTGCCCTGGGGAGCCTGGGCAGTGCCCACCACCCTCTGGGGGAAGAGCCTTTCCCTGAGATCCAACCTGACCCTGCCCTGGCACAACTCCAGCCATTCCCTGGCTCTGTCCCTGCTCCCCCCAGAGCAGAGATCAGTGCCTGCCCCTCCTCTGCCCCTCCCCAGGGAGTTGGACCTGCAATGAGGTCTCCCCTCAGTCTCCTCTTCTCCAGCTGAACCCCCCAGTGCCCTGAGTTTTGTGCTGCCAGGGGTGGAACTGTGGCTGTGCCTCGGGCTCTGTGCTGATGCCACAGTGCTGGTGCTGTCACAGGTTCTGCTCTTCCCCACCTTGGCAGGAGGCTGCTGTGGGCATCACCATTTCCACAGGCTCACATCTTTGCCATCTTCAAACCAGAGTCAGTAAGGTTGGAAAAGACCTGCAAGATCATCCAGTCCAACCCTTTGAAAGTTGGACTTTTATCAAGTCCATCTTGGTGGTGTCCAGGCTGGAGGGGAGAGCGCTGTGAGCCCCAACCCTCCCGTGCTGTCCCGAGCTGGAGGAGGAATTTCAGCGTCTTTCACCCATTTCAGATTTCCCATCTCCTTTCCCAGTTGCTGCCACTCAGCTGAAAGGTTTCCATTCACTTTTGCTCTTCTGCCAATCATCTTGCCCGCTGCCTTCCCCAGAGCTGATCTGGTTTTGGGACAGGATGGCCAAACCTGCAGGCTGTGGCAGGGCTGTGTACATGGCACAATTGTGGGTTCTATTTGTTTGGCCTTTTTAAACAATTCCTTACCTTCCCTTTCCTCTGTGGCTGGTAAGTTGCACTGAGCTAATGTTTTACCTGCACATGAAGGCCAGCTGAGGTCAGATTTGACCTTTTCCTAACAAAAAGCATGGATTTGCTGCATTTTTTCTAATTCTACTCTGGTTTGAGCAGTTTGCTTAATTTTAGTGGTTTCTGCTCATTCTCCCGCTGGTGGTCCTTGGTGCCCCTCATCTCCACCTGCTTGGCTGTGAGAAGGTCCCTGAGTGGGGCTGCAGCTCCCATCCCCTCATCAGAGCATGGGGGATCCTCACCCATTTCATCTTTGATTTCTGTGAGAGGTTTTGTTCAGTCCCATCTGGTCTTGGCAGTTTCTTACTGGTTAGTTTATCCAGTTCACTCTGAAACTTGGCTGTGTCACGGAAGTCTGTGATGTATTTTATGGGCAGATGTGGTCAGTGCTTGTGGATGTGAGGGGGCAGGGAGGGATGAGCCCAGGGGAGCATAAACCCCAAAGAGACCCAGACTATCAATTCACAGAGCAGTTTGGAGCCTGGTTTAGTTATGCCAAGGAGAGGTTTTGGCTTCCAGCCCCTGAAGATGGCCAAGTCTGCGTGGGAAGGAAGCATTTCACACCTTTTAATGTAGTAATTAGAGATGCCTTTGGGGGGCTGAAGGCATCGTCAGCACGGGCTCCATCCACAGTGCCAGTGGCACGGGAGGCGCTTGGGACCCACTGGGTGCCCCCTGTCACTGCTCACCCGGGCAGTGCTGGAGGTCCTGCTGCTCACTGCAGCTGGCTCTGGGCAAAAGGAAGGTCGGGGTGATGAGTTGGAGCCTGTCCCATCACTGAGCTCCTGGTGGCTTCTGGGCTGGTTGTGGCCAGATCTTGATCAGGCAGCACACATGGCTGCACATTCTGGCAGCTGCTTCTTCAGCTAAAATGTTTCTCGGAGGGTCAAGGAAGGCTGTCCTGCAGTCCCAGGAGACTAGAGAGACCCCCCTACCTATATCTTTGCTCCTGCTCCTCCCTGCCTGGGCCAACAAGCTCTAGTTGGCCTTCACAGCTGGCTGCTTTGCTGTAACTTGCTGGTTTGCTCTGCTTGAAGATGAGGATCCAGTGTGATCACATCAAGTGGGGTCCACACGTGGGGGGAGTTGGTGAGATTTTCTGTGAGGAAATAGACCCTTGAAAACAGTGTGGGTCCTGGAGTTCTTGTTTGGGTGTTTTACTGAGTGTCTCTCTTTGGGCAAGTGAGAGGTGGTGTTGGTGTCCTGCTGCCTGAGCACCCGTTCTGGGGGGATGCAGCCCCGTGGGTGTTCCCTGTTTGCTCTTCCCATCTTTGGCACCTCTTGGGTGGGCTTTGAGACAGCATCTCACACAGGGTAGGGAGTGCAAGCTGCCTTTAGGTGCTGCCCTCCCTGCTAGCTGGAGCCCCACAGCGTGGCTGGACGTTGCTCTGGCAGCAGCACTGCTGGTGGAGGAGCTCCCTCCGTTTAATTTGAGCCAAGTCACCCAGTCAGCTTTTCTGTTTGGTTGCTGCTCAGCAGTTGCTCTTGGTTCCCTGGAGCTGCCCTGTGCTGCTGTGGCCATGCTGGGGGTCAGGGGGATGGTCCTCCCTCTGTGCCTCTGTCTGTGCCTCGATGGCCTCGGGAGGCCCTGCTGGAGGGGGACACCCTGCACGTGTCGCGGTGCAGCCTCGCAGGGCAGAGCTGGCACGGGCGCTGGTGGCACAGCAGGAGCTGCCAGCTCTGTCTGCCTGAGATGGGGGTGAGTGTCCAAAGGGAGAGCTCCCACCAGGTCATCAAACTGCTTCCCCCAGAAACCCGGAGACCTCTTCCCCGAGCCTTCTGCTGGCACGGAGCTGTGGGGCAGGCAGTGAGTGAGCCCCAGTGCATCGCTGTGTGTGTGCTGGGACGATCCCCGCGCTGCCAGAGCTGCAGCTGCTGCCCAGCCGTGCTGGTGGAGGGGGTGGCACATGAACCTGCCTGCCCCTAAGGCACTGGCAGAGGCAGCCTTGCCCCAGCTGCACGGGGGAGGCAGCACGAGGCTGTTCCTGCTTTCCTGGAAGGTTGGATGCCGGTGCCCGCTCCCCGTGCTGCTGTGGCTGTGGAGCTGCTTGTGGCCTCCTGTTTGCCAGGGCTGGGCTGCAGCCTGTGCCATTTGTAGCTAATCCACCTCTGGCTGTGCTTTTCTGCTCTCCCACGGTGGAGATCTTAGATCTTCAGATCTCAGATGGGCTCTCAGATCTTGGAAGATCTTAGGCTCTTTGGATCTTATGCATCCCTGGAAGAGGGAATGATGCTTTCCCACTGACAGGACTGGACATTTTACTCCAGCTGGGAGCACAGCTCGCCATGTGGGACCACCCACAACCCTCAGTTGAGACCTTGGAGTCTCAGCTCTTGTCCTGCTGGTGCCAGGGCAGGCCAGGGGCTGCTGGCAGCAGCTGTGGGAATGGTGGTGGCACCTTGGCTGGTGGGAACCAGGCTCCCACCCTCAATCTGTGCATGCACTTTGCAGCACATCCTTCAGGATGAACTCACGGAGGGATTCTTCCCACCTCCTCCTTGCACTGAGGGGTGATGAATGAGAAGTTGGAAAAAGAAGTTGGTCTAGTTGACAGGGTGGACATTGGTCAAATGTTGGACTTGATGATCTTGTAGATCTTTTCCAACCTGTCTCGTTCTGTGGTGGCTGTCCAGAGGAACTGGGGTAGCAGCTGGATGGGGTGGTGGGGCAGGGGATGCAGGCAGGGAGAGGAGGCATCTGCTCCCAGGGGCTGCTGTTTGTTTAGGGAGGGAAATGCTCCAGGTCTGGTTGTGCACTCCAGGAGTGTGTCTCTGAATGGGTGAAGGAGACTGCTGGAGAGCTGGGTTCTTCTGGACTGGGCTGTAAGTGGTTTGAAACTGCACTTGAAGTTTTATTTAACTGGAAAGCATTTAGGAAGTGATTTTGAATCCATTTGCTTGATTCACTGCTATTCCTGCAGTAGGATGCAGAGCAGTGATTCTGTAATTAATTTAATTACATGCTTATTCAATCTTTCCTAAACTAGTAAAATTTCAGAATGCTTTTGAATTCAATGAAATGTGATTTTTCAGGGACAGGAGGAAAGGAAGGCAGGGAAATTTTGAGTTGTGTTTGTTTCCCTTGGTTGTTGTGCAGTGCTCCCTCGCTTGGCCCTGCTGTGCCCACCTTGGCCACCTCTGCACCCCCAGCCAGAGCCTGCTTATTTCCCAAACTCGTGCCCTGCCCAATGGAACCTTCAAAAGAAGCTTCAGGAATAAATCCATAAAAAGCCTTTGCTTGTTCTCCTTTCCCCCACCTCCTCCATCTTTGCTGGGACCGAATATTCGTTTCTCTCGCTGCTTTTCTTGCCTTTGAATTTGGCCCAAACAATCTGTTATGTAATTGGGCTAATGAGTCCCAACCCACTCCCCATCTCCCCACCGTGGCACAGCAAGCAGCTCATCTCCTCCCAGTTTACCTTTTTCCCCTTTTCGGTTGTTAATGTGAAAGTATCAGTTCCAAATCTGCCACTCCTCCTCGCTAAGGCTCAGTTTTATTTATTTTTAAACTCTGCTGAAGGCCTTGAATGAGTAACTGAATATCTCCTGGGCTCTGGAATTTAACAGTCTTTGCCCTTTGTTCGACTGGGTCAATGCATGAATTCACAAGTTACTAAATTAAAAAGGAGAAAAAAGGCCAAATGTCTGATTAAGGATTGCATTTGGATTTTTTTTTTCCCTGAAGAAACGAATTACAAAAAGGAACTAGTATTTTCAAATAGTTTAGAAAGTAGCAATTTATTTTAAAATCTTGTACCAAGGCCAATTTTGAAGACAGAACTAAACACTGAACTGTTTTTCCAAAGGGAAAGTGGTCAAATCCAACTTTCTATATTTAAGAAGGTAGAAAATATAAATCTACTTACAGCAGAAACATGGGGAGACTGGACAAAAGTTTGATGGGCAGGGGTTATGGCTGGAGCATAAAATGATCATGATGTCAGGATGATTTCCTTAATTTTTCGTGCCTGAGGGGGGAAATGGTGCCAGGCCTGCAGCATGCCAAGGCAGTGTGGGGCAGCAGGGCCCGGGCACACCGACCCTGCTGGTGAGGACAGGCTGTGACAGCTGGGGCAGCCCCTGCCTGCCCAGCCTGAACAGACCCCCATTCAAGGTTTTATGAGTGTGTCTTTATAAAAAATTTGAAAAAAAAAGAGAGAAGTTTCCATTAAAAAAACAATTGAGGGCAGCAGCTCTGGCTGGTGGGAATGGGTCTGGCTTACACCAGCTGAGGGGTTGGCCTTAGCTGGAGCTTTATCCCTAAACTGGGAGGCATTCCATGGCCAGGATGGCTCCCAGTGTGGGAGAGGGGCTGGGCTGGTGATGAGAGCAGGAAAATGGGTGTTGGGATTGCTCCATCATCATTGCTGCTCTTCACAAGCATGAGGAGGCTCTTCCGTGCCTTTGGATGGAGAGCTGCTCATCAGAACTTCCCAGGGAGTCCCAGGAGGAGTTCAAGCCTTTCGGGGGAGTCCTGTTGTTGCACAAGGTGGGCTTTGTAGTGCTGGAAATCTGTCCAAAATGACTTATTTACAAATAATAGGACTCATCCATCTCAGCAGGTGGGTTGGGTATTTTTGGAAGGGATCACCTGAACTTCAAATACCTTCTCTCTCCTGTGTGACCGTGTGGGGCACCTGAGCTTTGTGTTGGGGCTGTCACAGCAGCTGGAGAGTTACAGCAGTGCCTTCCAGGGCTGGAGAGCTCCAGCAGTGCCTCCCAGGGCTGGAGAGCTCTACCAGTGCCTTCCAGACCAGGAGAGCTCCAGCAGTGCCTTCCAGGGCAGGAGAGATCCGGCAGTGCCTTCCAGGGCTGGAGAGATCCAGCAGTGCCTTCCAGGGCTGGATCTTGCTTTGTGGCTTTGCAATATTTTCCATGTTCATGGGATACACCTCCCACCCTCCTCCCTGTGACCTTTGAGTCAGTTTTCAAACATGCCTTCCCCTGCTCCAGCTGCTCAAGGAGATGATTTCCATGCTGCCTCCTCCTCCTCCTCCTCCTCATCATCATCCTCTCTCAGGGGTTTTAAGCTCTGAATGGAGGATTTCCAGGGGTTGAGCTGGCTGGTGGTGGCAAGTGGAGCTGGTGGCCTCAGTGCCCAGATGACTTCAGTGTGACTTGAGGGCTGTTGGATCTGCCATGAGAGTTGGTTCAACCCCAGATTTTACTTAGTCTCATGAAGCAAGGGCACCTGATATGGGGAAAGAAGAAACTTAGAGCCTTCATGCATTTTGGTGGATAAAATTGGCAGCTGTCCCCAATTTGGGTGACTTTGGCCATTGGATCCCTCAGAGTTGCCTTTGCCTTTGAGAAATTTTTTGCATTCTATATGATAAATGCAACTAGAGACCTTAAGTGACCTTAATTTCTCCGAATTGGATGCTTCGTGCCCAATGTGACAGCCTCAGAGTTAAAATTAATATAAATTTTGTAAATCAGTAGCCTGACCTTTTGGTGAACTGGAAAGAAATGTCAAATTTCTGTTTTCCCCCTCCCCTTGTAATCAGCAGTCTGTAATGAATGAATTATTCCTAATTTTGAGATTGTAGCTCAAAAGGGCACTCAAATGGCTGAAATCCCATAAGAAAGAGTGACCTTTTGGTTGTCTCTGATGAAAATTCAAGATTTCCCCTGAATTTAGCAGTCTCTAATGGACTGCTCGGGGTGTTCCTGTAGCTTGGTGGGAGCAGCTCCCCGTTGATTTTGTTAATACGTTTGTAGTAGCACTGGGTGATCCCCCAGAACACCTGCAGTGTCTGGGAGGAGCATTCTAGGAGTAGTTAAGATGCACTGCCAAGACTTCTCCTCAGGTACAAAGCAACTGTGAAATAAATGATTCCCCTCCTGCCCCACCAAGAATTGATTATTTGTCATCCCCTGGGTTGGGCATGACTGCATTTTCTGAGTCGCTGCTGCAGGATTTGGTGATGCTGGGAATGTGCAGGAAGGTCCACAGGACTCTGAGGTCTTCAAGAAGCAATAAATGTGTTCTCCATGAGGTACTACCAATGATTGTGGATCTGGTTTTGCTCAGAAACTGCTGGAGAGGGTTTGGGTTTGGAAAAGGTGTTTATCCGACGGTAACCTGTGCTGACAGACCTTGGATTTGGTCTTGTTTGGATGCTTCTTACCACATGGAGTTTTTTCATAGGATCATAGAATGATTCTGCATCCAGCTCTGGGATCCTCAGCAGGAGATCTGGACCCACTGGAGTGAGTCCAGAACAGACCACAGAGAAACTCCCAGGGCTGGAGCCCCCTCTGCTCTGGAGCCAGGCTGGGAGAGCTGGGGGGGCTCACCTGGAGAAGGGAATGCTCTGGGGAGACCTGAGAGCCCTTTGCAGAGTCTAAAGGGGCTCCAGGAAAGCCAGAGAGGGACGCTGGACAAGACATGGAGAGTCAGGAGACAGGGAATGGCTTCCCACTGCCAGAGGGCAGGGATAGATGGGATACTGGGGAGAAATTCCTCCCTGTGAGGGTGGGCAGGCCCTGGCACAGGGTGCCCAGAGAAGCTGTGGCTGCCCCATCCCTGGGAGTGTCCCAGGCCAGGTTGGATGGGGATTGGAGCAACCTGGGCTGGTGGGAGGTGTCCCTGTCCATGGCAGGGGGTGCCACTGATGGGCTTTGAGGTCCCTTCCCACCCAAACCAGTGTGGGATTCCATGGTGAATAGACAAGGAATCACACATGCTTTGCCTCCACAGCTTTTCCCGCTGTCTCTGCCCCTAAAGGAGCTCAGTCCTTTAGACACAGAAACCTATTTTGTAACGGAAAACAACGGGGTTTAAATTGTGGAGAGAAGAAGTTTCATGAAACTCGCAGAGTTGTGAAACTCTGGGCCCTGGGGGCGGGAGGAGCCGCCGGCTCCGCTGGCACCATCCCTGCTGCCCCTGCATTTCAACACCCGGGGCCACCAAACCCCTCCGGGGCCACCAAACCCCGCCAGGGCTGAGCCCGGGCAGTGCTCGGGGACTCTGTGCTGCCACATTTGGGGCCCTTCCCGGGCACTGCGAGCCCTCCATGGGCTGTGGGGGGCAGCGTGGGCAGCTGTGGTTGGGCATCGCTGAACCTTGGAAAGAAGGGATCCAGATTTATTTGGGGAGAAGCCAAGTCTGAAGTGCACTGGAGAGCTCCTTCCTTACGCTGCTGGCAGAGACGGAGGTTCCTAAAAGCAAATGAGGCAACACATCCATCCTATAAACCTCTCACTTGCGTCCTTTTCACGGATGAAACCAGGCTGAGATCACTTTGACTTTTCGTTTTCTGGTTCTCCCCCACACTGCAGCAGAGTGTTGGAGGCAGTGATGTGAAACCAGTATTTAAACTTGTGCCCTGTTTCCCTTTTAATTTTATTAAATCGTGAAAATATTTCTGGGAGAAATAGACTTTGAAATAGGTTTTGCAAATTGTACCACCAGTAGCTTTAAAATAGTAAATATCAAGTGTGAAATTCTTTGGCACCAATTCTGAAGTGCCCAAATCACAGAATCACAGGATAGGCTGAGTTGGGAGGGATCCACAAGGATCATCCAGTCCAACCCTCAGTCCTTCACAGGCCCAGCCCCAACAATCCCACCCTGTGCCCCAGAGCATCATCCAAACCCTCCTGGAGCTCTGGCAGCCTTGGGGCCGTGCCCACTGCCCTGGGGAGCCTGGGCAGTGCCCACCACCCTCTGGGGAAAGAAGAGCCTTTCCCTGAGATCCCACCTGACCCTGCCCTGGCACANAGCCTCTCATTCCCAGTCTGTCCATGCAGTGCTGGATAGTGGGTTAAACCCTGGTGGCCCATCAGCCTGTTGAGCCCTTCCCTCAGACACTCGAGCCGTGAGCTGTCCACCAGGATGTTTTGCTCAGTGCAGGGCTATCACATTGGGTCTTGAAAAACAACAGTGAAAAGCCAGAAGAGCAGAAGGTTTCATGTCCTTAAGTTTGTGTAGGTCATTGAAAAATTGGGAAAAAAAATGAAGAAACCCCAATGTTTTGGAGCCTGCTGTAAGTTGCTGATGTGTAATAGCACGCTGAGGGCCTTGGCGTGTGCTGCTGGCAGCCAGCCTGCTTGGGAGAGTCTCTGCAGGCTGAACATTTGGTTCAGAAACACTGCCTAGCCCACCTTCTCACACGTCCCGAGGCTTCGGTAACAGGCAGACGTGCCACAGAGTTTTTGGGTTGTTTTTTGAAGTACGTGCCCCTCGTAGGGCAGACCCACAGCTCGGAAACCCCCCTCTCTGTGCAGTGCAGAGCTGTGTGTGGCTTGGGAGGAGTGACAAATCCAGGAGAGATGTGTGTGCAGCCCATTTCTGGGGCTGAGGGTGAATGCAGCACTCAGGGGTGTCCCTTGGTCCCTGCAGCATCACGGCCATGCCCTCACCCTGCAGCCACCCCTGGGCCCCCTCACCTCACTGCTGCTGCTGCTGCAAATTCTGTTAATGGGACCCCCAACCAGGGCTCAGCTTTAGGTGCTGGGCAGGATTTGGCAGTTGTGTGCTGAGAAATGGGTTTTGCTGGCTCTGCTTCGTGATCCACTTCGCCGTATGGTTGAGCAGGAATGATGATATTTGGTCGAAAGCTGGACTTGATGATCTTTGAGGTCTTTTCTCACCTTAATAATCCTATGATCCTATGGTTCTGATTCCATGCTTTGTCCAAGTTGCCTTCCAGTAGCTCCTTCTCTGCTTGTTTTGTGGGTGATGTGTGACAGTTCAGCAGGTTTGATGGGAATGCTTCGAGTATCTTCCACCCTGGCTGGTTTTGAGAGCCTGGCATTATGTTTTGTGTTTATAAAATAGTGAAAAAGCAGCACCTGGATAAATTCATGAAAGAAATTTCGGCCAACAGCAGCCAAGCACAAAGATGACACCTCCAGCCTGTGAAGCCCCCGAGCTGCAGCTCAGTGGAGGATGGGAATTTATTCTGGAGATATCCCACTTAGGCTTTTCCTGATTTTACACACTTTTCTAACCCAGCCACAGCTGGGGACAGAGCGGTGGCTTCTGTGGGCCCATGATCTGAGCCTGCTCAGCTTTCCTCATGTCCCAGCTCTTACACAAGAGTGGAGCAGCTGCTTTTCATTTTTCCAAGGTCTGGGTCCTCCACGAAGCCAAGTGAGGAGCAGAGGACGCAGGAGCCAGAGCGTTTCACACTCACTGCATGAGGACTGACAGCTCTGGAGCCAGGCCAGGACTGCTGGCATCCTGCAAGACACTCTGAGCCAGGTTGTCTACCTGGGCTGTGTAACCAGTGATGATGCTCTGCTTTCTAAGAAGGGCTCTCTCCTTCCTAGAAATGGTGGAACAGTCAGAGAGGTGTTTTTCATTCAAGTGTGCTGGGCTGTGCAGCTGCTCACGCCCCCACCTGCCCTGCCCACAGCCCTTGGAGAACCCTGCTGGAATCAGGTGGGGAGCTCGAGCCTCCATCTGTACCCAGGAGGGTGTAATGGTGGGGCTGATGTGCCCACAACCTCAGCTGGACCAGCAGCTTTCGCTGTGGCGCAGGATGTGTCCTGTCATGTCAGTCCTGAGAGCAAGGGTGGTTATGGATGCAGTCACAGAATCACAGGCTGCTTTGGGCTGGAAGGGACCTCAAAGCTCCTTTTATTCCATCCCCTGCCATGGTCAGGGACATGTTCCGCTAGCCCAGGTTGCTCCAAGCCCTGTGCAACCTGGCCTTGAACACTCCCAGGGATGGGGAGTCCACAGCCTCTCTGGGCAACCTGTGCCAGGGCCTGCCCACCTCACAGGGAAGAATTTCTTCCTGAATTCATCCCTTCAGTCCATGTGTCTCTTTGATGTTGCCTAGCTGGAAGATTTTATCTTCTTGGTAGCGTAGATGTGGTGTAGGGGGTGAGCTGTGCTCAGAAGGCTAAGGAGGTGGGTCGAGCTCGGAGCAGAGGTGGTGGCCTCTGTGCATATTTGGGATGTAGCCTGGCACCCCTTGCCTTCCCTGAGATCTTGCTTACTACAAAAGTAGGAGTTTTGAAACTGGTCTTAAGTGGCCTTTACCTTTTGGTGCAGCATTGGATAGCATGTTCATGCATAGATCCAAAATTTCTGTTTCCTTTTTCCCGTGCCTCGCCGGGCAGTGGGGAGCTCGTGTCAGGAAGCTGTTGTTACTGGCAGCTTTAAACCTGGAGCATAACTTTTCAAAGTTACCAACCCAGTTTCTCCAAACTTGGGCACGGGTTTGTGTGGAGATGTCAGTCTGAGCCGTGACCCCAGTGCAAGGCTGGCCCCGGGTTCCACCCAGGCAGGGAGGGTCTAACTGCAGGAGCAGCTCAGGGCTCTGGGTCCCTCCTCAGGGGCTCTTGAAGGGCAGAAAGGCCTTACAGTTGTTACTGGTCTTAATGGGTATGGGTGAACCTTTGGCTGTTTCTCCATTTGTAGCCCAGCACTCTGGATCATCCCTGCTCCAGACACTCCTGCTGGTGCTCCGAGCCCACCCGGGTCTGTGGGGAGGGGATGCAGTGGTGGCACTGCTTGTCACGAGGACAGGCATACACACCTCGGGGCTGTGCGTGGCCAGGAGAAGGTTACTGGGAACACTGGGGATGTGCACATCTCCAGAATGTTGGAGAAGACACAAAAAGCAAAGGCTGAGCCCTGGTCAGGTGGAGCAAAGCCTCTTCTCACCAAAAGGGCAGCTGATGGTGGGCTGGGAGGAGCTTCAGCAAGTCCTGCCGTGCCCCCCAGCAGCTTCCTGGGCCTCTCTGCTGGCACTGCAGTGTGTTCCCTCTGTGCACCAGAGGCTCTCGGTTGGCTCCAGCCAAACCCTTGTTGTGCTGCGGGCTCTGCAGAGTCTGAGTTGCTGGAAGCTCCCACTGTGCCTGTTGCCTCCCCTCGGGTGTAAGATGCAACTGAAATAACTTGTGTGAGTGTCCTGAGCTTCTCAGGATCGACGAGGAGCACCTTGCAGGGGATCCTGGAGACCTGGCACGGAGCCTGCCATGGGATCCCGTGGTGTGTTTCCTGAGGGTGCTCAGCTGGGTGGGAGCCCTGCAGATGAGTTGGTGTCTCCTTCAGACAGTGCTGAGCTTTGTTTGGGAGGTTTTCCTGCTCTGGAAAGGAGTCCTGGAAGGTGTGTGTCCATGTGGGAGGAGGCTTTTCCTCAAAGCACGTGAAAGGTGAAGGTGCTCCCACATCACATTTGTACTGTCTTGAAAGAAAAAAGGATAACATTTCATTATTTGAGTCTTCCAAATGTATCTCCTTATATGATAAAGAACTTTCCTTGTCCAGCTCTTGTTCAGGGTTGTTCTGACACAGTCAGCCTCCAGTTCTCAAGAAGGCCAAGAACTTTGGCTGAGTGAGGGCCCTCTCTGTTGGCTCCACAGCTCGTCTGCGTGCCCTGGCAAGGGATGGCTGAGCAGTCACAGGGTTGCTGGCAGGAGAGCAAGGACCACCACTGTCCAGCAGTCTGGAGTCCTGATGGCTGCAGGGTCATGGGAGAATGTCAGAGAGGCAATAAACGCAAAAGACCTTTGAACCAAGGCGTGTGATTCTGAAAACACCTTCTGGTTACACAGTCTGGGTTGGTTTTTGTAGGCAACTTCATTGCAGAGTTTCCAGCACTTTGCCTCTATTGGTGTTGGCACTGCCTGGAGGGCACAGGGTCTCACGTGTGGCTGATGTGCCACCAGACGTAGGATTTTCTCATCTGGTATTCAGGAGCTTTAGAGACAGGAATTATGTAGTGCTGGAAGGTGGAATTGATTATCTTAAAGGTGTTTTCCAACCTTAATGATTCTGTTCTGTGATTTTAAGTTAAATACATAAAAATGCAGCATGGAGTAAGTATTTGGCTCTGAAAATAAGTACATGGGCAAGATGCTGAGGAGGGCAGGGCCCTGTGCCTTGTGTAGTTGTCCTTTCCATCAGCTTTTCCATCAGGTTGGTATGTTGTACAGTTCATTAAAAACTGAGTTAATGCTCATTCAGACTGACATTAACAAGGGAGACCCAGAGTTACAGCCCCTCAAAGCTGTGGGTAGTGTCAGACAGTGGGAGCTGTTTATGGTCTTCAGCAGCATTTCTCATTTAACTCAAACCTGTGCAAGATGGTCAGAGAAAAACAAGCCAAACACAAATGGGTTGAGATTTATGTGCTGTGTCCAGATTTTAGGTTTCCTACACGTTGTTGGAGGAACACAGAAGTTGCATTGCCTTTGCAAGGACATGGATTAGAGCCCTAAGACCAGCAGTACTTGATCTGGCAGTTTGCATGTCAGGCCATGTGTGTTGGCCAACACTGATGCCTGGCACCTCTGCCAGCCCCACTCCTGCTATTGCTGTCAAAGAACTGTCAGTGCTGGCCACAAAAGCTCCAAGTTGGGTTGTGAGGCAGGGCAGGAATGAGGAATCATCCAATTAGCTGCAGAGCAAATCCACTTGATTGATTACCAGAATGGGGTGGGAAGTGTCACTTCTGTCCCAAGAGGTTGCTCTGTCAGGGGGTGATGTGGAGCCTGGGCTGGAGCTGTTTGAAGTTCAGACCTCGATGGAGAGCCAGAGAACATGAGGTGGATGTGTTGGGGGTTTCAGTGGGGTCTGGACTCTTGTTTGATGGTTAATAAGGAGAGGCCAGAACAGGCTTTGGGTCTGGGGTGTGCATGTATTTTCACCAAGTGAGGTTTGGTGGGCGCAGGAAGCTGTGGCAGCTTTGGGATGTCCCCCCTTGTTGAGTTTGTGTTTCTGCTCCCAGCTCACTGCTGGAAACCTTCGGTGTTTCCAGGGAGAAAACTATCAGCAGACCCCCAAGAGCAGTACCTGGCTCTGCTGGAGTTGTTTGTATCTGTATAAACACTCTCTGGAGAGTGTTCCCCATCACAGAGCTCACCACCTGGATCCCTCCATCCTGCAACACCCTTCTTAGCTTTGGAAAGCAATCAAATGACCCTGTTTTCATTTGCTAATAATTGCAGTAGCAATCAGTGGTTTGGAGAGCCCTTAATATTGTTCCTTTCACTGGCCAGGCTGTGTCTATTGGCTGTTTGATGTTTTGACTACCCAGGAGAGGCTGTGGATGACCCTTGGCACTTAGATAACCTCTCCAAAACAAAGGAATGATTCTGTGAATTAAATGTAAGATTGGAATTCAAGAGATAAGTGTCTGGTTCTCACAAAATCTGTTTCTGTGACTCTGAGCAAGTTGTATGATCTGTCTTAGATTTACCAGCACAAGAAATGAAAAGAAATTGTTTCATCAGCTCGCATGGAAATTGTCAGTATTAACTGGTGTTTGGAGACAGCAGGATGTTTATGACATTTTGTTTGGTGTTTCTCATAGCTCTGAATGGTTAGAGTCTTTGGGGGAGGTTTCCTTGAGCCCTCCTGCCATAGAGGAGATCTTCATTTGCCTTGTACTCTTTAGAGGTAGAAAAGCACCTCACAGCTTCAGGGGGGCTTTGTCCTGGCAGACCTGGGCGAGTTCTTGTGTGCTGTAGATGAGCAACCAGTGCAGAGTCAGCCAGTAAACTCAGAGGTGCTGGGGATTTTGGTGTACGAGCAGCTCAGTTGCTGTGCCATTATAAAGATGGTTATTTCCAGGTCAGAGCTGAGGTACCCTACAGTAAATTCTCAACACCCCGAGTATATTATGCTCAGCCTGTGATAAATTCCTTCCTTGCTGCCAGGCTGCCATCTTTCACGGGTGTTGAATTTCCTTCCAAGCCAGCAATAAATAATAATAATAATAATAATAATAATAAAAAGTTGCTTGTATTTTATGTTTTGAGCACTGACAATAGCCTTTGGAGAAGTCCAGTGTTCCTTCCCCAGAGGTCTCCATGGCTACTCTCCATGCTGGGTTTAACAGCCGTGCTGGCTAATGCAGCAGAAACCCATTTGGCTTTTCCTTTTGGCTGTAATGAATAGCAAACTGCTGCGGATTCATTAGGAGAAGCAACTTGCAGAGGTTAAGTGTTTGATTTCTGGAGCTGCTGTCTAGGGCAGTCATCAAAACTGAATTGGGCAGCTGAGGAGGAAAAGGGGTTTATAAGACATAAAGTGGGCAGAAAATAATTGCTACCTCGTTCTTTGTTTCTTTCCTTGGGTTTTGCAGCTGTAAGTCAGGATCTCTGGGTCCAAGCTGTGCAGATTTTTGTAGGGTGTGATCAGATTTGCTGGAGAACAAGCTTTGTTTTTGATAGGAACCCATCTGATTAATTCAGCAAAAATAAACAGGCTCTTGGGCTGCAGTCACCCAGTTCAGGATGGAGGAAAACGGGCCTGGCTTCGGGGTCTGAGCAGCACCACCGCGAGTCCAGCCAGTGCTCTGTGCACCTTCTGTGGGCTTGGAAAGGCTCCTCATCATCCAGGCACAACCTCCTGCTCTGCCCGGGGCAGCAGCTCCAGAGTCAAAGCCAGGGCTTTGTTTGGCTGGGAGTTTCTCTTCAGAAGGAGGTCTGGCAGCCTGGCTTCAAAGCTCTGGGGATGGCACTGGTCTCTCCCAGTTTTGGAGGTCCGTCATCTGCGAGGAGGGATGGGCACATCTCAGGCCCCTGCTGTAGGGCAGCAGGAGGTGGGTGGTGGATGTGCCTCTTCCTTTCTCATCTTGGTCGAGTTTGTTGCACATAAAACAGAAACAGCACAAAATAACCATGTCCCTGGTGGTGTCAGCACGTTGTGCAGCCTCCTAGTCCTCTGCTGCCCACCCAGTCTCCTTCTCCACAGCCTCACAGGCAGAGCAGGACTCCCTTTGCTCTCCACCATGGCAAACAAGTGGCTTCCAGCCCTTCTTCCAGGATAATGTCCTGCTGTTGCATGCTGGTCTGGGTTTGGTTTTTTTCCCCTAGTTGCACAATCTTCTGTTTGGCTGCTTAAAAATGCATCCTGTTTAAATGAGCCCAGCACCCCCATCGATCCAGATGGCATTGTATTAGTGACCTGTCCTCTTTAATTATGTGCAACTAATTTTTAATTTTATGTTCCCTGCAAACATGACTGGGAATGATTTTCTGGCTGCTTGTAAATGGGTGATAGATATTGAATCCTTTCAGGGACTGCTTTCTCTTGGAAGAAACAAGGATTCTCTCGTTACAGTTGCTTTTCAAAATTTATCAGATAGCTGGTTTTTAATCCACTTAGTATGTGTTTACATTGATTTCTGGTTTAGGGCTTTTTTTAATTTTAATTTATTTTTTTGACTCAACATCTTGTGCAATAGTAAGCCCTGCAAAATTCTAAATCTCTTACTTTAAAATGGTTATCTTTCTCAACCAAACCCATAAATCTTATTGGGAAGTAACACAAAGTCTGTTTGACAGGGCTGGTTTTCTTTCTTCTTTGCCTTACCAAGACACACAGGCTGAATTCCTTGCTAAGCTGTTTCTCTCCAGGTTGGCACAGGGTGTTCACAGCTGCACAAAAACAATTTGAGTGCTTTCCCCTCGTGTCTGTGTGTGAGGGGTGTGTTGGGCCTGCCAAGGGTACAGCAGTGTCTCTTCTGTTTGGCACCATCACACAGGAACTGCCTTGTCTTCAGAATTGTGGGGTTTCCAGCTTTTTTACTGAAGAGGACAATGTTACGTGGTATTTACAGAGAGGCTGAGTGTGAGGTGTTTGTAAGCTCTGTTAAAAGTCTGTCCTGTATTTCCTTGCCACCTGACCTGTTGGTGTTTGTTGTGACAGGACATGGTAGGGATGTCCATCCAAAACCCAGTCCTTGTTTTAGAGTCTCCAAGGAGTCTGAGGGGGAGGACCTGGACCCAGGAATCATTCAAGGGCAGTGGAGGGATGGATGTTCCACCACCTGCTCATGGTCATGGCTGTGTTTAGACAGCTGCTCCATGCCCATGAAATGCCTGGGCATGGGGATGTCATGGCTAAACCTGAGGCCCATGGCATCTGGGACAGTCAGAGCAGTCAAGAGCTCTTGACTGGATTGGGTTGAAGGTGGGGTGGAAAGTTTAAGGTGTCTTCATAGCTCCTGCCTAGATCCATGTCTTAAAGCCCTCTGTAACTCACCCCAGCACTGCTGTGCCACCCAGAGGGGATGGTGTGGGTGGGGGTCAGCTCCGTGCCACCCTCTGGGGCGCTTCATGATGGGGTGTCAATGGCCAGGAGTGAGGGGTCACCTCCAGCCATGGGGCAGCACTCAGCACCTGAGTGACTGGAGTCATGAAATCTCCCTCCACGATGGATTTCCCCCTTTGCTGCTGCTGTTTGGGAGTCAGTTGCTTCTCTTGGTGACCCTTGAAGTGTTTGCTTGGGGAGAAGAACATGGTTGGTGTTGGTGGGTGATGCCTGACCCACACAGGCAGAGTCCCAGGTCCCTGCTGGCACTCTGCTGTGTCCCAGGCTCTTGGGAGGGTCTCGTGGTGGGACCACCACGTTGCCTACAAGAGGTTTCTTAGATGAGAATTGCCTGTGCCTTGGAGAATGAGTAAAAAGCCCAGGAGCCTTTTCCAAAGGCCATTGTAGTCAAATGGAAGCCTTTATGAGCTGAAAAGCCTCAAGATGAGATTTAGAGGGGAATAAGAGACTCTGAATGTGTCTGTATGAGTTTGGGGGTCAGAGAATGCTGGAGGTAAAGAGGAGGAGGGGGTGGGCAGGGGGGATGCCATGGGTGTGTTTGGGAGGAAGATGAGCACCTGGAGAGTGGAGGCTCCATATTTAACCTGGTTGGTGTTTCCAGATGGTGCTTTGGGCAGGTACTGTCTGTGTTTGTGCCCTTGGCAAATACCCAGCCACGGAGGGCATGGGGGGGTTGGCAAAGGGAGGTGGGGCAGCTGATGTGCTGGGATGGGGTGTGGGCCCTGAGGGGGTGTGTGACCCTGTAGGTCCGTGGGGAGCAGTGACCCCTGCCCAGGCTGCAGACATGGTGCAGTGCCAGGAGTGAGCCCTAGGTTTGAGTCAGCCCCGGAGGCACCAGCGAGCTTGGCAGCAGGGTGCCCAGCTGAAGCACAAGCCCACTGTGTGTGAAGGTCTGTGAATAAGCATTTGTTTTTCATGCATTGGGCTGAAATCTTTTGTTGCCTTTATGGGTAGAATGAAGCCTGGTGGTGAATCAGTCCCTTTAAACTCACACACAGCGCTGTAGATCTGGAGCCTACTGCTAGAAACCGGGGATGGCAGGAGCATCAGAAATTTGAAACAGCTTTATTTGGATGCTGAAAGGCTCTGTGGTTATTAGAGCTCGGGTATAAGGTTTTTATTAGAGAGAAACCCCTGTAGCTCAGGGTAAAAGCCAGGCCCCAGCTGATGGAATGAAGCAGGAGAATCCTCACACACCGGCTGGGCTGTAGTGGCTCATTCCAGAGGTTCTTTGCCTCTCTCTGTCTTCCAGCTCAGCCACAGTCGGGGCATCACCTCTGCTGCTGCTGCTGCTGCTGCTCATCCCCTGTCCCGCTGGGCTCTGGGGACAAAGTCTGGGGAGGTGGGTTCTGGTGAGGCTTTTGAGAAGATGATTGACTCATGGGGTGGAGAGACAGAACAACAGAGGGGAGTTTGAAGGCAAAAGCAGGGCTCGGTTGGAGCAGAGGCACTGGAGGGCCCCAGAGTGAGCACCACAAAGTCCTGCTTGGGCAGGAGCAGCAGATCAAGAGCAGATCCGTGTGGAGCAGCACAGTCTGTGTGGGAGTTACTGTCGTGCTCCTTGGGATGTTGCCAGAGATGGGATAGATGATGAGGAACTCGGAGAAGGCTTTAAAACCAGGCTTGGAGCATTTTGTCGATGAATCAGAGGCAGAAACGCTGAAGAATTTAGGAAAAGGAGAGTTGCAACATTAGCATGGCGTGCTGTGACGCAGGAGAGGGACGGTGGCCTCTCGTGGGAGGTGCTCAGGAAGGTGCTGGTGCTCGGGGATTCCCAAATCCGTGGCTGACATGGGTGGCAGAGGAGCCTGGGAATGAGCTGAGCTTGCCCGTCTCCTCCTGTTGAGACCGAGATCGGTGTGGATGCTGATCCTGGTGCTCTTACCCGAGTCCTCTACAATACTTTGCCCTATTCAATTTTTACTTTACTAAAATGAATATCATGGACTTCTTAATAGTCAGAGGAGCATAAAAATCTCAGTGTATCACAATTCATCATGCTTTAAAAATTGAATTTCTGTTGAATTATGCCCGGCCACTGCAGTGCTGGGGAAAAGCTCTTATTATTCATAACTATAAATACAGCGATGTCGAGATTTAACTGGTGCCTGAAGGCTTTATGCTGTGCTTTCATATTGACAAAGCAAACACTCTTATGGATCACTTTAACTTTATGGGGCTGGAAGCAGCAATCCAGGAATCCTCCTCTCTGGTCCTGAGCCATCTCTGAGTAGGCAGGAGGGGTTGTGGTCACTTTGGCCCTTCGGGACTGAGATAAACGACCACCCAAAAAAAGGAAATTAAAAAAAAAAAAAAGAGATTAAATCCTGATTGGGTGGGTGAGGAAAACTCTCGGGATACCAGGTTGGTCAGGCTGCTGGGGGACACACTTCAGGACCAGCACCAGCGTGGAGGGAGTGCCTGGGTTTGGGAGCGTGGAGAGCAGGTTGCATGGCCTGAAGGACAAGGATGAAGATGTGGAGAATGAGGGGAATCCCCAGAAACTGCCCACCTTGCCAAGGCCTTCACCTTCATCAGCACAGAGGGAGGGATTGAGCATTCATTAGAGATCCCTCTCTTAGGAAGGTTCTCACGTGCTCTGCTTGGTGGACATCAGTGAACACTTTGATGTTTGAATGTTTAATGCTCCTCCTTGTCCCAGCTGAAGGTTTCAATGTCTCCATCATGCGATGTCTGGTGAGTTCAGACCTGGCTGGGTAGGAATTTGCTCAAGTTTTTGTTTTGCATTTTAAGCGTCTATTTTGGGCCTGAAACACAGAAAAGTCCCAAAATTTGGTGCTCAGCTGAGGCTGCACTCGAGGCCTTCACATGGATTTTACTGTAACACAAAAGAGAAGGGACTTAATCTATTACAGGAAATAATTAACATATGGAAACAATTCTTAAAAGCGGGATTGGGTAAATTTGGCCTCCAGGGACAAGGTGGGAAAGATTCTGATTGGATTTTGGAAGGAATTTCTTTTTTTTTGTGGTTATAATTAGAAATTTGCACATAGCAAAAGAAGTCTTGCTGTTGGATGTTGGTTATCGTGGCCTGTAGGTTGCTTGGAGTTTTGTTTGGTTTATGAACTCTTTTCTTAATATAGCAGTTGGGCCTTGCAGAAGTTTGGCAGTGACATGTTTAACTTTTGACTTAGTCTGGACATTCAATATTTTCCTTACAAAATAACTCTGATGCATTTTTATTTTTAATAACAAAAATTAATAATCTCTTGGGATCTGAAATTCTGTATTTGAGAAATTGCAAAGCCTCCATTTTGGGCTTTGTTCCACTGAAAGCAAGACAAGAAAACTGGTGATTTCATGGTGGTTGCATTTTCTACTGCGTTTCAAAACTGGTTTCCATGTGAGTGTACAAAGCTATGAAGGGAAAGTTTTGAAAATGAGATACCTGAACCCAGGGCTGGAGCCCCCCCTGCTCTGGAGCCAGGCTGGGAGAGCTGGGGAGGTTCATCTGGAGAAGGGAAGGCTCCAGGGACACCTGAGAGCCCCTGGCAGTGCCCAAAGGGGCTCCAGGAGAGCTGGGGAGGGACTGGGGACAAGGGATGGGGGGACAGGACACAGGGAATGGCTTCCCACTGCCAGAGGGCAGGGTTAGATGGGATATTGGGAAGGAATTGCTGGCTGTGAGGGTGGGCAGGCCCTGGCACAGGTTGGGCAGAGAAGCTGTGGCTGCCCCATCCCTGGGAGTGTCCCAGGCCAGGTTGGATGGGGCTTGGAGCAGCCTGGGCTGGTGGGAGGTGTCCCTGCCCATGGCAGGGGGTGGCACTGGATGGGCTTTGAGGTCCCTCCCAACCCAAACCAGTGTGGGATTCTGTGATTCAGTGAATGTTATGCCCTGCAGGAGGTTGAAATGGGGCTGGTTGCTCAGTGCTGGTTGATGTGCTGAGCCCCTGCAAGGGAAGGGCCTCAATCCGTTTGTTTGCCTTGGAGTTATTTAGGAATCTTGCTGGAGGGTTCCTGCCATCCCAGCACCCACGAGCCGGGGCAGAGGGTCCTCTCTCCATCCTGGGCTGACCTCTTGGGCTCACCCTGTGCCCAGGGCAGGGTTGTTGGGATGTGTTTGGAGGAGGATGGGGACAGTGTCAGTGGCTGGGCAGGAATTATTTCCTTCACTTTTTCAGGAAGATTGGATCTGTGCCTGGAAATGACGTGTACCTGAACAGAAATCATTACTATGGAGGAGTCTCTTTCCTAGTGAGTTGAACCTCCTGGGTGGTGGCTCCTGAAACAGAAGCAAGGGGTCTGTGCCACTGTGGTTCTTAATTTAATGTGATGCTGCTCCAACAGGAGGAGATTTGTGTGCATGGAAATCAGGCATGATTGAGCAGAGCTTACTGGACTGGACTGGACCTCCTCCTCCTCCTCCTCCTTGTCCTCCTCCTGCTCCTCCAGCAGCACTGCCAGGGACCAGCACTCACCCCTTGCCCAGCAGGACCCTGGGGCTGCAGGCACAGATTTGGGGTGGCTGTGGGCACATCCCTGGGCAAACGGGACAGTGGAGCTCCCACATTGGCACAGGGACTTGAGGGGTGGCAGTGGCAGATGCCAGTGGCCACTTTGGTGTGTGCAGAGGGAGGTGCTGGCACAGGCCTTGATATCTGGCATGCAGTGCTCCCAGAGGGTGAGTCCAGACAAGCATCAGGAGATGCCCCACTGTGCTGCCCCACAGGCAGTGCCTTCTGCAAACACCCAGCCTGGCTCTGCCTTCCGTGGTGACCATTAATTTGCAGGAAAACAGGAAAAACTGGTTCAGTGCATTTAGAAAACTTGAAAATTAGAGGATGAATGTACCTGTGCCATGACATAGGGGTTGCCAAGCTGGCTGGGGGGCTGGACCTTCCCCAATCCCCCCTGGTCACACCCAGTGTTTGCACAGGCTGAGCTTGCCCCCTGGGCTCAGCCCCTCCCATGGGTGTGACATTGGGGTCAGCTAAATGGGCACCTGGCACAGAATGAGGGGCTGTGGCTGATCCTGAAACTCCACTCCAGCTTATTAAATTTTTTTTTACCCAGATAGTGATAGGATAAGGGGGAAGGGTTTAAACCAAAAGATAAGAGATTTAGACTAGATATTAGGAAGAAATTCACCCCTGAGAGGGTGGGCAGGCCCTGGCACAGATTGGGCAGAGAAGCTGTGGCTGCCTCATCCCTGGGAATGTCCAAGGCCAGTTGGATAGGGCTTGGAGCAACCTGGGCCAGTGGAAGGTGTCCCTGCCCATGGCAGGGGGTGGGAGTGGATGGGCTGTAAGGTCCCTCCCAACCCAAACCAGTCTGATTCTTTTTTTTCAGTAAAAGACAAAGGGCTTTTGACTTTCCAGTCTTGGAGGACCCTGGAGCTGTGGGGTGCAAATACCAATGCAGAGGAAGGACGAGTTGGCCAGCGAATGCCTAATAAAAGGGGAGATGCAGCTTGTTGAACTGTGAGCTGGGCTGGTGCACAGGAACACACAGAGGGGAACGCTCTGGTTCCTGTGGGCAAGCCATGGCACAGGGACAGTCACCAAGGCAGGGACACCAGTCATGCCAGTGCTCACTTCTTGCTTCCAGCACATCTAAATTCAGGAGAAGGCAATGGGTTTGTGCTGGGTTTTTTCCATGGGAACAGGGCCCTTATCACTAAATCAGAGCCTCTCCAGGCTGGTGAGCGCTGCTGGTTCCTTCAGGGTGTCCTTTCCCCTGACTTTGCCCAGGAGGGCAGCTGTGTGGGCTGGGCCCCACCAGTCACAACCTCCCTGGTTAATGATTGCCCGTGACTGCTCATGGTGTGACTTGGTAATTGCCTGGAGTGAGCAGGGAACGGATCCTGAGTGAGGGGAGCCCGTCCTGGTGCTCATCCTGCATCCTCAGCATGCACCAGCACATTTGGGTTTGTCCATCTGCCTGCCAAAGTCAGTCCTGATCCTCTGTGCAGACTCAGAGAGTCTGAATGTGAAAGGAGTTGGAGAAGTTGGAGAGCTGAGCCTCGCTCAGGTGGTGGCCCCTGGGATGCTGCCCTGGTGCCCGGCACATCAGCAGGAGGATGGAGGAAAATGCCTGTGTGCCTTAACTTGGGGTATTTAATTTAAAGCCAGACTTTGCTCCTTGCAAATCTGCTTCGTGCAAGGGCCCAGGCCTCCAAGCAGGTTTTTAAACATTTATTAAATAAATAGTTTATTGCTGAAAAGTGCTTATAATTTTATGTTTCTTATATATCTGCATCTTCCTTGATGCTCCCGGAAGGTGCAGAGGTGTGTGGTGGTACCCAGAGCAGCTGAGCCCCTCTCTCTGTGCCACACCAAAGCCCCAGAGCCCCCAGCCAGCAGCACCTTCAAATTACACCCTCCAGAGGCCATTTTATTTGTATTGATTTCCCCCCAGAGCAGCTCTTTGAGCAGTGCCTGCCTGGCCAGCGGGTCCATGGCACGCGGTGTAATGATGGCAGACTTTGCGCTGCTTAAATAGAGCTCAGCGAGGAAATGGGGGAAAAACCACACTGGGATAATGTAAGGAAAACAAGGATTATAAACACGGCTCGGAGGCTGCTGGAAATGAGACCTCTTTGGTGGGTTTGTTGCTGCACCTTTGGCTTGCAAAGGGAAGGAAAAGTAGAGCAGTTGTTGGGCTGGGTTGCTCACAGATGGGCTGCGCCATCGGTGGCACGTCCAGCCGCCTGGAAAGCAATTATGGCCTTGGCCAGGGCTTGATTTGCACTTCCATTAGCACAGGCTTAACTCTTGCTGCCTTTGGAGGGAGCTGGATGCATTCATTCCCCGAGAAAACAAAAAAAAATTGGACAAAATCAAGCCCAGGATGCAAAAAAAAATCAAAATAAAATCAAGCCCATGATGCAAAAAATTATCAGAACAAATTCAAGCCCAGGATGCAAAAAAACCTCCAAAAAACAAACCAACAAAAAACAAAAAAAACCCCAACAAATTCAATCCCAGAATGCAAAAAAAAAAAAAAAATCAAATTCAAGCCCGGGATGCAAAAAGAAATAAAAACAAATTCAAGCCCAGGATGCAAAAAAAAAAAAAAACTAAACAAATTCAAACCTG
>VXBX01007372.1:317700-331458 GCA_013400415.1 Scytalopus superciliaris
CATTGTACAGGCTGGGGGCACATTGTACAGGCTGGGGGCACATTGCACAGGCTGGGGGCACATTGTACAGGCTGGGGGCACATTGTACAGGCTGCAATCCACCCACATTTTGGCAGTTCCTGACTTTTTCATTTTGCAGCCACGTTATTTTTCAGTGTGTGTTGAATGCAAGCCCTGCACAGGGCTCGGGCTTCCAGTGTGGGGTTTCATCCCAGAATTATTTGCTGGGTGACCGTGGTCGGTCGGACTCCCCAGGATTTACGAGCCTGGCACTGGATGCATCCCCTTGTTTGCTTTCTCTCACTTTATCTGCTAATTTCCAGGTTCTTTCACGTTTTTCCTTTCAACCTAATGCTTTAATTCTGGTGCTTTATTAATCTGTCTAATTATGTTGAGTTCAAGTTGTTTGAAATCCACTTATGCCGGTATAGGAAGTACTTACTGTATTAATCAAACGATCCAAGGTGGCTTCTCCTCTGAAGCCCCTAATTTGTGCTGTACAGACTCTTCCTAATAACAGCGAACTTTGGAACAATGCACTTCCCTCTGGGTTTCCAAGGAGACCCTGAAATACATTAATTCTGTGATTTTTTTCGAGTACACCCATAATTCCCCTGGGATTGGGAGATGTTCCCTCGTGTGGACACATCAAACCCCGTCAGCCTCTGAAATCTGGGCAGGGCTGGCAAAGGGCTGAGGGGAAGCAGCTGCTCAGCACAGGGAATACCTTTCTTAAAGATTTCAGAGATTCTAGATATTTAGTATAGTGTTATATAAAAAATAGCATTATTTGAGATAGTGCACTTTGAGCGTTCAACATTTGTATACATATGAGTATTTAATTCTAAATAAATCAATTAATATTTGTATAACGCAATAAATAAATAAAACGTTTCCTTAACGATTTCAAAATTTTATTTAAATAAGATTTTAGGAGCTGGGGTGAGGGAGTGGGCCCTGGGAGGGCTCTTGTTTTGGGTGGAAAACATCTCTTTTGCTTAATTCTGACAACTGTTGCCACAGAAGTTTTAACCTGTAGTTAGAGGGGACCAAAAGTGCTCAAAGAGCAGCATCTCAGTTGCAAAGGTATCAGAGATGACACCAGCCCTGGTGACTCTCTGTGAAAAGATGGGAGAAATTGTAGAAATTAGTTGTGTTTAGGTGTTTAGGACACTTTTACTGATGCCTTAAAAGTCTCTCCCCATCCAGAGCCACCACTGGGGACACCAGGGAAGTGGTGGGACCTTTGGCAACATGTGGCTGGTGCTGCAGCCTCTGGAAGCTCCTGCTCTGCTTGGGCCTGGCCTGATAGTTAAAACACAGAGAGCCTTGAGGAGTCAGTTTAGTGTTTCTGAACAAACACAAAGGCAGGGCTGGGCAGGAGAGGGACAGGTTGGGTTGGCTCGGAGGGACCTTCAGCATCCTCCTGCCTTGGCATGTGGACACAGTGACTTTTGCAGACACCAGTTATCAGAGTAAGAGTTGGGTTCTGATTTTTTTCTCCCCTCATCCTGTCTGTGCTCCTCTGCCTGGGGAAGAGGGTTGTTTGTGTGCTGGGTGCTTTGGGGACAAGGCTGTTCCCAGCTGGGCTGGTCCTCGCAGCAGATCCCAACCCCTCTCCTGAACTTAAGTGTGTCATGCCAATAATAGCATTAAGGTTTCCAACTGAAGGAGGGATACTTTTTTTTTTGTGAGTGGTGGTTAATGATTAATTAGGTCAAATTCTCCAAAATTAGACTGCTGGAGAAGGAATGGGCCAACAATTTGCATTCTGACAAAACCTTGTGACAGAAACTGATGGGGGCTGATTCCACCTCCTCCCCCTGCACTCTCCATCCCGTGCCCCAAACTCACTTTTCCCCAGAAGAGGTTCATTTTTAAAATTGTATCCATTAATATCCCAATTTCCTTTCCCCCCCCCCCTTTTCAAATCTTGCATTAAACCCCTGTAGATTCTGCTTTAAGTAGGCAATTAAGCTAACAACATAATTATATCCCTTAATGCTCATTTTAACCGGTTTAGAGAAGAAACAAAAGGGGAAAGCAGCTTCAAATATATGGAAATAAAAGCTCAGTTGTAAAGATATTTTTGATACTCGTGATAATTTGTGCGGAGTGCAGAGTTGGCCCATTAGAGGCTGCAGGGAAAGCCTGGGGGTCACATTTAAGAGCCTCAGGGGCACTGTGGGGTTTTACCTTCTGAATGTCCTTTCTCTGAACCCTCTTCGGCTGCGGATTTCGGGGCATCCCAGGAGGCTCCGGAGTATGTCCACTCCATATTGCAACACCGTGGCTGCAGAGCTGTGGCCTGCTAGGGTTTTCTTTCTTTTTATTACCTCGGCAATTAGTCACCAGAGACCAATAGCGAGCTGCAAACTGCTGCTGCTCTGTCTGCTCCAGCGGCAAATCCAGCTGTGGAGCAGAGCCATGGGCTGGCACGGGGAGGCTGCTGTGCCTGGGGGGGCTGTGCCCTCTGGCAGGGAGCAGGATCGGTGCCAGGGGCTGTGCAGAGCACACAGTGCCACAGCAATGGCACAGAGGGGGGCTCTGCAGCCCCTCGGAGCTCAGCCCAAGGGGCTGCTTGGGCACTGCCAGCCTTGCTGGGGAACTTGGACAGGGCCAGGCTCTCTGAGGTGAGGGGGCAGCACAGGCTCTGTGGGCACTGCTGGCCTTGGCAGAATAGAAGAGAATTGGAATAGAATGGTTTGGGAAGGGGTTTTTAAAGCCCATCTCCTTCTAACCCCCTGCCAGGGCAGGGACACCTTCCACTAGCCCAGAGTGCTCAGAGCCCTGTCCAACCTGACCCCAGGGATGGGGCAGCCTCAGCCTCTCTGGGCAACCTGTGCCAGGGCCTGCCCACCCTCACTGTGAAAACATCTTCCTTACATCTAATTTAAATCCTCCCTCTTTTAGTCTAACACCATCACCCCTTGTCCTGTCACTGCAGGCCCTGCTAAAAATTGTCCCCAACTTTCTTACAAGCCCCTTTTATGTAATAAAAAGCCACAATGAGGTCTCCTTGGAGCCTTCCCTTCTCCAGGTGAGCCCCCCCAGCTCTCCCAGCCTGGCTCCAGAACAGAGGGGGCTCCAGCCCTGGGAGCATCTCCGTGGCCTCCTCTGGACTCGCTCCAGAAGCTCCACATCCTTCCTGTGCTGGTCCCCAGGGCTGGAGGTGACAGGGGGGGTCTCAGGGCTGCAGAATCCCCCCCTCTGAGCTGCCCACGCTGTGGGATGAGCCCAGGCTGGGGTTGGTTTTCTGGGCACTCTCCTTTGCCCACTCACAGTGCAGGAGCCATTCCAGCAGCTTTGCCCTTGCCTGTGGATCTCTGGGACAAGTGAGGTTCCTGTCTCGGTGTGCAGGTGACAGTGAGGAGCACCAGCTTGATCATCTTTTCTGGATCATTCAGGTGGACATAAGACAATATTTATCTTTCTTAAGAAGGTAGGGATAACCTGAGCTGAAGCAGTTGGGATCCTCAGGCACACCCAGCAGGTTGTGTGCTGTGTTTGCTCACACTGGCGTGGGGGCACCCGGGTTTGTGGGGACAGGGATAGGGAAATATTCAGAGAATCAGGAGGTTTGATGAGCTGCAATATGCTGCCTGCTTGGGTTCACCAGGCGCTAGAAGAGTCGGTGTGGGTTGTACCACAGATACCCCCCTGGAGACCCCACCCTGCAGGCACTGCCCACCAGGAGGGTGGGTCATGGACTGGAGTTTCTGTTAACGTGACGGGGAAGGCAGCTTGTAGTTCAGTGTCATTACACAAAGAAATGACCATTAGTTAATAAGAATTTTCCATTTTTGGAAAGGTGGTCTGGTTTGAAACCACCAAAGTAGGAACTTTGTCATTCCTTTTGTATAGGGGGATTGTCTCCCTTAGGAATGGGATTCAGTTGGCAAAAGAATACAGTGCAATTTACTGGGTATTGGCCTTCCATCTGTAAAACAAATGCTAGATAAGGTGTGAGGGAATTGGAGGGAAGGAAAGGTGCTGCTTGTGTTTGAGTAGCATCTATTGCATGACTTGCTAATCATCACAGAATCATGGAAGTGTTTAGGTTGGAAAAGCCCCCTAAGATCTTTGAGTCCAAACCATTAACCCAGCAGTGCCAGGCCACCTCTGGGCCATGATGTGAGAGGAGGGACTGTTCTCAGTGTCATGTCCTGGGTTATCTCCAGTCCCACTTCAGTCACTGTCCTGGCAGGGGCAAGTTTGTCCATGGGACAGTGATGGGCTCTTGAACCTGCACCCCAGCAGGCTGGAGGAATCTGACCTTTCTCATGCCCTGGTTATGGGTTACCTGACTCGTTCCTCTTCACCAAAAACATGGCACCATGGCATGTTCCCAGGTGTCTGCCAGCCCAGAGCAGACCTTGGAGCTGCTGGAGCTCCAGTGGCTCCAGCCTAAGGTGTCTGCTCACCCTTTGGGGTGTCACAGTGGGTGACATGATGAGGGACTGGAGGTGCCCCCTTTAAGTTGCCATTTCACTGGAACAAGATGCCCTGGAGTGTTTGCAGTGGTGCAGCTCCCTCTGAGCCCCCTGTCCTGCCCCTGCCAGGGGGGCTGTGTCTCTCTCCAGAGACCTTCCCCTAAGCTCAGCAACATCCTGTGTCCTCTGTTGTGTTTAGGACCATGTGGAGGCAAAGAGCATCAAAGCAGAGATCCCTCACCCGGGATGGAACCTGGGGATGTGAGCACAGTCCCCACTGTTCCCTGGGCTTCTGTACAGATGCTCTGAACAGGCAGAGCTTCCCATGGGTTTAATCCCACACTTTGAGTTTTACACGCAGAAAACCATTCTTGGGCTGCAGGAGTTTCCCAGATGTTCAGTAGAGCAGTTCAGTGGAGATGCTGTCCTTGAGCCAGTCCCCAAATCAGGACAGACCCTGTTCCTTGGGCACAAAACAGCTCGTCCAGGAAACACCCAGTGCTGCTGCTGAGCTTATCCATGATGTGAGTGCAGAATAAAGCACCAAGGTGAATTAATTGCCTGCGATGAACTGTAGGTGAGCATCAGTTTTCCCTTTCTAATGGAAGAGCCGGTGGAACGTGACACACATTACCTTTTCCCAGCCCAGAGGGTTTCTGGAGGCATCTGGAGGAGGAAACAGCCCTTGGCCTGGTATTTTTTCATCCAAAGGACCACAGGTCTTTTGCAGTGGGTTCATTGCTCCTTTCTCAGCTTGGAGGCTCCACCAGCCCTGCCCATCTCTGGCAGCAGCAGATGCCATTTGGGAATGGGGCGTTGGCACTTGGGGATTTCTCTCTCGTCCCTCAGCATGACCCGGGGCAGCAGCAGAATCCTGGGCACCCAACTGCACCTGCCTTTTCTTTCTCAGGATCTGCAGCAGCTCCTGCCCTGCAGACTGGCAGAGGATTCAGGATGCTGCCTGCAAAATTCAACCCCAAAAGAGATCCTGTAAGAACATTTGTACCTTTTTTGCATCACACTGGAGGTTTTCCAAGACAAGCCTGTCCCCTCTGCAGGGCTGTGCAAATAATAGGTATTTTTGGTTTTCTCAAAGCTCTGAAAAATTGAAGGATTCCTTCTCAGGTTGAGCCAGCAGAAAAATAGACTGATTTTAATTTTTGTGTTGCCCAGAAAATAAGGAATATCTTCTTGGGTAGCATCGGCTCAAACAGAATCTGGGGCTTATAAATGCTTCATTTAGATTTTGAGCACATCTTGCAGTTCTTGCTTAAAAAAATAAATAGGATGTATTTTGCCTGCATGAATCAGAAAATTTTAAATGTCAGAGACTGTGTCACTTCCACTCTTTGAAAATGAGTGTCACATTGTGCAGTGTGAGTGGTGCAGCAGCAGTGACACTGATCCATGCCGTGCTCGGGGGCTCTGCAGCGGCACTTTGGGCCCCAAAATAATTTCCCTGCAGCTCTGGGCCCTCGTGTGTCTCGGCTCCAGGAGATGGAGACATGAAGGTTGTGCCAGTTGGGTCCTGCTGGTGTTGAAAACCAGTTTTTTAGCCCAACCAGTTGCACGGAGGTGGCGATTTGGGAGTGAGGAGGGCGCGGGTCGATGGGCTGGGGGGACACCCCGCTCTGCAGGGTGTGAGGAGGAGCTGTGGGGCAGGGCTGGGGCGCCCTTCCCTCTGCCCTGGGCTCTCTGGGGCTGTCTCAGCAGGTCCCTCCGGGAGCCCTCACAGCTTCCATGGACCCAGGAAATGTTGGCTTTCCCCTCCTTTCCCAAATCCCCACTGTGCCTGGGAAGCTGACAGAGCCCCTGCCCCTGGGGAGAGCTGCAGCCCTTCCAGGGGGTTTTGGTCTGGTTTTCAGTTGGATTTTTTTCCTCCCTTTTTTAAAATCTTGGAGGTTTGTTTATTTGTTGATTTAGATCAGCTCAGGAAGTCGATCTGGTGATATTTATAGGATTTGTGGCTGGCTGATGGGAGTTATTTTGCAAGCAGAATTTCTAAGAATTCTACTTTCAGCTTTTTCTCCAACTTCGTTTCCTCCCCTTCCTTCTCTTTTTTCTCTTTTTACTATCTTTTCTTGTTTTTCTTGCTTATTTTCTTGGTTTTTGAGGGAGCCATGCAGACTAAATTCTTTCTGAATTTCCCCCCTGTAATTACTGCTCTTTTTTAAGTTCGAAGAAATTACCCAGCTTTGTGTGCCTTCCCCCTTCTTACTTTTAGAGCGATGTGGTTTGACTTTTTTTTTCCCTTTCCAAAGTAAAATTACCACCATTTCATGCTATTTAAACAAGCCAATCATACAAAACTGGGAGAGAAGGTGAAGTCCCACAGTTACCCCGCCAATGTCTTAGTTTCAGCCTCTCAGCCTGTCTCTAAATTCTTTTTTTAATAAGGATAAAATTCATATTTTATAAGGATAAAATTTATATTTTGCAAATGGACAGCCTTTCCCACTGGCACTGGGAGAGGTTTTGTGTGCCAGCCTTGGAGGAGACCCTTGGCCAGGGCTGAGCCTCCTCGTGGTGCTGTTCCCAACATGGCATCTCTAGGATACTTATCAAATTAGGCTTTTTTTTTTAATTCCAGATCTAATTTTCTGCCTTGGATTGTATTTTTCAAATGTTGAATTTTTCATTATTTATCTCAGATGTAAGCTGGACTTTGTCCTTGCATCTCTGCAGTGCAGTCAGTTATGGGAGGACCCAAAACATTCTTCAGAATTTACCACAAAAAGTGGCAAAACCAACTCCAAAATGTACAATTCTGCCCATGGGTCACGAGTCCCTCTGAAACCCAGAGGACTTGCCCAAGAGCTGGGGCAGCTCCTCTGGGAGACTCTTCATGCAGGTTTAAAGGGCAAAGTTTGAGCCCTGTGAGAGCCTCTCACAAGAAGTTCTTCCTCACCGGCTCCTCCTGGCTCTGAGATCCCCCACCCAGGGCTGAGGGTGTCCCAGCACTGCCCCACCCTCTGAGCATGTTCTTGACACCGGTTGGCTTTGTTTTTAAGTTTTCCTTGTGTGTTGGGCCTCAGTTCCAAGACTCCAGCAGGATGATCTGGGTGTCTCTGCCCTTTCCACGCTGGGAAGCCCCAGCGGGACTTGGAGGTTTCGTGGGCAGGTGAGAGACATCCCAGTTTGGGGATGGGTTTTCCTCCAGGTCCAGGCTTGGCTGACTCTTTCCCAGGATCCTTTGTATTGCTCAGAGAGCAGGATTTGTGCATCTGTGAGAGCTCCTGGGCAGGTGGGGCTGGACCTGATGGGCCATCCTGCTGTCAGGGGCTTGTTGTGCTCCCACGTGGACCAGGAGTGCCACTCCCGTGTGGTTCCCACCTTGCCGTGTCACACTTGGACACCTTCTGGGATTTGGACACCCCATTACTGAGAGCTTGAGGTGTCTCCTGGCTGGTCTTCGCTTTGGCCAAACCATGCTGAGCTCTGCAGCCATCAGGATGGCCTGGAGGCTTTGCCTCCACACATCTCCAACCACCGCAAGCCCCGGCTCGGGCTGGGGTTGTGCAGGATTATTTTGGGGTACATTAAACTGTTGGTGTTCAAGATAACGTGGTTTCTCAGGTTGTCTCCCATCAGCTGAGCTGTGGTGAGAGAATCATCGAATAACAGAATGGTTTGGGTTGGAAAGACTTTCAGCTCATCTCATCCCACCCCCTGCCATGGGCAGGGACACCTCCCACCAGCCCAGGGTGCTCCAAGCCCCGTCCAACCTGGCCTGGGACACTCCCAGGGATGGGGCAGCCACAGCTTCTCTGCCCAACCTGTGCCAGGGTGCCACCACCCTCATAACCAAGAATTCCTTCCCAATATCCCATCTATCCCTGCCCTCTGGCAGTGGGAAGCCATTCCCTGTGTCCTGTGCCTCCATCCCTTGTCCCCAGTCCCTCCCCAGCTCTCCTGGAGCCCCTTTGGGCACTGCCAGGGGCTCTCAGGTGTCCCTGGAGCCTTCCCTTCTCCAGGTGAGCCCCCCCAGCTCTCCCAGCCTGGCTCTAGAGCAGAGGGGGCTCCAGCCCTGGGAGCATCTCTGTGACCTCCTCTGGACTTGTTCCATCAGCTCCATGTCTCCCCCGTGCCAGGGGCTCTGGAGCTGGATGCCATGCTCCTTGCCTTGCTCTGCTGTTGGGGTGAGCCCAGGGCACAGCCCCTGCCTGTTCTCCCAGCCCGCTCCCCCCACGAGGTGCTTCCTCTGAAACCCAACTCTCAGGTCTTTCCCACCCATCATGTCAACCTGGAGCTGCTCATGGGGATGGTCCTGGGGGTCCTGCCCTGGGAATGCCACGGGGTGGGGCTGGCACAGCCCCCTCAGACCTGCCAGGGCAAAGGCAGGAGATGTTCCCACTCGCAACACCCCGACAAAATGGCCCTTCTGTGGTAACTCGGGTGGGATTCCCTGAATAAATAAGCCCTATTTTAATTTTAATTTTTCCTGTGTGCACTTGTAGCTTAGTAGGCATGTTGGTTTTATCAACTTGGAAAAGTGCCTGCAAAATGGGGCTTTTTTTAAAAAATCGATTTCCTGAGAGTTTCCTGTGAAATTGGAAGCCTGGAAAAACGGGTGGGTTTCTGAGCTGCTCTCGCACGGCTCCTTTGCCCCTTTTCTTCCCCCCCACGTGAAAAATAACAATACCTTCCTCCCCCCCAAGGTTTCATTCCATATACATTTATTCTTTAAAAATATTTCCAGCTGTTTCTTTTGCTGGGAAACTCATACCAGCTGTAAACAACTGCTCGATGCACATAATTCTGTTGTCTTGCCCGGTCACTCTTATTTTCCAGCTTTTATAACCTGAGAGTTCACAAGTAATCGGTAATGCCTTTTCTCCTCTTCACCCTCAATTTGATTATTTTTCTCATAAAGAATGGAGTAAGGAGAGCACTGAGCAACAGGAGATGGAAAAAATATTTTGATTACTTTTCAGTTGCTTATAATCAAGGAGTAACTCTTTAAATCCAGACCAATTTGCTGCATTGATTTATTCATAATTTTAATTTCATGACTGTTTCGGGAGAAAACAAAGGTACACAAGGTTGAAGCTTTTTAATACTGGTTTGAACATTTGTAGTTTTAGGTTAAAATTTATTTAATGTTCCCTTTCTCTGGTTACTTCTGCTGGCGTGTGCTGCTTGAGTCTCCCTGGGCTGCCAGGGGAGAAAAATTGAAATTCAAAGCACAAATTCTGCCAGTACTTTCAGCAAGTTCATAAAATTCCTCACATGAATATTCCCTTGACTCAGAGGCAACTGCTCACAGCCCTTAAACATGTCTGAGACTACCTGGAGTGTGGGGAGGGGGGACACGGGGCCCTGCAGGAGTGGGGTGTTCCTTTCAGAGGGCAGAGCACTGGTGGGGCTCAGCTCAGCACCTTCTGGGGCTCAACACCTTCTGGGGCTCAGCTCAGCCCCTGGTGGGGCTCAGGACCTGGTGGGGCTCAGCCACTGGCCATCCTGCGGTGGGATTTCTCCTTGCCTCACTGCTTTTGGTGTTTTCACCCAGGTTTCAGCCTCGTGTGCCTTTTCCAGCAGAAATTCAACCTTTTCGGTTTAAAACTCTCCCAGAGAATTTGTAATTCTGAGTGACTGAGGCAACTCAGCAGTGGGGTAGATGCAGGCACCACACCCAAGGTAGTAAATGATGATGAAATGGGAAGATAATAAACAATAGACAAGAAGTAAATCCAATGAAACTGAAGGTGAATAATGTCTTGACTTTAATTGTGATTTTTAATTAGTAGTATTCGCCTACCTATAGTTTTTACCTTCATGCTGCAACTTTCTCTGTCCCAGATAAGAATGTGGGGAGAAGCTTGAGGGAATCCACTTTGCAAGACTAAGAGGAAAAAAACCGTAAAAAGAAGTTAAAATAAAAGTACCTGTTGTGCCAATACAAAGAGAATTGAAATCAGCATTGCAAGGCCAGAAGTGTCACTGTGAGAGCTGAGGGGATTGTTCCCCCCTTGGCTTCTCCAGGGAGACCCCTTTTGCTCCTGGCTGACCTTTGTGTTGGCCTGAGCAAGGATGGGTTTGTCATTAGTGTTTGTTGCTAATTGGTATTTGGGAGGCACCTGGTGGCTTCACAGGGACAGGGAGCTGTGGGAAGGTGAGCAGTGAGAAACATCATCAGCTGTTAATGATCCCCAGTGCCACAGGGATGGGCTCTGGAGATGGGGGTCACTCCACCCCACCAT
Source organism: Scytalopus superciliaris (assembly GCA_013400415.1). NCBI lineage: Eukaryota > Metazoa > Chordata > Aves > Passeriformes > Rhinocryptidae > Scytalopus > Scytalopus superciliaris. Next base: position 328,334 of record VXBX01007372.1, read on the forward strand.
GGGTGGGACTGGAGGAGGGTCCTGCCTTCACCTGGGGCAGCTGGACGGGGCTGGAGTGTCTCCTCTGCAGCTACAGCTGCTCTCTCCAGGTGGGATGTCCTGGGTGTCCCTGAGCATTGCTGTGATCCTGCAGTACCACAACCTCAGTGATGGTGTTCTCTGGCTTAGGGCCTTCCTTGGCACGTGTCCTGGGTGGGGTGTTGGCCACTGCAGGAAGGGGCTGTGGCCAGGCTTGGGTGATGGTTTGTTACCAGCTGGAAACCGCTGTTTCTCTCTAGGCTGAGTGACCATCCCTGTGCAGACGTGGTGGAGCTGCTCTCGTGGCTGCTCAGTAGCCGTGGGAATTTTGGTCTCCCAGCCATGGCTGGGGTGGCAGAGCCACCACGTGGGGAATGACGGGCTCTGTGTCCCCAGGCACCCGGCTGGGATGCTCTGCCTGCCCAACACGAGTGCTGGGGACAGGTCGTGTCCCTGCAGATCAGTCACCTCAGCACCTTCCTGTGAGTGCACCTGGGAAACACCAGTGTTAAAACACGTCTTTCTAAAGCTTGGCCTAAGTGCTGTGTATGGCTGGGAGTAAATGAGCAGCTTCCCCTCCCACTGGAGACCTTGCTGTGCCTGGGATGGAGCTCAGACACCATCACTGCTCTCCACTTGGACGGCTGCTCTGTCCCAGGGGGTTTGGTGCCATCATGTCTCAGCTGTCCCCTGGCTCCTGCAGTGAGGGCGTTGAGCACCCCCTGCCCGTGTCCCCGGCAGGTTTGGTTTGTACCACTGTTGGTTCCTAAATCCTCGGTGCCTCCGTGATCCTTGTCCTGGCGTGGCAGGATCTGCAGGCAGCTCTGCGGCCAGATGGGACTCGCTGCCTTTTGTCTCCTGCTGCCCTCAGGCAACAAACCCTCCCCTGGGCTCATCTTAGAGGGTTCAGAACTCTCAGATTTTGGTTTTTGCCACCAGATTTTTCCCCTCACCGTAGGAACAGGCTCTGACCTCAGCACTGGCTGAGGCAGCAGCTGAGGAGTAGGGTGAGATTCCCTGCACGCTCACAGGGAGCTTTGACACTGTTTTCCAGAGCTGCCACCACCATCCCCACCCCAGGTTTCAGTGGTGCCCCATGGTCAGGACAGGGGATGTTTGCAGACCCCACACTGGATTTTGGGGGATGGGGAGCCCTCTCTCCTGGTGCTTGGCTCAGCCACAGGACCAGGAAGGTGCCTCGGGTAGAGCTTCCATTTCCTTCTTGCTGATATTTTTTTATTATTATTATTTTGGTTGTTTCTTGAGGGGAAGTTGCAGCTGAGGAAATAGGCAATGCATTCCTCTGCCCAAGGATTGTTCCCTCGTGGGAAATTCATCCCATTTGGAGATGGCCCTTATGGATTGGCAAAGGTAGAGGATGAGGAGGGGACAAACCTGAAGCATCAGAGATCTTTGTCCTTTGCGCAAGGGATGCACCAGGGGAGAACTGGGTGGGATATTGGGGAATATTTCTTTATGGGAAGGATGGCCAGGTGTTGCAGAGGCTGCCCAGGGCAGGGGTGGAGTCACCCTGGCAGTGTTCAGGTGTGGATGTGGCACTCGGGGACTTAGTCAGTGGTGGCCTTGGCAGCACTGGAGGAACAGCCGGACTGATGATCTTGGAGGGCTTTTCCAGCCTCGATGATTCCCCGATTCCCTAATTCTGAGCTCTCTCTGAAGGCTGGGGACGGCAGTGGGCTGGGAAGGTGGCACGGAGAACATGGGCTCGTGCAGGGAACTGCTGAGCCACACAAACCCAGGCCTGGGGGCTCCTCAGCATCTGCACTGCTGCCAGGAGGCAGCAAAACCCCAAATTAAAGAGGGGCAGGGGCAGATTTGTGGGTCCTTGTGCTCTGCAGATGTTTCAGTGCGATGCAGGGCTGCTTTTTTTCCCCCTCCTATTTAATAAAAATTAAATAGGAAACTGCCAGTGTCTTGCTCTTTGTTTAAAGGGGAAAAAAAAAGGCAAAATAAAAAAAAGCACTTCCTGCATTTTCTGTGGCTCTGAAGTTAATAACCCCAGACAGCACAGGTAGCAGGCCTGCAGTTATTTTTATGGCACATTCCTGTGTCAGCCCTGCTTTCAGTTGCTTCTGCCTTTGCCAAATTTTAATGATTTGGGGTGAAATTTTCCACGCTGGGCGCTGCTGGCTCCTTAAAAAGCTGAGTGTGTGTTTTGTGTTTTGACTCAAATTATTCAGCAGTCTTTGGGAAGGCATTTTGGGGAAGAAGGATGTGGATTTGGGTTTGTTTTCTTTCTTTTCTCAGGCAAAAGAAACGATTTGGCCCTTTTATGGAGTGGAGAGGGAAGGTGCAGTGGGAGAGGAGCTGGGGCGAGTGGGTCCTGCTCCTCCTGCCACCCCCAACACAATTAGGGACATCTCCCTTGGGATGGAGCTGGAGGCCAGTCATGGGGGTGGCTGTGTATGAATAAATAAATACATGGTTTTCAACCCATTTTGTCCCTGTGGCTGTGACAGGGGCTGTGACAGGGGCTGTGGCTGTAGCTGTGACAGTGACTGGCTGTAGCAGTGGCTGTGGCTGTGGGTGTGGCTCTGGCAGTGGCTGTAGCTGTCACAGTGACAGTGGCTGTGACAGTGAAAGTGGCTGTAGCAGTGGCTGTGACAGTGGCAATGGCTGTGACAGTGGCAGTGGCTGTGACAGAGACTGTGACAGTGACAGTGAAAGTGGCAGTGACAGTGGCTGTGGCTGTGACAGAGGCTGTGACAATGGCTGTGACTGTGACAGTGGCTGTGACAGTGAAAGTGGCTGTGACAGAGGCTGTGACAGTGACTGTGACAGTGGCAGTGACANTGGCTGTAGCAGTGGCTGTGGCTGTGGGTGTGGCTCTGGCAGTGGCTGTAGCTGTCACAGTGACAGTGGCTGTGACAGTGAAAGTGGCTGTGACAGAGGCTGTGACAGTGACTGTGACAGTGGCTGTGACTGTGACTGTGGCTGTGGCTGTAGCAGTGACTGTGAGTGTGACTGTGGCTGTGGTTGTGGCTGTAGCTGTGACAGTGACAGTGGCTGTGGCAGTGGCTGTGACAGAGACTGTGACAGTGACAGTGAAAGTGGCAGTGACAGTGGCTGTGGCTGTGACAGAGGCT
>VXBX01007372.1:336313-442112 GCA_013400415.1 Scytalopus superciliaris
AAAAAAAAAAAAATGTAATCATATAAGACAGCTTAGCTGCTATCCTCCCACTCTCTAGAATTTTTAATTTCAGCTGTTTCTGCTTGGATTTATTTCCAATATTCCTGCTCGGCTTTTCAATTTCCTCAGTTATTAAATTTTAATTCAGTGCATTAGCATTTAAATTAAAAAAGGGTTTATTTTATCGAAATCGTTGGCTGGCCCCCATCCTGCTGCACATGAATTGCCTGTTTCTGCCATTTGCACAAAATGTGAAATGCAGCTAATATCTTTTAACTTGTATTTGCACAAATTCAGAAATAAAATTTCTGGGTTTGGAATAATATTGTCTTTCCAAGGCGGGGTCGCATCAGGAGTGGGAGGAGGGGGCAGGAGGAGCCCCCTGCCCGCCCTGCCCAGCCCTCCTGCCCGGCAGGGGCTCCCCAGGGCACTGCCAGGGCATGGGGCACTGGCGAGGGGAGGGGGCTGGGGTTGGATTTGGCCCCTCCTGCCCCATTTCCCACCTGCAAAGGGCACGTTGTGCCCACAGAGGTGCTGCAGCCTNAAAAAAAAATACCTTTTTGTAATTGAATTAGATTTTTATCTCTTCATTTCCAGTGGATTTCATATCCCTTCAGAAGCCAGGATGTGTTTCTGCTTTGTGAAACTTGGAGAATCCCTTTGAAGAAAATTTTATATGAAGAATTTAAAAAAAAAAAAAAAAAAATCAAATTGCAATTTTTTGGTTGCTATTCCTTTAAGATTTCAGAATTGCACCAGTGCACTAAATGTGACCTCCATAACTTTTAAATTAAGAATTTATGCTGGCTTGAAATTTATGAAATATTTCAGCATGAAAGAAAGCCTTTTTCCCTCAGGAAAATTGAGCAATAAATCACAGCACTCTCGATTTACTGCCCTACAGCCAGCCAAAGATAGGATTTTTTTCCTTCCCCCCTTCGTTCTGNTGTGAAATGCAGCTAATATCTTTTAACTTGTATTTGCACAAATTCAGAAATAAAATTTCTGGGTTTGGAATAATATTGTCTTTCCAAGGCGGGGTCGCATCAGGAGTGGGAGGAGGGGGCAGGAGGAGCCCCCTGCCCGCCCTGCCCAGCCCTCCTGCCCGGCAGGGGCTCCCCAGGGCACTGCCAGGGCATGGGGCACTGGCGAGGGGAGGGGGCTGGGGTTGGATTTGGCCCCTCCTGCCCCATTTCCCACCTGCAAAGGGCACGTTGTGCCCACAGAGGTGCTGCAGCCTTTGGGTGCACAAGAACAACGGGAGGGAAGGGGCTCGGGCGCTGCCCCCGGGGGGGGGGCTGGGGCTGAAACCCACCAGTGCCAGGATGGGCCATGGGTGGGACTCGGCGTGGTTTGGGTGCAGGGAGAGCCTGCAGAGCAGCCTGGCCTTTCTTAACCTAAACAGCCTTTTCTCTTCATGTCTTAGGCCGACGAGAGCAACAGCAGCGGGCAGAGCAGCTCTTCCAGCAGGTAGGGATGACTTTCTGTGCCAGGGAGGGATGTGGTGGGTGGATGTGGCTCTGCTGGGGTGAGGGTCTCCATCTGGGAGCTGGGGGTGGTGAGGGGTGGCTGCAGGAGAGGCGTGAGTGGGAGCTGTTGGAGCCCAATGTCTGTGCAGCCGTTTTTGGGTGCAGGAGGAGTCGTTCTGGCCTCGGGGGGCTGCGAGAAGGGGCGGTTTGTGTGTGGGGTGGGGTGGGACACCCGAGTGTCCCCAGCCCTGTGCTGGTGTACAGACCATGGCAGGATGAGGCTCTTGGATGGAGACCTTGGGCCATGTGTTTGGGTGTGGACCCTTCTCCCATGTAGGAGGGGAGGACGGAGTGTCCTGCCACCACAGCCCCCTCTGGCCCTGCCAAGGGGTGTCTCTGCTGCTCCCACTCTGGAGAGGAACATGCTGAGGTGGCTCTGCCCTGTGCTGTGGCCTCTCCATCTCCTGCTGATGCTGTGGCATGTCTCACCTTGCTGGGTGTGCAGGGATGAACCAGAGATGGTGCTTCTTTATCCTTCATCTCTTATTCAGTGGAGTCAGTCCAAAGTTGTGAAAGTTTGGAAGAAAGGGCAGTTTTCCCTCCTTGGCCTGGCACAGATTCCTTCTGGTTGGGTTTCCACAGGAGCAGTGGTGGGAGCTGAGAGCCAAGCATGGCTTTGGTGACAGTAGGATTTACCTGGTGTTGTGTGTGCTTGAAGCCAATTCCTGGTTGTCTGCCAAGTGGCAAACTGAGCTCCCAGGTTTAAAAGGTTTTGTGGTAAAAATAGATGGAGATGTAGGAGATGAGAGATGACAGGCTGGGAACAGGAGCAACCCCGAGGAGGCACGAGGGAGAGCAGTGTGTGACCTGGGAAGGGGAGTGGCTGCAGCAAAGCATGGAAATAGAAAAGCTGGAAAAGATGGTGGGAAAATCAGGGAGGTGCCATCAGGGCGTGGCATGATGCACAGCTGGGCACTCGAGGCTTGGGTCACATCAGTGTGGAAGGGGGACAATGGACAACAGCAAACCAGAGGCAGTTTGGTGCTGTGCATGGTGTGGGGGGGCTGCACCCCCTCCTGGCATCGTCTCCAGCAGCTCCTCAGTGAGGGGCACAGCAGCCTGGGCAGCCCCAGAGGCTGCTGTGGCACAGGGTGGGGACAGTGGGGTGGGGTGGCAGAAAGCCCTGTCTGTGCATTGGTGTGATCTGAGCAGGACCAGCCCCGGGGCACCCAGACCAGGCTTGCCAGTCACCACTGGGGAGCTTGGCACAGCTCCCTTGCCCAGGGCAGGGCACCAGTGCTCTGCAGCTGACCCTGGGGGGACCTGAGGCGTTTCCCTTGGCACCCACCACCTTGGGCAGTGCAGCAGGAGCATCACTGAGCAGCAGCGAGCACCAGTGAGAACCAGTGAGCGCCAGTGAGAACCAGTGAGCTCCAGAGAGCACCAGTGAGCACCAGTGAGCACCACTGAGCACCAGCGAGTACCAGTGAGCCCCAGTAGCACCCATGAGCACCAGTGAGCACCAGTGAGAACCAGTGAGAACCAGTGAGCACCCATGAGCACCAGTGAATACCAGTGAGCACCAGCAGGTGACAATGAATACCAGTGATCACCAGCAAGCACCAGCAAGTAGCAGTGAGTACCAGTGAGTGCCAGTGAGCAGCCATGAGTACCAGCAAGCACCAGTGAGCACCAGTGAGCACCAGCAAGTGCCAATGAATATCGGTGATCACCAGCAAGTACCATGAGTACCACTGAGTGCCAGTGAGCACCAGTGAGTACCCATGAGCACCAGTGAGCACCAGTACCATTGAGCACCAGTGAGCACCAGTGCTTCTCTCAGCTCTGCCGTCCTCCTTTGGCTCAAGGTTGTTTCGTGTCCTCCCCATGCCCAGTGACCTCCTCTGCAGTGACCACGTGCTGGACCAGCTCCTGTCCCTCCAGGGCCCTGAAAGTGCTGCAGAAGTTTGTTCCTCGGGTGAACCATGTCCTGCCCCGTTGAAAGCCCACTCTGCTCTCATCTCCCAGTGCTGTGCTGTGGATCCTCTCCTGGACATGCTCAGTCCCTGCCTGGTGGAGAGTCCCTGCTCAGAGCCTGGCTCTGCCATTGCTGTGTGGGGGTGAAATATCCACATTCCTGGCAGCTTTTTGCTCTGGCGTCACTGCCTGGCATGGAACCCCCCTGGGGAGCACTGGGTGTCTGTCACAGAGGAAAACTTCTCTCCCCCAGTTTGGGGGTGGCTCCTCGGTGTGTTCCAGCAGTGCTGGCTCACAGGGCACTGGGAATGAGCCTGAGGGAAGTGCCAGAAGGAAAACTGAGCCCAGGCTGAGGAGCCAGGGGAGAGGAGTCGGCATCATTTCCTTCCCCTGGGCTCTTTATTCCAACTGGAGCTCCGTTTTGCTGCTCTCACCAGAGGGGGTCACAGGGCAGGTGGGCGAGTGCAGCCCCCATGGGGGGCTGGTCCTTTGGGGGGCCCCTGTGAGTGCCCTCCCTGCACCTGAACCCTCCTGGGCCCCAGAAATTCCCTTCCCACGGGCAGGGGGGAGAACTTCCTGCTGCTGCCTCCATTCCTTTGGCTGCACAGAGGAGTGGGAGGTTGGGCATTGTTGGTTTCATGTAGGAAAGTGGAAACCAAACCCACCTGCCTGAATGAACAAAAGGTGGTCGAAGAAAGGAAAATGACCAAGTCTGATTAAAAATAATAGAACCAGAATCCAAATGTAATATTTCAAGAAAGCTCTCTCAGGGGTTGAAGGTTGAAATGTGGCTTTCACTAAATCTCTGAGGTCATCAGGGGATGGAGACACAGGGTAGATGTTTTTCAAAGTTAGTGCTGCTTGAATGAGGAAGCTTTTAACAAATACTTTTATCAGTAAAAAATAGAACAAAATATAATATAATAATGATATAATATAATCAAAATAAAGTTGCCAGGACTATCTTTCTGCACCTACTTCTTTTTCACTATGGCATGCTTGGTGACCATAGTACTATGCTGATCCTATTTTTATTTTTTTATTGTACTGAATTGATTTCATTCTGTTTCAAGTAAATGTTGAAAGCTCTGAAGGCACAGGGGTTTCTGATGCCACCACCCCCAGCTCTGCCTTTGGGTCAGAGTGTGCAGCAGAGTTCGTGGTGGCAGAGAACACTCACTGCTCTCCTCCCCGATTAACTTTGTGTGGCTCCTGCACCTCACTGTATACTCAGTACATTTTAAAAGGTGAAGAGAATTCTTGGGAGCAGAGAAAAAAAGCCCTTCCTTTAAGGGAGCAGGAAGAGAGATGGCTGTTTGCCTTGGAGAAGATGACAACTCAGAGACAACATGACAAAGCTGTGCGTGTTTTTGAACACTCCAGAAAAGGTAGATCAGAGGCTTCTTTCTTCCTTTTGCAAGGAAAAAAGAGACAGTCAACAATATTAAAAGGCAGCAAATTAAAAGCCAATAAAAGGCAGGATTTTTTCTTGCATGATGGGCACTGATCTGTTGGAGTGTGATGCCAAGAGTCGGGTGCTCAGGGGGGCTCAGAGGGGACTCAGCTGGAAGACGGATCAGTCAGTGACAGGGGCTCTTAAATTCATGGAATCAGAGGATGTTTGGGTGGGAAGGGACCTCAAAGATTGTCCTATTCCACCCCACTGCCATGGGCAGGGACACCTTCCACTGTCCCAGGTTGCTCCAAGCCCCGTCCAGCCTGGCCTTGGGCACTCCCAGGGATGGGGCAGCCACAGCTTCTCTGCCCAACCTGTGCCAGGGCCTGCCCACCCTCCCAGCCAGCAATTCCTTCCCAATATCCCATCTATCCCTGCTGTCTGGCAGTGGGAAGCCATTCCCCCTTGTCCTGTCTCTCCATGCCTTGTCCAAAGTGCCTCTCCAGCTCTCCTGGAGCCCCTTTGGGCACTGCCAGGGGCTCTCAGGTGTCCCTGGATCCTTCCCTTCTCCAGGTGAGCCCCCCCAGCTCTCCCAGCCTGGTTCCAGAGCAGAGGGGGCTCCAGCCCTGGGATCAGCTTAGTGACCCCTCTGGGCTCACTCCAACAGGCCCATGTCTTTCTTATGTCCCTGCACTGGACACAGCCTGGCCCCATCCTGGGGCTGAGCCCCATCCTGGGGATCAGTTCCCTTGCTGATGTCCACTGGACAGTTTCTTGAAGCTTCCTCAGAATCCCCTTCTGCACGTGGTGGACCAGACTGTGTGTCCCCCTCTGGTGTGAGTGTGTGTGACAGTCCCAGAGGGGCTGGTGGGACAGGAGGGCAGTGTGGGAACAGCCCCGGGAGCCTCGGGGTGAGCACTGGGAGTCTCCATAAGGCTGTTGTAAAACTAACGACTCCCAGTAATTAATGTCAGCATTCAGATGGTGGGCTCTGGATCTTGACAAGAAATAATTGAAAAACCAAATGTGCAATTATGTCTGACAAGCAGCGTGTGCTTTTCTTGGTCACCAGAGCCTTGTGTAGTCATGTGTTAGACACGGTTTTATATAATTATTATTGTTTATATGGCGGGTGTCAGAGGAAGGAGGAATTTTAGTTTCAAGTCCTCTGTTGGCTATTTATTTTAAAGTCATTAGATTTGTTTTCAGACTTAACTACACTTAATGTGCGAGACTCCTGCTGAATAAATCAGACCCTGATATAGGAGCTGCATCTGTTTGCGGAGGGAACGGAGCCAGCTGGAAGCGGAGCCCCGTCTGCACCGGGGCTGTCACCAGCCGGGGAACCCGCTCGCGGCACAGATGTAGCTGTGCAAAAGTGTGCTCTGCTCCCGGATCGGGGCTGCAATCCCGGGCTGGGCAGGGCTCTGAGCTGCCTGAGGGGGCACACAGGGGGGTGGCATTCAGTGTGGCACTGACAGAGCATCCCGAGAGGGGTGTTGGAGCTGGAGGTGCAGCAGGAGGGCTCTGGGTGCTGCTCTGCACAGGGGCAGAGCTCCGTGCAGGTGGGAGCATTTCCAAGGGGTGCTTTGGAAAGGGGCCTGGAGGTCTCCCAGCTCTGACGTGGTGCAGTTTTCCCTGATACTCCAGACCAAGCCATGGTGCCTCAGTAGTTTGGGGGTTTCAGTGCCTGTCTTAGAAGATATGACCTTCGTGGCATCACAGAATCTCCTGAGGTGGAAGGGACACACAGGAATCATCAAGTCCAACTCCTGGCCCAACACAGACACCCCAACAATCCCACCATGTCCCTCAGAGTGTTGTCCAAAGGCTCCTTGAGCTCTGGCAGCCTTGGGGCCGTGCCCACTGCCCTGGGCAACCTGGGAGGAGAAGGTCTTGAGAAGCAGTTGTACTTTGCTCCTTCTCAGTTCACTCTCTCCAGCCTCCCTGGTGGCATCTTCCCCTCTCCTCCCCACCTTCCTTGCCCTGTCTTTTGTGGACACATCCTCCCCAGCAGCTCCTGTCACCCAAGGAAGGGTCTGCCCAGGGGTGGCACCAGCTCTTCTTCAGACTCCTTCTCCAGTCCTCACCAGGTCCCCAGCACTGGGGGAGGAGGAGAACCTCTGTGGGTACCCAAACTGGAGGTTATGGTCCTCCAAACCTCTGCACCCTGTGGAGGGACAGGCCTGGGGCTGAGTGTTTCCAGGAAGCAAAATAATCTGAATTGTCCCCCTTTTTAAAAAGCAACCTGTGGGATTTTCAGTCCCAGAGTGTGAAGAGCTTCTGACTCATCCTGTATCAGAAAGAGAGAAAACTATTGATAGTCAGTCAAGGAATTTAATAAGCCATGGTTCTCACTGAGGGGGTCTCACCAGCCACGCTCAACGAGAAACAAACCAACCCCAAAACTCCCCTCTGGCTGATCTACACAATTCACCAAATGCTGGACTCTTGGAGAGCTTTGATGGTGTGAGGAGGAGAGACTTCCCTTTCTGGAGCCATGGCAGCTGTGATGTCTTCAGGAGAGCTGAGCTCCAGCACATCACTCCCCTTGGGTCACCCTCTCCCCTGGGTGACCAGGGGTGTTCTGATAATGGTGCAAGCCCTGTAGCTTGTTGATGGTAGAACATCATAGAATTGCTGGTTTGGGTTGGGAGGGACCTTAAAGCTCATCTCATCCCATCCCCTGCCATGGGCAGGGACACCTCCCACCAGCCCAGGTTGCTCCAAGCCCCGTCCAACCTGGCCTTGGACACTCCCAGGGATGGGGCAGCCACAGCTTCTCTGCCCAACCTGTGCCAGGGCCTGCCCACCCTCACAGGGAAGTTTCTTCCTGGTATCTCATCCAAACCTACTCTCAGTTTAAAGCCAAAATAAGGTCTAAATACCTGTGTATCTGCAGCAGCAGGAGATCCCTCATTGCCACCTCACTTGTATGGCTCCCCAGCCAGGGAGTTCTCCCCATCCCGAGGTCCCATCTCCTTTCCTGTCCATCTTTTCCCATTCCCTCTCCATCCCGTCGATCGCTGGCCGTGCCGCGGTTCCCCCTGGCTCTTTGGTGGCCCAGCCCTGGCCAGGCTCCCTGTGGCCCTGTTGGGACCTGTGGCCATTTCAGGCAGTTCTTACCTCCTCATTTCAGTTCTCACCCCCTCATCCCTTTCTTAGTCAAGCAACACAGAGCTCTTTCACCGATATAAATAAACCCTTAATCTATTCTCTTTGTTTTTCCCTGAATTTCTTTGTCTCTGTTGACATTTCCACGCTTGAAAATTTAAAGACGCTGGCAGCTATTCCATTATCATCTTAAATTCAGTTTTTAACCTGCATCATTTGTGTGTCGCGTTTTTTTATCTGACTGAATTCTTTTGCTTTTGGCAAAGAGAGCGTGGCTGGGTTTTGTTGGATAAGCCAAATTTTTTTTATATTTGGTTAGACTTTCCTCTTCAAACCATCCTCAAGATATTCCTAATAAGGACTGAAGGGAATTTGTTTTGCTAATACCTTAGGAATTCTTTGTGGCTCTTGACTATTGTTCTGGTTTGTATTTTAATGTTTAATTTCTGGAGGAGAGGCAGCCTGGTTTGGTCCTGGAGTTTACCTTCTCGGAAGGATTCGGAGCTGCCGAGCGTCCCCTGAGGAAGGAACACACAATTCCTCTTAGACTTCCTGAGGCAGAGTTTGCTGTCAGGAAAGGTTGTGTGTTTTACTAGACCCAGAGAGCTGGAAAATTAAGTATTCTGCTTTGTTTGTTTGTTTTCCCTGGATTTTAGCACTGACAGCACACATAGCACCGAGTGCTGCATTAGGTATTTCGGGGGGTTTGAAAGCTGTTACCTCAGTGTTTAGGAGCTGGCTGCCCTCAGAGGCAGGTGCTGATACCCCTGGAGGCACCTCTCTTCTGAAAAGCCTTCAGGTCCTTCAAAATTTATGAGCTCCTTAACAATATTGGTATTTATTGAGCGAATTCCTTCCAGGCAGATCTAAATGGCAGTTACTGTCACACTTGTGCCTGCAGAAAGATGCAGTCCCATGTTCTGATTTCAGTTTATTTTGGGGGGGGAGAAAAACAGAAGATGTAAATGTGTCCCCACCCAGGGACAGGCTTAGGCTGCTGCTCGTGCCTCAGAGATTTTCTCTGTGTGCACACAAAGTGTGGTGGCCTCAGGTCCAACTGCTTGTCTTGGAGCAAGAGCCTCACAGCCCTCGAGAGCTGCAGCTTCATCCTTGGTCAGGGCATAAGGGATCAGCCTGTCCAAGGTGGCAAAGAGGGGACCCACCAGCCTTGTGAGGAAAAGCAAGTATCACCCAAGGACACAGCCACAGGACCATGGACAAAAGGAGTACAGAGACTGGCAGTAACTCTTGTAATGTAGCAGAGACCTTGAAGTCCTTAAATTGTGAGCTTCTCAAGAGCACGTTGAACATGGAAGATGCCCAGAAGCTCCAACCAGCTCTTCCTTCTTTTCTGTTCTTCAGCAAGTCTTCACTCACTACTGCTGATGGAGGAGGGGGCTCCCATTCCCTAAAATAACATCAGACCATGAGTGGATGGGTTTTTCCTATAAACTCTGCTTTCAGAGGTTAAACCCACACTGTGGGAATTCACAGTGGCATCTTGAAAAATCATGAAGAGAACTGGAACCTCCTGGTGGAACACGAGTGACCATGAACTGGCCCCACTCCGTGACCCAGTGAAAATGGGGGTTCCAGACTTGGCACCAGCATGTGCTGCCAGCGTGGGTGTTACCAGGAGTGCTGGTGGCACACTTGGTCCTGCTTGGGAATCCATCCTTTGGAATGTGGACGGGCTCCCAAATGTTCCTGGCAAGAGTCAAGGATTAGAAGGGATATTTTACTGTGCACAGTTACATTACAGAAATGTTTGCTTCGCTTCATTCAAGAGCCAGCAGAAGGGCTTGTTCTCTCCTGTGGAGGGGAGATTCTAGGAAGAGGATTTCTTTTCCAGCTAACTGATGACCAGAGGCAGGAGTTTCCACACTGGAAGCATGGTGCCTGTCTCAGAAAGTGACCACCCAGAGGAGGGACCCAGCAGTGTGATGCTTATCCCAGCACATTACACTTCAAAATCGAGACAGACCCTCTGGAAGGGGGACCTGCTCGGGCTGCAGAGGTAGTTTTGACAGAGGAACATCTCTGTGAGCTGGGACATGGCAGGGTGGGCTGGTCTCTTTGCCTTTCAAGCTTCAAGGCAACATCTGAAGCTGGACTGGAGGCCTGGACATGGAGGGACAAAGTGCTCAAGTGTAACACTGGAAAAATAGCTCTTTTCTCTCTTTTAACCCTGCACTTGAAAATCTTCTTGCCTGGTGATGTCTGCAGACGAGATGGCCCCAGTGGAGGACACCAGGCAGATCCTCTGCTTCCTGACCCACTCCCCTCCCTCCCTCCTGGTGGAAGGCTCAGGGCTCACCCCCCAGGCCACCCCAGGGAGCAACTGAGAGCTATGGGGGCAGGGTGGGAAGGCCACCACAGCTCACTTATCAGACAAGCAACTTTTCAATTTACATCTCTCTTTTTCTGTCCTTCTTTCATCATCTCCATGTAAAACGAGAGTTCATTTCCATCTGTTCTGTCTACTCTGCTTCCCATAGCTCCAGTCATGACAGGAACCTTCTGGTTCTTGTAAAACCTCGGCAGACGTCTGTAAATTGAGCCCAGTTTCAGCCTCCCCCATTTTTTACTTCCTCTGCTTTCCGACAGCTGAGGCCTTTTGATTTTGGTGTGTGATGAGCCAACCCTCCAGAAGACAAGCTGGAACATCCCACTGACAATGGTGTCCTGGTGGGCTCTGCAGAGGATGTTCCTTCAGAGCCCTCATGACTGTGTCTGTCTGTCCTTCCTGAACCTCTTTGGTGCTGCAGCCCAGCAGGGCTTTGCAAGGACTGCACAAAAGGGTCTTTCAGTACCTTAGCTGGGCACACCCCTCCTCTGCTGAGGGGTCATGGATGTCACCAACAAATCACAGAGTGCTTTGGGTTGGAAGGACCCTGAAGATCATCTCATTCCACCCCCTTCCACACCTTCCACTAGACCAGGCCCAAGCCCTGTCCAACTTGGCCATCACTGATACCATCAAGGCAATAGTGATGTGGTTTTTCCATCCTGAGGGGTGTCCGGGAGAAACCCAGAGATGCTCCACATTTGCTGTGGCGAGAAGAATGTTGTTTGTGGGTTGGTTCAGGGTGGTGTGTCCTTCTCCACATTTGTTTCCTTTTCCTCTCCTTTGGAGGAGCTGACGTTGAGGGCTGATGCTTCCCTGATCTCACTTTGCCCCTCCCCAAAAGCTCAGCAGGATATGTGCTGTAAAAATAGCCTCATTAGAAGCCATCTGAGTACACATGCAATCACAGATCACTCAAAGGGAGCACAGAGCAGGCATGTTTCTGTTGCTGTCTTCAGAGAATTACATGACAAATTATTCCTAGCTGGAAGAAATGTCCTTTTATAATTGGGGTTTTTTTCTCATTCTTTCATAAGGGAGGAGTGTGTGTTTTTTAAGTAGCTTTTAGTCACTTTCATTATTTATGAGGATGCTACTCCAGATCAGAAAAAGCAAACTGCAAACGAGTTTCTTCTGGCTGCAGCAGCTGACGGGCCCCCTCTGCTTTCACTCAGCTCTGGGTTTGCTCATCACAGCCAGAGAGAAACTCTCTCCAGAGGTGGGACCAGCACCACCTTGCAGCCCTTCAGCCTTCACCCCTTCTGCTCCCCTCCTGCCACAGGAGACCAGCTGGAAGGGGCCGCGTTGTCGCGCAGAGGTGAGCGGTGTGAGCACCCAGCCCTCTCCTTTCTGCCCTTCCCTCTGGAAGAGCTGGCACTGCCCAGGCATTGATGCTGGTGAGGCATCACCCAGGCTGCTGAGCCCCAGAGCCAGACCTGTCCCGCTGAAAAATACTGCTGTGCTGCATCATCAAGCTCAGCTCAAGCCCGAGACCTTCATGAACCACCACGGCTGTAGGGCCAAGGAAGCTGCACCTAAATGGGCCCAGGAACCAATTTTTACCCCTGCCTTTCCAGTTCCCCATGATGAGTCTTCATTAAGGCCTCCTTAAATCTCTTCTGCCTTCACACACTTGTGTTTGACATGAAAGTGGCCGTAACGTCATCGGAAGATGAAAGTCTGCTGATCAAAGGAGGCAGCAATGTTGAAATGAGCATTGTGAGAAGGCAGAGCTGGTAATACAGTAATTGGCTGTGTGGCCTACTTAGTCAGAGCAGTGATACACACGAGTGCAATGTTTGTTTGCCTCTTTCATGTTTCAAATCCATGGAGTGTGTTCTGGAGAGTGAAACAGGACCTCACCTGTCGGAGCAGCCAGGCACGGCTCCGAGTGACAGGGGGGCAGTGTGTGATCCCAAGGCTGCTCCTTCCTGCCCTCTTGGATTGCCAAGGCCCACAATTCAGTAAAGACAAGACATGAAACAGTGAAGGGGGTTGGTGTTCCCCAGGCAGGGGCAAAGACCTGGAGGAGGTGCACCCTGTGGAAGGAGGTGGGGGTTAAGACAGGTGTGCCTGTGCACTCTGCTCCTCCCTGGTCTCATTTCTCTGAGCAGTTTTTGTCCTGTGCAGGCAGTGCTTTGGTTGAAGAAAGTCTCCTTCCCAGGAACACCGTGCCATGGATGTTACATGCAGGTTGGCCCTGCAGAGGGAACTGCAGCTGATCCCTGGAAGGCCACACCTGAACACTAAAATAGCATTGTTTCATTCAGAAATGTGTTGACATGAGGCCGGGGAGTGTGCTCAGAGACACCAGGAGAGGGATGGCTGAGGGACCCAGCAGTGGGAGATGCCTCTGGCAGGTTCTCCCTTGGTTCCTGTGCGCTGCTGTCTCCACCAAGTGGAGGCTCTGGCCATCACTGGTCCCAGTGTGTTCCCCAGCAGTGGGTTCAGAAGCTGGGGCTGGTCTCTGTGCTGGCCCAGTGTGAGCTCTGAGCCCTGTGGGCTCCTCCTGGTACATGCTGGGGAGTCCTTCATCTGCCAAGACCCAGTGCCAGTACTGGACTTAAGCTGATGTACTGAAAACTGCAAGTCCTTTTCTCCCCATGTGCCCACACCCAACCCAGTAAGACCTGCTTCCAGCCTTGGGACCTGCAGATCTCAGAATTCCTTGCTTTTCTTCCCCATCCTCTTTCTGACCCTTTCCAGCAGTTGTGCCTCAGCTCTGGCAGTGCTGCAATGGGACAGGAACAAACCAGGTGTGGACATGGTGGTGCTGGGGCCTGATTTCTTCCCTCACCCCAGGCAGGGTGTTCTCTGTCACTGTCTAAGGGGAATTTCTGGAGAATAAGTGTATTCCAGACCTCCTTCTGCTTCATCTCTGACTGGAGGCTCTTTGTGCTGCTCAGAAGCAGAGGAGGCAAAACTCGGCACAGCACTGAGCAAGGGCAGCCTCCTGTGCCAGCAAAGGATGCAACATCCACAGACCAAAGGGCTGGGGAAGAAATGGTGCCTCACTGGGTCACCTCCCTGTGTGTGCCACACGTGGTGGGGACTGTGGGGACTCTGTCTCCCCAGTAAACCTGGCTCTGCTGTGGCTGTGTGTGTTCCCCTCTCCATCCCTCCTGAAGTTTTCCAGTGTCACTCATTTCCTGTCCCATTTCGCTGCAGGATGTTGGGACTCTTTCCCCTGCCAAACCAGGAGGTTTCAAACTCTGCTGTCCCATGAGGATTGTTCCCTCAGCCCAGCTGCCCCCCAGTTATACCCCATTAGCAACTGAGCTTCAGAAGCCTGGACTGACCCCAGTTCTGCTCAAGCATCAGGAGCACTGCCTGGATTTCACATGAGGTCACCAGACAGTGGTGTTTATTCCTGCTGGGAGAGCAGTCATCCACCATCAATGCCTCCTTCTCCTCTCCAAAGCTGTGCAGCCCCAGCAGAGGCACTGGGTGAGCTTTTGGAGAGCTCAGACCTGCTCCCAGGGGTGTCAGTGCTGCTCCGTTGGGTCCTGCCATCTGCACAGCAGCTCTGTCACCCCCTATGTCACCTGGACTGCAGAGGGGCCCACCTTTGTGCTTGGGGAGCTTTTCGGTGTCAATGTCCAAGAATAATGAGAGATTTATCTGTCAGTGGGTGATCAGAGGGCAGTGGGGACACCATCTCTGTCACTGTTGGCAGGAGCCCTGGGACAGCTGATCCCATCGGCCCTCAGGGGCTCAGTTCAGAGTGTTCAGACAACTTCTCCTGCATGGTCTGTCCACCAGTCCTTTGGAGACTGTAAAGACAGAGGTGAGGGAGATGATGTCCATGTGCAGGGAAGGTAGGAGGGTCCATCTTCTTCACCTGCCAATGTCAGCAGCTGGTGATGCCCCTCTTGTGCTCCTCTGTCCCCTGCGTAGCACATTCAGAGGAGGAGGAGGAGGAAGGAGGGCTTGAGCCTGTCCTGCTCTTTGATTACATTTATTTTAGGGTATTCTGCAAAACCAAAATATTCCTCTGGACACTGAGCTGGAGAAAGTCTGCAGCTGAAGTTTGGCTGCAGCTTGACATCAGCCAGTGGCTAGAAAATCTCTGCAGGATACGAAATAGTAAGAGCAATGTGAGAACAGAGCTCTGCCTTGTGAAAGGAAACAGCAACTGCCATGAGAAGGGAGCACTGAGTGTGCTGGTGAAGTGGGGCTGGCGCCAGCCTGGTGCTGGCCAGCAGCAAAGTTTGCTTTTGGAGGGCTGTTCCTGCATTTTGGCTCACAGAGCCCTCAGGGCTGGGAAACAGGATCTGGCTCGTGCAATAAAACACCAGCACCTCGGGGTGTCAGCAGAGGATGCACGTCCTGGGGCTGGGTGGGAGAAGGGGCAGGAGCTGGGTGGGACCAGAGGATGTGCCAGAGACACAACTGTGAGCCCTTCTTAGATGTGCACTCAGGTCTCTGTGTGTGCCTGTATGAACACGCTCATCAGTGTGTGTGTTTTTATAGATACGTAAAACCAGGACCAAAACCTTAATGCTTGTAATCTGTTCCCTTTTCCCCACCTTAGAGCCCTTCCCTGGGCTCTGAGCTGGCCTGGCTCTGTGCAGCTCTCTGGGACACGGCAGAGGCACAGCCTTCCTCCCTCTGAAACCTGGGTACCTCTGCTGCCTTCACCCCTCCAAGAGAGTGTCTGCAGACAGAGAAGGGCTCTCTTTGTTGTCAAATTGGTGTAGAAATCCAGTGGTGCTATTTTTTTAAATAGTTTTACTTGGTTTTGACAGGATCAGCAGGGTCCTCTCAGGGCTTGTGAACCATGAAATCCTGCAGAAGACAGTTGCTGAAGCATTTGGGGTTGGTCCTTCTCTACATCAGGGTTGGAACACAGGGGGCAATGAAAGGCTTTCAGTTCATATTTGAGGTTTAGGTGGCACCCAAGGGCAGACAGCTGGGAACTCACTTCCTTGGCAGAGATGGATCCAGAAAGTCAGTGTGTGTGAAGGTCAAAGGTTTGGAGGGTCCCTTGGTCTGCCCTAATAACTCATATATTCCTTCAGCTTCAGGCCAGCAAGCGTGGCCAGTGCACATGTGTACTGAGCCCAGTAACCCAGAGCCAGCCAGACCCACATCTCTGGTTTGAGAACCTGGGGAGATTTGTTCTCCCTGAGTACATCCTTTGGAAAACAGTTGTTCCAGTGGGCCACCATCCCTGCTAATATTCTATGCCTCATTTCAACTGGCTCCAGCATCCAGTGATGAGCTTGTACTCTACTTTTCCCTGCAAAATTAAGGAAAGACAGTATTTTCTCCCTGTGAAGATGATCATGTGCTGCAATCACATCAACTCTCAGTCTCCCTTCTGGCATGAGAAATGGATTGAAGTGGTTTGGTCTCACGAAGTCATAAAGTACCTTTTCCCAGACTTGAACCATTTCTGTGCCTCTTTTTTGAACTGTCTCTGTCTTTTCTGATCACCTTTGAAACTCGAGGGTGCTCAGCCTGTGCGTAGGACAGGAGGACTGGCTTCACCACAGCTTCCTACAGGCAGAAAATTGTCTCCTTGTTCAGTCTGGGGTGTCTGTGTCTGAAAATTGGGTTAGTCCTTCAGGTCTGTGTGGCTGCAGCGTGACCTGCCACTGGTGTCCCAGCTGAGCACTGTGGGTGCCCCTTGTGGGTGCCCCTTGTGAGTGCCCCATGTTCCTGGACTGGTCTGACTACAGCACAACCAGTGGTCTTGCAGAGCCAGCTCCAGAGGGAGGGATCCATTGGTGCTGTGTCCTGTCCACAGCCTTTGCTCCCTACCCCTCCATGGGTCACCCACAACTTTTAGCAACAGTGATGTCCAGTTCAATTTCAGAGCATTAATAAATCTGTCCCAGGTCAAGCATTTCAGGAGTGCTGTGGAAATGCCTCTGCTCAGGAGCAGTGCAGGAGAAGGGCAGGGTTTGCCTCAGCACGTGCCCTGGTGCTGATTTGGTTTGTCTTTGAATGGGACTGATGCAAAGCTGGGCACCATCTGAAAGTCTTTATATTCTTATCCCATTTATAATCTCAGAGAGCTGCAGCCTTTGCCTCACTGCTACTTGTATCAGCTTTTAGTTCCACATGCCTTGGCTCCTGCCTGGATTTCCATGCTGTTTTGTCCAGGATTGGCAGGTACAGGTTGCTGTACCACCAAGAACCCAAGTGTTTTGCCTTCACTTGGGAGCAGAGCTGGCTCTCATTGCCTGCTCCCACCTTCCACCTCCCAGTGGGAATTGTTGACTTTGTTCTTCCTCCAGAGGCCTCAGGAAGGAAGCAAAGTTTTTCCCATCCACCCTATTGCTGCCTTTATCAGTGTTCTGCATTTCACACCTCCTTGGTTTGATTGATTTGCAATTAATCCCACCCTTTCCCGATCCCTGAGTGTTTTGTAGGCACTGCCTTCCCCTTGGGAGGGGTGCTGAGCCACTCCATGTAGGGTGAGATTGATGGGCCTTTGGGACATCCAATAATATTTCCATTAAGACAATGCAGCTTTTGACCACATTTTCTCTGTCCTAATTCCTTTTTTCTCACTTGTAAAAGCCCTGTATGAGTTTGGAAGTGGTGGGGAGTGTGTGTGGAGGAGGCAGGAAATGAGTGGAAAGGCAGGTCAAGGCTAATTCTCTCTGTTTAGGGCTATTAATTGTAGATTTCATTCCATAATGAGATTGAAGGGATGAATAATAAAGTATCCAGTGATAGGATGGGACTGACCCGTTTTGAAATAGCAACTCCATGTCTGTGTAGGAGGCTGGGCAGTAATTCCTGCTGGAGATGGTTCTCTTGGTTCCTCTGCTGCCTCATCCCTGCCCTCCCAGGATTACCCACTGGGCTCTTTCACCTTCAGTTGCAGTGTCTTGATTTCTCTGCCAGCTCCATAACCAGTGTCAGGACCCACTGCAGGTGTTGGTTTTCTGACATTGAATTCATGCTTTATTCTGACATTCTGATGCTCCAAGCAACGGGATTTCGTTCTCTGTTGCTGTTGCATTATCCAACGATCATCCATAAGTTCAGCCTATTTTTCACTTTATTTTGCCTATTACTTTTGCCTAAAACATCTTCGAACACCTTTGGCTGTTCCCAGTGCTTACCTGACCCCAAATATATCCCAGTCTTTTCTGTTTCTGTGTAGTCTAAGCCATTATATACTTAGTTCTTCTGATTTCTGCACAAACTGAACCAGCAATTATTTTATCTTTGTATTGCATGTTGGAGTTTATTAATAATCAGTATTAAAAACTGGGAGCCCCTAAAGAATGGTGGATTGGAGCATTTGGGAAAGGAGCTCCACTGGCTCCAGGTCCTTGTGTGTCGTGCTCAACTCCCTTTGCCTTTTGCCACCACAGCACTTGCTGTTTTGCAGCTTTGAGGTGCCCAGTTTCCTTTTTTAAGGGGTTTCAAATGTTGATATAGATTGATTTCTCCCATGAATTCCCAGCTTTCTCTTTCCAAGATGAAAAACCAGGCTATTTCCCTACCCTGTTTCTGAACACAGTGGACCTCTCTGCTTCTCCCCATCCTTCACACTTTCTGTCATCCCTGATAGTTGTATCTGTCCATAACGTGACAGTCTCCCTAAATACCCTCACACATAGATGATCCCCTTTGATCAGCACCATACATGTTAAATAAAGCCATATGAACATCACAGGATGTCAGGCTGCATGAAGAGATAAAAGAGAGGCTGTGATGGAGGAGTGCATGAGGGTGGAGAGAGCTCCAAATTAAAAATGCCAGAGAATCAGAGACTCATTTAGGTTGGAAAAGACCTCTAAGATCATCAAGTTGAACCATTAACCCAGCACTGCCAAGTCCACCCATGTCCCCAAGTGCCACAGGAGAATATGGCTTTGTTTTTGCATGTGTGGACTAGTCTTGGTGCTGTCAGAACTTGGAGCTGGACTCTTGGCCTGCTGGGAGCCAGGTGAAGGTCTGTGCTCTTGTTTAGGTCCTGCTGCTGTTGCTTGTGATGATTAAGGTTATTTTCATTATTAGCAAATGGTTTTGCTGCTTTTGTCTGGTTACATTTTAATTTCTTCCCATGTGTGACAGACACACATACCTACCCATGCTGATTTTAAGCACCCTGCATAAACCAAGGTGCCTTGCAGTAGGTGCTGGTGATGGCAAAGCGAGCTCTTGGCAATGAGGATTCATGTTCTCTCCTCTTTTCCCCCCATTCAGGGAGTGTTTGAAGAGGAGCCCGCGGAGCCCCAAAGCAGAGGGCTCCGACTCGGTGACATCTCAGTCCTCACCCAGTGACGAGGCTGGAATGATGACTGAGGTGAAAGTGAAAACAGAGGGACCAGATGACTACATTGAAGAGGTGATCTGGCAGGACGACACCAAAGATTCCAAGAAGAACATCAGCGATGGGTCGGGAGATGTGCCCGCCGAGATCTGCGTGGTCATAGGCGGGGTCCGCAACCAGCAGACGCTCGGTAAGATACGGGGCAGGGCACCCCTCGGTGCCCCTGGCTGTGTGTGGGGACAGGCAAAGCTCTGCAGAGCTGTCCTGCACACTCAGCTCTGCTGCAGGGCCCAGAGCCACAGGGCACATCAGTCTTGGGGTCCTGTCTCAGGATTACTGACCTCCTGTAATTTCTGCTCTCTGTTTGCATCTGGTCACCCCTAAAGGCTCAGCCAAGATCTGAAAGAAGGAGCTGATGATCTTGTGGCCCGTTCAGTGACTTGCCCATCAGTCACCTGCAGCGTCCATGGTGAGCCCAGGGCTGGTGTGTGTTTGACAGAGCTGAGGCAATCGGGAGGAAAGCCTGAGAAGCTGCTGAAATGTTTCAGGAAAGTTGCCCTGAGGAATGTGGATGCTTGGTGTAAATAATTAGATTTAGCTCAAAAGCAGGTTTTATAGGTTGCTGTTTGTTTGTTTTTCTGATCACCAGTCATGTTATGGGAATAATTTTGACTTTGGGCTGGCTGTGGTGTGCCCCTTCCAAAACAGTGCTGCCTGTCCTCACCCCACCTCCAGCTGTGAAGAGAAGATGCTTTTTCTTTTTTTTCTGTGAACATCAGACTGCCCTCTCCTCCTGCTCCAGGGAAAGAGGCTTGCTGCAGGAACCTGGCAAGGCACCACTCTGGCACTTGCCTCTGTTGGCTCTGACCTGGAGCAGGTCCCTGCAGTGTCTCTGAGATCCAAAGGCAGTCGCAGATGAAAAGAAAGAAGAGCAGTTGGACCATGTTTCCTTTGAGGGCCTCCGAAGGAAGCTAATTGGAGCTGACCTGTGTTGCTGTTGGGGTTGGCTTGTCTTGCAGGGGGAGGGAATAGAGATATTGACGTTGGATTTTCTCCTGGTTTTTGCTTGATCATTGTCCACACTGCTGGAAAGAAACCCGGGAGGTGTCTTTAGCTGGGGGTTGTCTCTGAAGCATCATTGTTCTTCCTGTCCTCCTTTCTCCCACAGGACAGCCACCAAGAACAGCAGGGTGGGAGGTCACTGCTGTCTGTGCAGGGTCAGAATGCCTAGGGAAAGCCTAGGAACTTCATAACTATTCCTGACTTAAAGATTTTAACATTTGGAGGAAATAGTGTATTCTCCAAATTTTTGTGCCTCTACAGCTCTTGAGAGGCTGATCATTACATGGGCAACCCTGAAAACATCCCTGGTGCCCTGGGAGGGAGAGGTGGTTTGGATGATGCTCTGAGGGACAGGGTGGGATTGTTGGGGTGTCTGTGCAGGGCCAGGAGCTGGACTGGATGGTCCTTGGGGGTCCCTTCCCTCCAAACTCAGGATAGTCTGTGATTCTGTGTTGTCCCTATGGAGAGCGTTGGGGACAGGCTGGTGTGAAGCTGGACATGGTTCAATGTACAGGCACCGTGGGGAGAGGGACAAGTCAACAAGTGGTGATTGAAAGCCAAATAAATGGAGAACTTCTGTGTGGAAGGGCCTTTTCAAATGAAACACACATCATACTGGTTAGTTTCTGTACTAGTGCTGGGTTTCTTTAAAGGCCTCTCAGTCCTGACATGATGGGCAGTTGGTGATTGATTCCTTTGTGAAGAGCCCTGGAAGTGCCCCTGTTCATCTGCTACTCACACAGCTCTTGTTTGTTTGGGGAGGTGGCTCTGAAGAAGTTTCCTGTTTGGCCACCAAATCCTGGGCTCTGTGTGGACAGACTGTGGTGCTGAGATATCAGCTCCTTCTGGCTTCTTGAAATGCCTCCCAGGTCTGGTCCCCTCCACCCCCCCTGCAGAAATCACACACAGGCACCATTTCCATTGCTGTAGACACTGAGGTGACTCACCCAAGAAACATCACTGAATCCCAGAATATGCCGAGTTGGAAGGGACCCTCAAGAATCATCCAGTCCAACTCCTGACCCTGCCCAGCCCCATCCCCAAGAGTCACCCCCTGTGCCCCAGAGCATCATCCAAACCCTCCTGGAGCTCTGGCAGCCTNCATCTCTGTGCCCTCCTTTGGCCACTCCCCAATGGCTCAATCTCTCCCTCCCATTGTGCCCCCCAACCTGCCCCACTATTGCAGCTGAGGCCGCCCCAGGGCAGAGCAGAGCGGGACAATCCCCTCCCTTGGATCCTGCACCCTCTGGCCATTTCAGCTGCTGTGCTGGAGCAGCCCAAAGGTGTGAACTGCTGATGCCACTGGTGCCTCCTGACTCTGGAGCAAAGACTTCAAGCTCTGTACTGCTGCTCACCAGCACTTCCAGGAGTTTTTTTCCCTGAAGCCCTTCTCGTGGTGTGATCTGGAGCCCTGTGTCTAAATCATTTCCACTGTGCACACAGCCAAGGCCCTGGCAGGACTTTATTCACCTTCACTGGGGAAGCTGAGATTGGAGGTGTCAAAAGTGGTTGCTGTCTATAGTAATGCCTGATGAAGTGGTGAATTGGGTGTGAATGAATGCCTGTGCTCTGCCTGGAATTGCTGCCCCCCAGACTGTCTGCTTTCAGGGGGTGCTGGTTAGACAGGGGATGTACTGAAGGCTCAGGACTGCTTTCCTGCAGGGCTCAGCCTCGGGAGTTGGCTGAAATACACATTGCAAGATTTATGTCTCTTTTCTGAGTCACATCTCCTGAGGAGCTGGCTATATTTATATTTTCAGTTGTTACTTGGAGCAATTTATAACAGGGATTCCCAGCTCAGTTGCTGCTATTCCCTTGCAATGCTTTCATCATTTTAGGCCTTGTGTCTGCTGCCTCCTGTTTGCTCACACGCTCACATGTCTCTCACGGCACTTTGGACTTCTCCAGACTCTGTTTCCATCCTTCTGGAGCAGCCCAACCCCTGTGGTGGCTGGAAGTGGCTGCAATGGAGAGGGATGGCTGGTGACAGTGGCCACAGTCCCCCAGCTGAAGAGCCAACACTCTTTGTGGGTTTGGACCATTTCCCTTTCAGCTGCTTTTCCACAGTTCTTGCAATCCCATGGGATGTCCCTTTGGCATCCCGAGCAGAGAAGGCCAATGGAGGGCTTGGCTCTTACCTGGGTCCAAGTCAGCAGCCAGTGCTGCTGCTGTGGATCCCCCCCTCATGCCCTGCACCAACCTGTACCCCCGTGGCCCCCCTGGATCTCCCTGCCCAGGGGGTGTTCCTGCCCTGCACAGCTCAGAGATGCCACATTTCCTTTCTTTTCTTCTTTCCTCTTGCAAGCCTCACACCCTGGCCCTGGTCAGGGTCACAGCACATGGATGTGTCTCAGGCAGGGGTGTCAGGGCAGAGGGGCAGAGAAGTCCCACCATGGAGCTGCCTGGAGAGGAGAGGAAAAGCAAATGGCACTTGTGCTGTCAATCAGGAAAAAGCGGGGGAGACTTTGTCAGATAATTTCCTAATGTTGGAAATACCATCAGCTCAGTCTGCATTTTGGAAGACTAAGTTATCGGCGAGCTGATCGGGAGAAGTTTTACCAAGACTACTTAAGGTCTCAGTCTGGGCTGTGCTTTATGAGAAACATTTTGGAGAGGACTTTGCATGAGAAGCATTCAATCAGAAATGTTTCTGAGACAGAGTGAAGACTGAGTCATTCTGCTTTGAGACTCTTAATCTCACGTGCACTGGGTTCTTGCCATGGTGCTGATTCTCAGTTGCTGAGCTGCTCAGCATCAGAAATTCAAGAGCATTTTGGATTCTCCCTGGTGAAGTAAAATAGCACTGCAGAAGCCTTAAGAAATTCTGTGTGACCTCTGACATCTTGTTAGCAAGCCACAGGGACAGATGGGTCTTGGAAATTTTTAATAGGCTTCAGCCATCATTATTCTTTGGAAATGCATCCACTTTAAGGGGTTTTTTCTGATTTCTTTTTGCACAATTTAGATGGAAAAGCAGTGGAACGTGGCTCTCCCGTTGGATATACACGAAAGCGATATTCAGGGACCTGGATTTTTGACCATGCATTGAGATACACGGCCGGTATGTGATGGAAGGATGTGAAAGTCTAACCAGGGATCAGGGAGCAAGGGAAAACACTGGATGCAACAGGTGTGTTGCCCAAATTCCAGCTGCGAGGCTCAGGAAAAGCCTGGCACCAACTAACCAAAAACCTTCCCCATCTCCCCTCCTACTACAACCTGCATGACACATCCTGATGTGGCCAAAGCCTGAGATAGACCATGGCCATGGTGGTGTCCAAGGCAACATGAGCGTGTTCTTGGCAGGGCCTTAACACACAGCAGTATCTTTTTTTCCCTCCACTTCATCCTTCCTCCACTCTAATAACACTGTTTTTGTGGCAAGTCACCCCTCCTTTCCCTAATGTGAGGATGTGTGTGCTGAGCACACAGTTGTGGCCGCTGAGTTGTCTCTCAGAGCCTGCAGGACTGCAGGTCTGTAACACCCCCCCCTCACACCCTCCACACACTCACTGTCCTCCTGGAGCCCTACCATCTGTGGGCATGAGGTGGGTGAAGATGCCCCCTTTGAAGCTGACTCCTGCCTTCCCTGGGTTGCCTTTGAGGCCTGGGTGCTCCAGGGCATCTGCACCAAAGCCAAGGGACATGTGGTCCCTCTCCTGCCTCAGCTCCTGCCCTTGTTTTCCAGCCCAGCCCCTGCACAATGGCTGCAGCACTGTTTGGGTTCACATTGGAGAGGGAAGGCACTGCACAGTTACCTGCACAGGTGATACTCTGGGAGAACTTCTGCACAGCCAAACAGGTTGATGTGCCATAGGCTATATCCAGAGGAAGGGGGAAATACGAGAAAAATGGGGGAAAAAATTCAACCTGGATTCCCTCACTGCGTTTGACCTGTTTTCATAAACTCATATAACCACAGAATGCTTTGGATTGAAGGGACCTTACCATGGGCAGGGACACCTCCCACCAGCCCAGGTTGCTCCAAGCCCTCTCCAACCTGCCCTTGGACACTCCCAGGGATGGGGCAGCCACAGCTTTTCTGCCCAATCTGTGCCAGGGTCTGCCCACCCTCACAGGGAAGGAATATCCCATCTATCCCTGCCCTCCAGCAGTGGGAAGCCATTTCCCCTTGTCCTGTCTCTCCATGCCTTGTCCCAAGTCCCTCTCCAGCTCTCCTGGAGCCCCTTTAGGCACTGGAAGGGGCTCTCAGGTGTCCCTGGAGCCTTCCCTTCTCCAGGTGAGCCCCCCCAGCTCTCCCAGCCTGGCTCCAGACCAGAGGGGCTCCAGGTCTGTGATCAACTCAGTGGCCTTCTCTGGACTCATTCCAGCTTTTCCCAGTGCTCCATGTGCAGTCAGGACTGTGTTGGGAAGTGGGTGGGCATCGTTCCTGTTCTGTTGGTGGCTCAGCTGACCCTCAGCTGTGCCCAGGTGTCCTGGTTGCAGGGCCCAGGCAAGGGTGAGTGCACTCGTCTGCTGGCTGTGTGGCTTTGGGGCTCCAGCTGGAACAGTTCTCAGGAAAGAGTTTGGAAGGATGGCCATGATTTTAATCAGTCCTTGAGCATGGACAGTGAGGTCTGGCAGGTGCTGCTGACTGGCTGATATCCAGGATGTCACTGAGGAAGGGGCTGTGTGGAGTGACCACAGGTGATGACTGTCCCATGTATGTGTATGTGGATATAAAACACAGCGAGCTGTGATAATGAAAATGCTCTGGAGCAGATCAGACACAGCAAAGTGCTGTGCTGTCAGTGGCTCTCAGTGCTCTCTCAGGTGTGTGCTCTGGTGTATCCGACTGTGGCGAATGGCCTCGTGCAGCATCAGGGCCAAAGCAGCCTCCCAGGCTCACAAGACATTCCTGAGCAATGCCAGCAGTGATGGACAGGGAATTCAGGGCTGTTACACACTGAAAGGAGGGCTGTTTTCTTCCCAAGCTGTAAGAATAGGACATGGGAAGGGGAAAAAGGACCCTGGGTATAACACGTTGAAACAACACCTTGATTTTGTTCCTGGCAAGAGCTCACTTTGAGTAGCTCCAGGTAAGTCCTGCTGTGAAATGCTGTTTGGGAATGTTTATTTGGATGTGTGTGTGAATGTTGTATTCTTGTTTATGGCTCATCCCTGAGTTTTACTGTTTGGTATGGTCAAGAAAGGATTATTTCAAAGTTGTGTGAGGAAATAAAACTCCACATTCACAGCAAATCATATTCAGCCCTGTTTTCTCTCACCTCCTCTTCAGTAAGTGCTGCTCTTGCCCTCCCAAAGAGCACTGAGGGGATCCCAGTTCAACAGCTAAGAAATGCAATGCATTGTGCAAATGAGAGCTTGGGAGGTGAATTTATAGCCTGCCCACCAAAGTGGAGTGGGGAAAAAAGAGGCTGAATCAACTGAAATAACACATCTGAGGAAACTTCTGTCTGCCTGTTCGATAAACAGAAGAGCTGAAATTCATGGCATAATTTCATCATTAGAAATGGTTCTCCCAGCTCTGCTCCTCTGGTTTCATTTCAAATGACTGTTTGCAGATGTGTGTTTTCTGGAATTAAAGACACAAATTGAGAAGAGAGACTACTGTGGTCATGTGCTTTTCCTTAAAAAGGGCAAAAGTTCTATTTGTATCTATTTGGTTTCCTCTGGGTGGATATTTACCAAATCTCTGTGGGTTTCTTGGGAAATTTGTGCATTGTGCATTTCTTGAGGAATTTTGAAAACTCCTTGTTTCAAGACAGCACATTGCCTTCTTTTTTTCAGTTGAAAAGCTTTTTTTTCCCAGCTACTAGGAACTTACTGAAAAGTAATTCAAGGTTATTTCTGTCCATAGGAAACATTAGTCATTATTATAAAATTATAAGTCAGGCTATTTTGAGAGTAGCACTTTCACGTTAGCAAAGTTGAAAAGATACTCTGAAAATGTAAGTTCAGGGTAATATGCCAAGGAATCTTAAATAAGCCTGAAGAAAGAACAGAGTCTGGGATAGTGATTTCCTGCATTTATCTCCATGAACTTTCCAAAAATGACTTTGCTGCAAACTGCATTCTTTTGCCTGCAGTGTATGGATCAGTGTGTGGGGAGGCTGTTTTTCCTGATCTAATATGGTGATGTATTTCTTCTCTGTCTTGTTTTTCAGGGTCTTATGAGTGTGGAATATGTGGGAAGAAATACAAGTATTACAACTGTTTCCAGACCCACGTGCGAGCACACAGAGGTATCTCACTCCTGCTCAGATCTTTGGGAACCCTGGGGTAACACGCAGGTTCAGGGACTATGAAGTTGTGTCAGGTTGGATCTCAGGGAAAGGCTCTTCCCCCAGAGGGTGGTGGGCACTGCCCAGGCTCCCCAGGGCAGTGGGCACAGCCCCAAGGCTGCCAGAGCTCCAGGAGGGTTTGGATGATGCTCTGGGGCACAGGGTGGGATTGTTGGGGTGTCTGTGCAGGGCCAGAATTTGAACTGAATGATCTTTGTGGATCCCTTCCAGCTCAGGGTATTCTGTGATTTTATGCCTATTTTCAGGAAGGTCTTGAAGGTTTCCCTGCTGGTTCTCTGGTCACCAATAAAGTTTCTTTGGGGTGGCCCACTGCGAGGATAAACTTTGGGGCTGCCTCAGCTCTGTGTCTCTTTACTCCAGTTGCATTTCTTCCAATCTCAGGAGCAGCTCCTGTGTTCGGTGCAGTGTTTACTGCACAGGACTCTCAGAGACGTTGCTGCAGATCCTGCAGTCCCTCCTGGCAGATCCCAAGAGATGCCACAGTGTGCTCGGCATCTCCCCAAGGTGCTCCATGCTCCTGCCCAGCTGGGTGTCACATCCATCCCTGATGAGTCAGGGTGGGAGGATATAAAGTCAGATATGTGCATGGCAACTGCTGGCTTTTTTATGTTAAAATCAAAATGCTCCACGAGCTCCCCCCGTGCCCCTGCTGTCAGCTGGGGTCACTTCCCAAACGCACTGTGTGGCTGAAATGGCTCGTGCTTAGTCAGGAATGGCTTTATTTGCATTTTCTGTAAGACTGGACAATCCGATGTTGCTTAATTGCAGAAATGCGAAAGTTTTGGTGGTTTGTACAAGTTTGAAGGATTTGGAGAATTGCTTATGTGAAATACCAGAACAACAGGGGCTGAAAAGCAGCTCCTGGGCCTTCCTGGGGGGTTACTTTCCGTCCCTGAGGTGAGCACTGAAGTTTGTGTGTCAGGCTGGCAGGGCATCTGCTTTAGCTGCTCAGTTATATCCAGCAGGGTTAGCACACCCGGAATGTCTAAAGGAGCACGAAGGGAACTCCCAGGGAAAAGTCGAAAAATCCAGGGATAATGAAGGCTAATGCAATAGTACATTTTAAATGCATAAACTCTCAGAAGTCAGCACAGGCCCAGCTGAGAAGGGAACGTGCCTCCTTAAGTGCTCAGAGTTTGTCCCAGTCTCTCACACGTCCCTTAACTGCGGATCCCTCACGTGCTGTTCAGTACCACAGAGCTGCCTCTGTACCCTTAGATACACACTGAATTGTTTTCACTGCTGGCATTTCTCTTCTAAATACCAACAAAATTCCTGACAGTCCTTTAAATGTAACTACCAATTAACTTCGCTCTGCAGCTCAAGGAAAAAGAATCTCTAAAATAATAGGGATATGCTTTACCATTACATCACAACATTGCAATAGTTTTGCAATAATAATTGCAGTATTTAAATCTGGGGCAAGGATTGCTTTTATTTTACTTCTCTTCCCCAAGCACTGTGGGATCCTTAATTTGGCATGAATTTTAGGAGCTCTGTTAGTATGAGATCCCCTCCTAGTGCGTGATCCGATTGATTTGTATTTAGTTATGTTTTGGTAATGAAATTAAGCTATGCATTAAATTATCTGGGTGCATCAACCTGTAGAATTGATGCCCATAGTTTTGACAGGAACTCAGTGGAGATACGACTTTACTTCTGCTCTCAAATCCTTTGTCATGTGTAGCTGTAGAAGATGGAAATTTTTGAAATTTGAAAGTGGAAATTTATCAGTAATCTTCCCATCAGTGGTGGAGAAGCAGAATTTATATATACTTATGATACTTAGAAAATAGTTTATGTTGCTGTAAATGGATGCATGTAGTAGTAACATTTAAAGTGCATTTGCATTGCCTTAAGACAATAAAAATCCAAATGAGATGTTTATTCTTCAGCAAGAAATCAACCAGCAAATGTGATGCAGCTCTGTCAGTGGGATTTTCTCAGGAACAGACCCTGAGCTGCAGGTAAAGCCATGGGACTGTGTGTGACCTGTGTGCAGAGGAATAACCTGCCAGAGAAAGGGCATGTAAAGGAAAGAGAAGGAAGGATTCTCTAGAGGAAAGCCCTGTGTGATATTATCCAGTGAGAGCTGTACATGGATGTACCAGGGACAGTGCTGGAATAGCACAGGAGTGCAGGAGTGAAGGGAATTTTTGTGAACGATGCTTTTATTGCCCCCCTTCATTGAAGAGGAGTGGCCAGTGCTGTCCCACTGTGATAAGGTGGGATAAGGTGGTGGTGACACTGCACTGTGGGTGTCACTCTGCATGTTCTCACCGTGGATCTCTTTATCTGTGTCTCAGATAAAGTGCCAAGGCACTGCAATCCAGCTCTCCCAGGGCTGCTTTCCTCGAAGCACTGGAATGTGAGCTCCCTTGGCCCATTAAGAGTAGTTAATCAGCTGCCAGAAACTCAGATCCTGAATCCTTCAGTCGTTCCTTTTTCCTGGGCAAGGGAGGAGCTGTGCTGCACTGGCAGGACCTGGCATTCCCTCTTTGCAGGATGGATTTTCTGAGGGTCATCCGTGGTTTCCCTGAGGTCTGAGCCACCCATCAGTCATGGAACATCTGCCTTTCCTGAAGATTGGATTGGGAAACTCACCAGCTCAGCATCAGAGTAGGAGAGCAAACTTAGGCCCCTCTTTCTTTTCTTTAGGTGTTTCCTTCCAGGACTTTTGGGCATTCCAGCAGAAGTACCTGCTGTTTGGGAAGAGCACACCCCTTCCCCTTGAACAGCCCTCTGCTCTCTGCTTCCTTCTGGGGCTCCCGTGTCACTTGGCCTTGGCCAAGCTCTGGGTTGATCCTGCAGGTGGACAGAGCAGGTCATACAAAATGTTCAGCCCATGGGAGAGCAGATAAACTGCAGCTGGTCTGGTTTGGACCTTTGGGGCAAAACAAAACATCTGTCTCTCCAGCACCACTGTCACCACTCAGTGACACAACATCTGGCCCCAGGATGGGAGGTTTTGAGGTCTCCAGTTGTTCTTGCTTTGAACTGGGTTATTTCTGAGCTGGTGTTTGTGTGCAGTGCCTGCTGTGGAGCTGTGGCAGGGGAGCCTGGGGCTTACAGCTCGTGGCCAGAGTGGGGGAAGGTCTGTTGTCCTCTGCTTGCAAAGGGGGTCTGTCCTTGTCCACCCAGTGCAGAACTTAAATTTTCTTCTCATCCTTGGAGCTGTTCAGTTCCATATGAACAGTCTTGCCCTGGTGACATCATGTTTTTCTTCACAATGAGCATTTTTTTGAGACATTTTCTAGGACTTTTTTGCAATAATTTCACCTGCCTCCTCTCTAGCTCTGCATGGCAGACAGGCTGTGATGGAGGTCACCTGTGTTCTTTAGGCTTTATTTTCTTGTCTGCCTTCAGGAAGAAGGGAGTTTATATTGGAAAAAGGGGCATTTTCTTAGTTTGTTGAGCTTTCCCTCTGGTGCTCAGCATTGGCTGGAGAATTTCAGGCAGCAGTTGAGCTCCTGGCAGTTTGCAAGTGCAAAGGGCTGAGGCAGCTCTGGTTTAGGATGTCAGGATGGTTTAGTTCCCATTCTGCTTCTCTCTGAAAGCTGAGATGCAGGCATGGAAATCCCCATGTAAGGGCTCTGTAAAGACCCAGAAATGTAGGCAAGAAATTTCCTCACTACGTTTTATCAAGGAAGAAAGGAAAAGGTTGTGTTCCTTCCCCTTTCGCCTCCCCGAAACACACCAATAAAATAAAGAAGAAACCCAACAGAAAAAGTTATGCTGTGGAGCTGAAAGGCTCCTTTGTGAGCTGATCCCTGCAGGATCACAGCTCCTTCCTCCTGCCGAGCTGCTGGAGTTCAGCTGGAGCAGAGGGGCTGTGCATTCCCGGTGCCGATGGAAGGCTCTGGCCCAAACGTTACTGCTTCGCCTACACGCAACCCAGGGCTTAAAAATGTTTTGCTTACAGTGCTTTTATTTTAGCTGTGTGGGGTTTTTCAAGTCATTAAAAGGTTTGGATTGCCTTCAGGAGTTAGTCAGCTAGAAAGTTCTGCTTTGTACGGTTGGGTCGTGTTTGAGCAACACGAGCAGCAAAACATCCGCATGTTTTGAGTCAGGAAAATTATTTCACTTTTAGATAACTCAGAAAAAATGGCTGAAATTGCTTTATTAGACTTTGAAACAGTAAATTTATAAACCTCTGGGCTGAGGCCAAGCAAAGGAGATTTGTACCCAAAGGAGAATTCTTCAGAAAGCAAAGAAAGAAAATAGCAAGGCTCGAGTTTAACCCTCACAGGATATCTCGCCTCTGGCCCAAGAATTGGTGGAAGTTCTCTGTTTCCAGATAAGCTTTTCTGGGCTGAATGATGATTTTGCTCAAGTTGTTTTCCATTATTATTTGTTTACGTTATTTAGTTGTTGCATTGCCCCCCTCCAAACCCATCAGCTCGCTGTGTCCTCCCCACATGGCTGTGCCAGCCGAGGGCTGAGGTGCCCTCACCAGAGCAGCTGCTGAATGCTCCACACTGGGACTGGCTTCTTCAGGCCAAGTTTCTAGTTTCACCAATTGTTAAAAAGCTTTTCAAAGCCTTTAAAGTTTCAGATTAATGTTTTCCAAGAATGGGTTCTGCTCGATGCAAAAAAATATGAAAAGGAAGATGACTCATTCAGATGGTGAATATGGAAAAATGCTTTTTTCCAAAGCGCACATTTTTGGAGGCTGAGTTAAAGCAGTTCTGTCATTGAGCACATTTTGAGGTGAGAAGGAGAAAATTAATAGCAAAATAGCCATCCCTGAGAAGAGTGTTCCTGAGGGTGTTCCTGACCCAGAGAAAGTTGGGGTTCATTTGTTTGCTTAGCTGCTACTGAAAAATCAGAGGATTTGGGGGAGGCCCTTTGCCCTCTGCTCTGCATCCCAAGGCCCATTTTCTCCTGTGCACATTTCCCAGTCTGCAGCAAATATTCATATGAGATGCAGAAATTTTCTTGGGACACAGGAGTTAACTTGCATGTTTTCCAGCTCCCCTGCCCACCTCTCTGCTTTTACTGACTTTTGCAACTTTCTCAGAAACTGGTCTTTTGTTTCAGAGCTGTAATTACTTGGTCTCAGCCCAAAGGTGATGCAGAGTGGGCTGTTAGGGGATTTCTGGTTCGGCATTTTTTAATTCATGAAGACTTTAGCCTGTCTTATGACGAAGAGGAACAACATTTCTTAGCACAGTTCAGAAACGGCTGCTCCTTAAAGCTTTGTGTGCTGCCTGATTCTTGTTAAATATGACTAAAGTAGTTTTAAAAGGTATTTGAACAGTGCATATTTTTTACGGTGTGTTTATGCCGTTGCTTGTAAATGCCAGGACAGAATTTTGCAGAAATCCATTGTGCCATAGCTGCTTTTCCTTGAGTGATAGGTGGGAATTCATACAAGTAGCAGCTGTGGAAAAATCCAGGGCTTTGCTGTCGAGGTTCTGCACCTGATACTGAGGGTTTCTGATCTGGCCCCTCGGTTTATGAAATTGTGCCAAATTAATATCGTTGCCTAGAAGAATGATCTAATCAGGCAGGTTAATCAAGTAGAAATGTACAAATTCACAAACCCACAATCATTTGTTTTTATTATTTTTAAGAAATAGGGAAATTAAATGCAAACAGTGTTCGTTACTTAAGGTTGCACATTTTAAATTCAAAAATGCTGTGCCATTTTGCAGCTGTGGTTTCCAGAGCAGTGCAAGCATGATTGCAAGAGACATATGGAACATTTTGCAACGTAGTTATGTTATTAGATAATGTGACATACAGTATATGCAATGTAGGATGAATATGAAACACTTCAAAATGGCTTGGAAATCCTAATCATTTGTGATCCTTGACTTGTAACTCTGGGTTTTGTTTTCCACCTTGTAGCTTTGCCCACTGCATTCATTTAGGGCTTGAATATGATCTCTGCTGTGTGCTTCTTGCACTCCCATGTGCCACAGAGGGAGCTTTTCCCCCCATCTTTCCACCTCTCCCTTCAGAAAGACCAGGACAGGATTGCCCTTGGGGGAAATCTCATGGCCTGTATCCTGCCCTGGCTGTGCTGAATCCCACGGGAGGCTGAGCTGGGTGCACGTTCACTGCTCACCTTTCTGGCTGACACGTCTTGCTGCCTCCTGGAGCAAATCCAGAGGAGGCCCCGGAGATGCTCCCAGGGCTGGAGCCCCCCCTGCTCTGGAGCCAGGCTGGGAGAGCTGGGGGGGCTCACCTGGAGAAGGGAAGGCTCCAGGGAGAGCTGAGAGCCCTTTCCAGTGCCCAAAGGGGCTCCAGGAGAGCTGGGGAGGGACTGGGGACAAGGCCTGGAGGGACAGGACACAAGGAATGGCTTCCCACTGCCCAGAGGGCAGGGATAGATGGGATACTGGGGAAGAATTGCTGTCTGTGAGGGTGGGCAGGCCCTGGCACAGGTTGGGCAGAGAAGCTGTGGCTGCCCCATCCCTGGGAGTGTCCCAGGCCAGGCTGGACGGGGCTTGGAGCAAGCTGGGCTGGTGGAAGATGACCGAGAGATCCTCTTTCACTCCGAGCCACCCTGCGATCCTGTGATTTAACCGCGGGCCCCGCAGAGCCCGGCCCGGCCCGTGAGGGGCCGTGAGGGCCGCGCCGCCATGTCGGGGCAGCGCCCCGGGGCGGCCCGCGGGTCTGAGCGCGGCTCTTTCTCTTTNACGATCACCCCTCACGGCTCGGGCCCCCTCCAGGGCACGGCCGCCCCTCATGGCACGATCCCCCCCTCAGGGCCATTGTTGCCGTCCCCGGCCCCGTGAGGGCACCACGGGCAGAGCTCCCCCTGCTCCAGAGCCCCGGGAAGGGCCGGCAAGCCCTGTGGGATTCTTAAGCCCTAAAGCTGCGAGTTGCGGGGTGTGTGTGCTCTGTGAGCAGAGCCGGCCCAGGGCTGAGGGGGGAGGGCCGCAGCCAGCAGGGGCAGGGTCGTGGTCACTGTGAGGGGTGGTGAAGGAGCCAGGCAGTTCCCAGATACAGGAGAACCGAGAGATAAAGGGCATAAAGTGGGAAGAAGGGCGGCTGAGGCTGTGTTGAAGGAGAGGCCCTCCCCCATGCTGTGGGCAGGCTGCCCACACAGGCTGTGTCCTGTACCCTTGGGGGCTCCCATGACCAGCCTGGATAAGCCTCAGGTAACCAGGACTGAGCTCGGAGCAGACCCAGTTTCATCAGGAGGTCAGACCAAGGGCCCCCTGAGGTCTCTGCCCATCTGGGTTTTGTGTGGTCATGTTAGGTGGGAGCCTCGATTCCCACTGGAAAGGTAAGTTACCAACTTTGGTGGTTACAAAGGGCAGCTTGGAAGGCCAAATGTACCCCGGGTGGGTATAAAAATGTTAGATAAATAGTAAAGAAAAGTAATAACTGAGAAGTACAGCCTTTTTTGAGCCCTTTCTTCAGCCCATTCTGTGATAGGTGAACAATTGGCATTAGCATGGGAGAGTCTTGGCTTTCTGTGTGCAAAAGGAAGCAGGACTGACTTCACTGCAGGTGGGAGATGAAGACCCTCAGCCCTGAGCCGAAACATTTCAGTAGCAACCCGCCAGCACACGGTGTGTACACACAGTGTACCTGCTCACAGAGGAGCTGGGCTCTGCAGCTGAGCCTTCCCCTCTCCCTTGGCAGTGTCCAGCTCTGTGCAGGGCACGGAGACTCCTGCCCAGGCTCCTGTCACCTCCTTTGGTGTCTCTATTTCAGTCAGAGCTCTGCTGCCCGTTGGTGTTTTACATATCCCGATGCTTTCCAGGCTCATTTCCTGACTCCCTTGCCCTGAATTTTGACAGCGGGCCCTGCTGTGTTCTGGGCCAGGCTTTGTGCATCCTGGGTTTGCTGTTTGAGTACTGGGTGTAGTGTACTTTTACCCAGAGCTTGGGTACTACCCTGTTCAAAGAGATGGGTTTTTTTCTGTAAATCAGCTTCTTCCCTTTCCCTTCCCATTGCTGTGGGAACTTTTTTGGCTGAGAAAGATAGGACAGAGTGAGGCATGGAAGAGTAAGAGGAGAAAAGACACGAGGGCTCGTGTTTTTGCTGTGTGGGCAAACTCCATGTCAGTGGAGCCACAGAAGGATTTCTGTGGACATAGATGACTCTTCTGTGGTGGCTGGATCATGGGGAGAGGGGGGGAACAGTATGTCATGGGCAGAAGTCTCAGCTTCTGAGGAGCTGCTGCTGGGAACAGTGGAGACAGCAGGGAGCAGTAAGAGAGGCAGGGACTGCTTTCATCTTCATGCAGGGCTGTCCAATTCCAATCCCCCTCCCCAGTACAGGGATTAATGACCCCCCCTTTTTATCTGCCACACTCACTGCTGTCCCAGAATAGTCTCATCTAGCTAAAAGGGCTGTGGGCAAGACCAAGCCACCAGAGCAGGGAAACAGTGAGTGATGGGCTGGGAAACAGGGAAGGAGGACACACCACAGCCATGCCCCCCTGGAGGGACAGCCTGGGCACATCACCTGTCTCACAGGGTGGATGTGAGACTGCTCAGTCAGTGCTGCTGTGCCTAAGTGCAGATGGTTGTAATTTCCTGACCAAGTCATCTTCCCTCTTTGCTGCTGCAGTGAAAAAGCTCAGCTGTCCTTTTTCTTCCCTGCACCTTCCCCTTTGGGGCTGCATTGAGTCCCTGACCTAGCCTCGTTGCTTCTGCACCTCTCTTCTCCTTTTTCCACTCAATGGCTCTCTTGTTTCCTTGTCAGTCTGTTTGCTCCTGATGTATTTTAGGAATTTTTTATTTATCTTTCCTTTCCTGCTATTTTTGTTTTGCTGCTGCTCCACTGCCATTCCTCTGTGACCCGATTTGGCTGTTTACACCCTCCCTATTACAGACGTCTGTATTGTTCAAATCTCCCTCTGCTATTTCTATCTCATTGGGAACCTCTACATTCATGGTCTCTGCAGGCGTGGCTTGCTGCCTCTTCCAGAATTTCTCAATATGTAAGGGATGCAGCAAGATCTTGTTTTCTCTCATGTGCTTCTCTCTGGGGCATGGATTGTATCCATCTTGAGCTGCTGTGGGTGAGGAGTCCTCTGGTCTTAGTTCACAAATCTGGAAGTGCAGGGTTGAAAAGCTGTTCAGGTTTTCTCCGTGGTGACTTTTTGAAGCCACCAGCAGTCACCTAGAAGTGTTGGTGAAGGCAACCCCCTGTGTCAGGTGAGGAGACATCTCAGCTGCTGCCTTTGCAGAGCACCTGGGTTGTGTCCCAGCCCGGCTTTGGTGGCAGTGACCTGTGCTGTGCTCCCTGGACTTACCCCAAGCACAACCAGCTCTGTTTGGTTTTGGGAGGCAAAGTTTGGGTGTGAGAGTGAACCATGCCTGGGCTGTGGGGAGGATGAATTACTGACCTGGTGGGTGAGGCTGTGCTGTAACATGCCCTTGCCTTCAGGCCCAAAGGGCTGGGGTAAAAAGGGGCAGCTGCAGGAAGGGCTGTCCTGGCCTTTTTCTTCCCTGGAAAGAGAGGAGCCATGGGGCAAGCTGGGATGGGGCTGAGGCCAGTTTTTGTTTGTTGTCTGCTTAAAGAGGAGGCAGTGGTGTTTAGACTTTCCATCTGGCAAGGCACTTTGAAGACTCCTTTGATGAAAAGCTGTTGCATTTAGTTGTTTATTTTCAGCCTCTGGGGTTTTCAGTTTGTAGACTGTGACTCGGTGACTCCCTTTATTATTTTGGACCCATTCTTGAAGGGACACAGCTCTGTGGTATTGAGGAGAGGATGTGCTCATGGGGACATGGCTGCGTGGCTTTGGGAGCTACTTTTCTAGCCTTGGCTCAGGGTCCAAGACCAGAATTCCCACATGTAGAGAGAAGAAAACAATGCAACCCACAGTGCTAATGTGCTAATGAAGAGACTTGTCTGACTGCTACCAACTTTGGCTGGCACAGAGGAGGAAGAGAGTGGAGTGATTATA
Organism: Scytalopus superciliaris; assembly: GCA_013400415.1. Classification (NCBI taxonomy): domain Eukaryota; kingdom Metazoa; phylum Chordata; class Aves; order Passeriformes; family Rhinocryptidae; genus Scytalopus; species Scytalopus superciliaris. Next base: position 372,064 of record VXBX01007372.1, read on the forward strand.
AAAAAAAATAAATCTGTCTGTTTGATATTTCTTCTTAGCTTGGGGTGGTCAGCTTGACATCCAGGTCACTGACTGTTCCTGTAGAAGAGTCTGGCCACCTTTCCTGAGATGCTTATACACCTCTGTGTTTTGCTCTGGACTTCAGGAAGTGCTCAGGAAGGTGTTAGGGGCTAGATCTATGCCCTCATTCTCCATGGAAATTCCAGTCATGTTTAGGGGAGTTAGAAACTTTGCACAGTCTCCCTCCTGCTGCTCAAATACCACAGGAAATTCTTGGCAACTGGACAGGTCTCTGAATAAACCCAGGGGCAAGGGGGGGATCCAGGGCCCTGCAGCAGCAGGGACACGGCTGAGGGCAGCAGGGCCTCTCATCTGAGCAGGTGTTTGCTCTGTGCCAGGGCATGAAGCAGGTTGTTTTGGGTGTGCTGTGTTGGGGGGTTGTGTTGGGTGTTGAGTGGTTTATGTTGGGTGGGTTGTGTTTGGTAGGTTGTCTTGGGTGGGTTGTGTTCAGTCCCAGGTTGGGGACACAGTTCTAAGAGCTGGGCTGGCACTGGTGTATTTGGCTCAGCACTGCCCATGGTAGGGCCTGTACCTGGGAGCTGCTGCTGGGTTAGAAACAAAAGCCAGGATGATCTCCATGCTGACAGCCTGTTTCTGGGCACATCCCCAGGAGTTTGAAGGGAGCTCCCACCAGAACAGCTGTGGTCTCCAGGGTGTGGTAGCCTTCACTATTTGCAGAATTGTAACTGCCAGACAGGCTGTGAGAGCTGAGGGTGTTCACCTGGACACCTGAGAACCCCTTCCAGTGCCTAAAGAGGCTCCAAGAGAGCTGGAGAGGAACTCGGGACAAGGGATGGAGGGACAGGACAAGGGGGAATGGCTTCCCATTGCCAGAGGGCAGGGTTAGATGGGATATTGGGGAGAAATTCCTCCCTGTGAGGGTGGGCAGGCCCTGGCACAGGTTGGGCAGAGAAGCTGTGGCTGCCCCATCCCTGAAGTGTCCAAGGCCAGGTTGGATGGGGCTTGGAGCAACCTGGGCTAGTGGAAGGTGTCCCTGCCCAGGGCAGGGGGTGGGGAGAAGGCAGACTTTAAGGTCTCTCCTAACCCAAACCAGTCTGTGATTCTGATTCTGTATTTGTAATACTCAGGCTATTGGAGTTTGGTATTACGCTTTTCTGTAGGAAATAGCAACTTCTATGCAAGAACCTGTCCAGAGTAACCATAACTGGCTTTCAGAGCTTGAAGACAGACTGGGTTTTATGGTTGCCCATGAAATTCACCTGGGAGTGTGTAAGCACCCAGGCTTTGCATGCTCACTGCAGCTCTTTCCTACAGTGTTCTGCCTCTTTGTCCAACCTAGGGTGGAATTGAGGTTGCTCTGGCAAATGTTAATGTGACACTTCCCTAATTTCACCTTTCCAGTGGCCTTTCAATACCTGTTTGCAAAATACCAAATGTTAACAAATACAGCAAAGGATGCTCATAATGCATAGTAGTTCTAAGCCTTTTGCCTGGCTGAGCCTTGGATCAATTCATGGAGGAGTTTGGAATTCTATAGGCAGGCAGGAAGCAGCAGGATGGAAAGAAAGGGACTTGCAGAGGCAACCAGTGGGCGAGTGGCAAGGGAAGAAAGTGCAAGTCTCTGGGCTGGCAGCCCAGTCCCTGAGTGCTGGGCACAGCCCTGAGCTGTGGGATTGCAGCTCTGTGGCCTGGGAAAGAAAGCAGAAACAAAGGCACAGAGAAATGTGGGGGCAAGGATTGCTGAAAGCCAAAGGTCTTTCAAAGTACAGCTGATGCATTAACATCAGGTATGTCTGGTTTAGTGATTTGGTTCTTAGTGAGTATTCCTTTTCCCAGGGAAGACATCCTGACCCTGGGGGAGCAGTGCTGATTGATATTGTGAGGAGGAGTCTTACCATTCCTGGGAACTTTAAATAAAACACTATTAAAGTGGGAATAATCAGAAAGAGGTGATTTTGGGAGCCTTGAATTTATCTCCAGTGTGTCAGTCAGGTTGGCTGTCAGGGCAGCTTCCTGACAGTGGGGTTTGCCCTGTTCTCCTTCCCTGGTGACACCTTTTTCGAGGCCCATAAGACCCAAGTTGCAGTTTAAAGCAGGCTGTGCTGGCCACGAGTGATGTTTCTCTCCTGGACTGTTCACTGCCACCAGCCAGTTATTCTTGGATGGGCAGAAAGACAACATGGAAAAACAATCAAGTTCAACTGCTCTGCCTACTGTCGTTCCTGGGGGTGTTGCAGTTTGTTACTATGGCAATTCAGTGACATTTGCTGGAGATTGGAAGACCACTAATAGTTGTTTTCTGGTAGATCCTGTCCTTTCTGTCTCCATTTCCTGCTTTTGTGTACATGCAGTTCTGTTGAAGAAGCCAAGCTGGATTTTGTGCTGTTCCTCAAAAGCAGGTCCCAGTGCTCAGGCTGCCAGCAGGTCACTCCTCCGTGGCTCTCCAGTGATCTCCTCCACCATTTGGGAGATGCTTGAGGGCCCAGTGGACAGATCCTGTCTGGAAGCCCAGACTACTTGACAGCCTCCTCTCATGCCTTAAATTCTGGCATAAATGGGAGCAGCTGTCAGAGGACATTTAGGCTCACTGTGACTGGGCCCACAGGCTGACAACTCCTGGGCCAGATCCCACAAAATCCTGACTGATCCCAAGTAACACAACCTATTTTCCCTTTGTGTCCCTTGGCCTTTCTATTGTGTTGAGCCCTTCTTCCCTGCTTGCTTGCAGGTAATTTCTGAATATCACTATGACCATCTCACAGCTGATGATATATCCAGTGTTTCAGACAGCACTCAGGTTGCAGCAGGAGCAAAATGTGGTCATTGGAATTTCTGATAATGTTATTGTCACCTCCACACAGCCTGATGAGCAGCTCTTCCCAGCCCATCGTGGTGGGAAGTTTTGGCACTAAAGAGAGACTCTCCTGCATGACTCTCCCTGGGGAGGAGGCAGGAGTCTCTCCATGTTGTCCTTTGCAGGGGACAGAGAAGTGACTGCATTTCCTGGAAAGAAATGAATTTCCCAGAGCCCTTAATGGTGCTGTGATGGGTGACTGGGGAGAGGTGTTTGGGAACTGGCAGAACCAAGGACAAGCAACAGCACAGACTGGAGAGGGGCTGTGTCCAAGCAAAGGTCAGCGGTGCTGTACCCCCACCCAGGCTGGGCTCCCAGTGGAGCAGGAGCATCCTGTGGAGCAGGAGCTGCTGGCAGAGCACAGCCCCAGTGCTGAGCTGAGGAGCAGCAGCTCCCATGTGGGCTCCTTCTTCTCTCCCACAGAGAAGGTGGGTTTCAATTGGACTTTGTTGAGGGGTGAAAAAACGCTCCCCCGTGGTCAGGAAAACATGGCATGGGCAGGGATCAGTGTGGGTCTTACTGGAGGGGCTGCTGAGTTTGGGAGCCTGCAGTGGGGAGTGCTGGAAGGGCTCAGGGCCTGCTGCAGGGCACTGGCCTGAGTTAAATGGGATTCATCAGGCCAGATGTGAGGGCAGTGAGGGTCTGCTCATTAGCAGGAGCTGCTGATTGCTCCTGAAACTAGGATTCCTGACTCTGAGTTAGCATGAGAATGCACTTTTCTTTCCAGTCATCTCAGGACTACTTCTCCTTGCACAAAGGCAGGGGGAAAAATGACTAGATTGAATTGTATCAGAATTTGTACCAGCAATAGTGTGGCAACAGGACCAGGGCAGTGACCATCCCCCTGTGCTGGGCACTGCTGAGGCCCCAACTCAAAACCTGGGATCTGTTTTGGGCCCCTCACAACAAAAAAAGACATGAAGGGGCTGGAGCCTGTGCAGAGAAGGGAATGGAGCTGGGGAAGAGTCTGGAGCACCAGGAGCAACTGAGAGGGAGCTGGGGGGGCTCAGCCTGCAGAAAAGGAGGTTCAGAGGGGACCTTCTCACTCTCTGCAACTCCCTGACAGGAGTGGGGAGCCAGGGGGAGTCAGGCTCTGCTCCCAGGGAACAGGGACAGGACAGGAGGAAACAGCCTGGAAGTGTTCAAAAGACATGTAGATGTGGCAAATTGGGGTCATGGTTTAGGGGTGGGCTTGGCCATGTTGGGTTAATGGTTGGACTTGATCTTAAAGGCTCTTTCCAACCTCAATGATTCTGTGATTCCTCAGCCCCTCAGACATGAGGCCTTTCCCAGTGCTTTCCCTGCTAGCCCCAGGTGGGCTTTTATTCCAGTAGCAAATCCTGACTCCTCTTTGCTGCAATTAATCTGAAGTTGTCTTTCCCTCTACGGGCCCTTCCCCATTTATAGCAACTTTTTCGTGTTTTACATGTCACACTCCCTGTTCTAGTTTTGTTACTGTGTTGGAAGTACAAAGTTTATGTCATGGAAGGTTCACACAGGTAGTGAAATCCTACAGAGAGAAAAGCACAGGGGAGGGTGTCCAGGAGTCCTTGGGCCCTGTGGCTGCAGGGCAGGGTGTGGAATCCCCTGCAGCTCACACTGGGGACACTGAGACACGGGCTGCACTCTCCTCTCCAGTGACACGTTGTTGGAGTCAGCCCAACCCCCCCTGCAAACTGCATTTAGAAAATGCTGAGCAGCATTTCAGCTCCAAGGCTGCCAAGCCTGCCTGTGCAATCCAGGCAAGGAAATGCCAGTCAGCAGGTTCTCCGTGCTCTGTCACACAGGAGCAGTCCCAAGGAAGGCAGGGATGCACAGCACCTGCTGCAGTGTCACAGGGATAAAAATAACTGCTTTTAAGGATAAACACCCTTATAACGCAAGAGGTGCTGAAATGATCTTCAGAAGAGGTACTTTTGAAAATTAAATATAAATATATATATTATATATAACTACATCTTGAACTTTTATTTTCTCCTTCCCCATTTGTAGTAGTGTCAAACTTCCTTATTGTGTGCCAAGTGTTCATCTGGGTCTGAGGCTGTTGTAGGCTGCAAACAGAACATTTTTCTTTCTAGCTCCTTACTCAGGTGCAGTCAAAGCCATCAGCTGTGTGCACATGTCCATCCACGAGCAGTGTGTGTCTCCATTGCAGTTACAGGGAGGAAAAAAGGAAAATGGCATTCTTTTTTTCTTTTTCCAAAATGGAATACACAGTAAATATTTCACAACCCCATAAATAAAAAATGATTGATCTGATCTTTTAAAAACATATTTCCCTTTGGGCTCTGACTAAGCCTGAGAAAGTTCAGCCTGAGAGGGAGTTGATTTGGAAAAGCAGTGAAAGGTTAGAAGCAGGGATGTGGGCTGGAATAGCCTTGCAAATGTTAACTGTGGAGGCACAGAGCTAACACCTTGCATGTGCAGAAACAGTTGGAGGGCTGTGAATTTAAACCATGACATTAATATAGTCAAAATTGATGTTTTCTTGCCCACACCTTACTCATACAGGATATGGTGTTTGTAATGTTCTTACAGGAATGGGAAGATGGAGGTGGTTTGCTGGTGTTAATTTAAGGTCTTAAGGAAGAAACTTTAGCATCTCCATTTCTTGATTCATTTAAATATTCAAATTTGCAATCTTAATGTTTCTTAAAGTAAGTTTTAGCTTTTGATCTCCTTTTACTTTTTCTGGGGAGGTACGAGAGCAAAAACTGGAGAGTTTCACTGTTGTGCTTATTAACACCTTCCACAATTAAAAGCCTGATGTAAATGGTGTGTGTGCACACCCATGCTGAACCATTAGTCATTTACTACTCTGTGATTCATTTTTCCAATGTTCTTATTTAATAATTCTCCTGCTCCTTGGGGAGAGCTATAATAATGGATTTTATTTTCCTAATGTGTTTGCCTTTTAAGTAGGTACAGTCTCTTTAGATTCCCATTTGCCAGACAAGGAGATGAATTTGTTCATCTTCACATTTAAATGACCAATGGGCTGAGAGCAAGAATGGTAAATTTTGGTACAGGAGGAGAAAATAATAAGGAACTTAGTTCTGGGATGTACAGTGTGAAGACATTTTGAGCTTAAGGCCTGAGACATTTATCCCAAGATATGAGGAGGTTTAGGTGGGATCGCAGGGAAAGGTTCTTCCACCAGAGGGTGGTGGGCACTGCCCAGGCTCCCCAGGGCAGTGGGCACAGCCCCGAGGCTGCCAGAGCTCCAGGAGGGTTTGGATGATGCTCTGGGGCACAGGGTGGGATTGTTGGGGTGTCTGTGCAGGGCCAGGGGTTGGACTTGGTGGTCCTTGTGGGTCCCTCCCAGCTCTGGACATCGTGTGACCTGTCCCAGAGCTGAGTTCCTCTGTGGCTCCGGGCCTGGGTCACTCCCTCCTCCTGGAACAAGGCTTCTTTGGCAAGGTGCAGCGCTGTCCTTTGCACCCTAGCACAGGTTGCTCCTACCCTGCTCTTAGATTCTCCTTCTCTGAGTGCATTGCAGGTCTGGGATGGGAGGGTTCCGCTCTGCCATTTCCCAGGTTTTCTGGAACATGACAGTTCCATTTGCCTTTCTCTGCTGCCACGTGCTAGTCCTGACCCAGCCTTCACATGAACCACCAACCTCTTGTGTGAGGTGGGTGAATTTGGGAACAGTTCCTGGGGCTGTTAGAGGGTAAATTTGAAGTTGCTCTTGTGACATGAGTGTTACACTGAGGGTTCCTTTGGGATATTCTTGGTTATCCTGTCCAGTTTCCTGCCTAAGGTGTGCTCAGGAATCTGCAGTCACACTGCAGCGTTTGATGCTCCTGCGAGTCCTGCAGTTCCATATCTGTGGAGAGGACCAGTATCTGTATGTAGTTTTAATCTGAGGTTTTTGGGTCATGCAGAATTCTGTGATCTTCCCATGGTCTTATATAGAAAATTGCTAATATACCCACAAAAGTTAAATTCCTGCCCCTTTCCTGGGTACTGACCAAGCAGACCATGTTTACACAAATCTGGATGTTAATACTTGCAAACAAATCTTTTACAGAGTTCCTAATCAGGAAGATTGATAGAGAAATATATATATTCCAATAAAAAAAAAGTATAAGAATTTTAGTAATCCCAGACTATTCTGGCCATCCATCAGTTTGTCCTGAAGTTGCCAGGAGAGTTTTAGTGAAGACAGAAGTACATCTCCCCCCTGTCCAGTGAGGGATACATTTTCCATCTTCCAATGTGGGTTGAAGTTTAGCAACAGAAAAGGTGCATAAACAGCAATGCCATTAATTATTCCTAATTCTTCTTTCAGCCTGACCCTTTTATGTCTTGAACTGCTTGTTGGCATCTCAGCAATGTTGAACCTGAGTAGCACACAACAAACCCGAACACTGCAAGTATTTTAAGTATTAGTATTTTCACTTCTAAGGATCTTCATAACCAGGAAAGGCAGAGGAATACAAGGATCACCTTCCTGGCACCTTTTCCTTTAAACCTCAGCAGAAAGTTTGGTGCTCTCAATTACCTTGAGTGACTGCAGAGAGGAGGGTTCTGCATCCCCCTCCCCCCCACCCTGGCTTGTTTTAATTTCATTGTGTTCTGTAAGAAGTTTTCTGGAGTCAGGATCACTTCTCCAGCCCTGGCCAGTCATTTAACTAGCACTTTTCCTTCCCACTTGAGAAACCAGGCAGGGGATATCCATGTGAATTTTCATCTGGAAATCAAAGTAAGAACAAAATTTCTAGTCATGGACAAATGAGTAAGAAAAAGTCAAGATGCAGTTTGCTTTTCTTTTCTGAAACCCTCTGTGCTACCTCCTTTAGTCTGACCAGTTGTGAGGTACATAGATAGTGTGTTCCCATTGAAACCATTTTGATTCCAGAAGTGGGGGAAGGTAAAATGGCCTTTATTGTGTGTTATGCAGAACTCCACAGTGTGGGCTGGACGGAGCTTTTCACTTGAGACAGAGATTTAGATCCTTATTGATATAAAAAATCAATCTTCCTTCATCAACAGGTACAGAGACACCTATTTTTTAAATTATGCAAGGTGAGGTAGTTCCTTGTCAAATTGCTCCTGGTAGCACCTTAAGACTCTCAATTTCACCATTCTTTATCTTATCCTTAGTTACAAATAGAACAAAAAAGGGTCTAACCCTGTCCCAAAGTGACACCAGAATGAGGAATTTTGAAACAGGATCCGCCAGTGTCAATTGTATGGCCTGGTGTGTCTGAATTTTGTCATGGGGGTTGAATATCCTGGTTCATGATGCTGCTTTGGGGGATAATTGTAAAACACTGTAATATTTTTGCTGATATTTGCTGTCTGTTGGATTCAACTTGAGCATCCATTTAACTGAGGGAGAAGGAAATACAATGATGTGTAGCATCCTGAGAATGCCTGGGAAGTCTTTGCTCTCTCAACAGCCAGCGAGTAGTGCCCAAATGCCTTTTCCCCAAACAGTTCTTTAAAAACATTCTAGAGTTTGTGGCCATCAGGCTATTCTGAGCAAGGGTTCTGTCTGTCAGAAATTAAGTCAGGATATTCCCCTCTGTAGGGAAGTTCCTGGTAGTCCGGCATTAGGTTTCCAAACCTGGTGGGATTACATTTAAATCTGCTTTGAGATCCATTCAGCTGACATGTGGTTTTCATAAAGTATCACAGCATTTATAGAGTTCTTTGGCCACTGACTTGAAAGCAGCTTAAAAATCAGTCTTGTAGCTGCTGAAGCACCTGCAGCAGCTCTTCCTGGGATCTGGGCCTGGCTCTGGAATGCTTCAGGGAGAAACCAAGCACCAGCCTGTGGCTCCATGGCCTCTCACTGCCATTTAGCCCCTTGCCAGCTGGAAGGTGAGCTAACACCTTGCACCATTTTTTGGGTAATTTCAGGGGATGTGACCCCTCTGTGAGGGTTTGGGATTGCCTTATTCTTGGCTTGGCAGTTAGGATCGTGGGGACCCCCCCGTGGGAAGCACTGTGTTAAGCCAGCGTGTTCCTCAATGTCTCCTGTGTTCTGACCAAGGCCAAATGTTTGTGGGAAGGAAATAAATGATTGTGAAATGAGTGATCTTGAACAGTTTGCCCACGGGGAGAATTTTTTCCTAACTCCCACCTAGGAGCTGGCTTGTGCCTTTGTGTGTGAGGGTTTCTGTCCTTTCCAGATTTCTGGATTTTATTATTATTTAATCCTTACTGACGTAACTCTGGATACTTTAATCCTCTTAAGAGGTTGCTGCTGACTTTGGGCTCAGTCCTGCTCCCTTTTCAAGGAATTTTGCCATTAGACACCTTTAAGCTGAGCTCTGATGTAAATTGCAACTGATTTTACTGGCAACTCTGTCCTTGGCTGTAAAATGCAGTTGTAAAGCTGTAACCTCTGTGCAAGGCACAGTTGGAATGGGGAGGAGGTGTAGTCTGTGTCCTGTCTGCAGAGCTGAACTCTGCCCCTCCTCACTGCCAGTCCAGGGTCTGGAAGGAGCCCCAAAAGATGCCAAGGGAATTGTCCTGAACCTGCGCGGGGAATGTCCTGCCAGCGTAGGAAGCCATAAACCTGTTCCTTTCCATCTAGGTGCCCCTCTGGCTGCGGAAAGGGAGAAGAAGCCTCTCTCCAGAGCTGTCTTTGTGCTGCCCTGGGTGGAATCCACAGAAACAAGTGAGGGTCCCAGATGTTTTTTCTCCCTGGTGTGTTGTAAGGAAGCAGTAGCTGCACTCTGAATCTTCTGGGGTGGCTGCTCAGGTAGTGTGTGCTCTGGACACAGCCTGGAAGGGCATTTCCCAGGGGGAAGCATGCAGCATGTTCCTCAGAAAATACCAGCCTTTCCTGTTTCTTTGCATCAGGTGGATTAGTCGTGGTCACTGGCTCTTTCTGAAGTGTTGGTGTTGTTCGTGGTTCCTTTCAGTGAGGCAGATATCCCAGGAAAGGTGATGCTTTTTCCAGGTACTGCCACACAGCCATTCCCCAGCCCTCTGGGTTTGTCACCAGCAGGACTCATAAGGACTCCAGCATCGGCCAGCAGATTTTCAGGAAACAGTTAAGGAATGTGAAACTCAGGATCAGAGCACCTCATGGGCTGTCCTGTGATTCACTGGCTGAAGCTGGAGGGATGATGCTGATACTTCGTGGTCACTTAATCCTCATTCAGAAAGCCTTTCTGGAGGGAGAAACACCACAACCTCAAACAGAGAGATGACAGATAAATGTGTTGCAGCTGTGAGAAATCCAGCTCCTCCACTTTCAGAGCTGCTGCTGGGCTTTATGAACTGTTTGGGAAACTTTGTTTCCTAAGGTGAACCAGGAATGTGGAATCACCATAGAAGCATATATGTATTTTAGAATAGAATAGAATTCCTGGTGTTGGACACTTCCTTTGCCATTGTCAAACGTCCTGGTGTAAAGGGGTGCCACCCTGACCATGGAGCAGGACAAGCAGTGCTGTCCAGAGCACCCTCTTCTAATTTTCCTGCTTGTTTTCTTGACTGGGACCTGTAACACTTTAGGATTTTGGGAATAATTCAGCTGTCCCTACTAGACAGCTGTTTCTGCAGTGCTCTGCTGGAGTAGGATCACTTAGGATTCAAGACTATCTGCAGAGTGCCAGTTGCCCTGAGAGCTCCTCTCTCAAGTAGCTTTTTTGGCTTCTGCCATTTGAAAGGTCACTGTGAGTCCTGGGTCAGGTGAGAATTGTTCTTCACCTTGGAGAAGTCCTTAAGGGCTCCTGCAGCTCTGGACCCTTTATGGGCTCTGCTGTCAGCGTTACAGGGATACCAGCTGGGTGGTGTATGGAACTGTTTCCAGTTTGAGTTTCTGGGGTGCTGTGCAGAGCTCCTGAAGCCCAGTGGAAACCAGTTTGTACAGTTTTTGTGATACTGGATTCTCGCACTTAGGAGGGCAGGTTAAGTGATCTGTATTTTTAGCTTGTGATACGGAGATCCTGACCTTTCAACACATTTCTGATTGCTCTTGTTCCCTTCCTGGGTTTCTAGAGCAAAATCCACCAAGTGCCCAAGGAAAGAAGCCTTTTGTTCTGCCTGCCTCTGCTGGGCATGTGTTCTCTGCCCTCGTCTTCCTGCCAAAATGAAACATGTACTTGAATCAAACCATCAGAATATCCTGAAAATCTGTACTGCAGCATCTGGGAGGGGAGCTGAGCTGAGCTGAGCTGAGCTGAGCTGGCTGCTCAGCCCCAGGGCAGGGGGTCCAGCAGCTGCAGGTCAGAGCTAACACAGACCACACGACAGGAGCCAGCCCTGGGGATGGGCAGAGAAGAGCAGCACATTCCCTCTTTTATTGGGGGGCACTTGGGAGCAGCAGGATCAAAAAGGCTTTCAGATCCCATGGAGTGATCCTGGGGTACTTGGAAAACCTGCCTGTTTGTCATCTCAGTCCATCAGTCCTTCCTAGCTGAGGAGCTGCCTTGGAACAAGGCCGTGCCTTGCCTTTTCTACTAGTAACGTTTGGTGCTCTATTCTGGTGTGTGTTTTGGAGTTTGGGTTTATCTGCATGTCTTTGGAGCATTTTGAAACCCTGGGTTTGCAGCAGATAGTTGCTGAGCCTGCAGCAAGGATGTGTTCTGTAGGCCTGTGGCCTGAATTGCAGTAAGGGATAGCACTGAACCTCTGTGCTGGTGGCCTAAGGAGTGTCTTTGCTGGATTTTTCCTCAAGTCCTAGTAGTGCCTGTTGGGCTGGTTGTGCTTTTGACTGAGCTGCACTGCATGAATGTCTCCCTGGTGACAGCAGAGGGTGTGAATCTGAGAAAACTTGCTTAAGTAGTACTGTCTCTCCAGAGATTTAGGGATGGGGTTTCAGTGTGGACTTGCAGCCACTTTTCCCATGGAAAGCTGTGTTGTTGCATGTGTTGGATACGGTGCCCCAGCTGGGCAGTAGCTGTAGCCCAGAGCAGGCGAGGCACACTGGAACAGGCTCCCCAGGGCTGTGGTCACAGCCTGGCAGAGCTCAAGGAGCATTTGGACAGTGCACTGAGGATTGTTGGAGCTGTCATTGGACTCCATGATCCTTGTGGGTCCCTTCCAACTCAGGATATTGTAGGATCCTCAGATTCTAAGTAATAGTGCACAGACTAGTTCTGCTCAGGGAGTTTCTTGCTAAGGAAGCAGTTGCTGCTGGGATCAGCACTGGAAGTGTGGGAAGGCTGTCAGCAAAGATGGCTTTATTGGGACCAAAGGAGGGAGTCTGACCCTTGGGGGCAGCCCTGAAGAGGGGCCATTGTTCAGAGAGGTAAAGCTTGGTTGCACATGGGCAGCTCCTGGTGCTTTCTGAATTCTCCATAAAGCTCCTCATCTCTGAGGCTTGGCACTGTTTGCTGTGTGTTCTGTCATGGCATTGAGGAGGAGATTAGTGCCAGTACCAGCTGGAACAAATTCCTGGTTCTCTGTAATCTCTGGAGGTTGTTCTGCCTGCAGGAAGGCAGTCCCCTGACAAAACAAGCAGACCCCTATTTCTCTTGGGGTGTGCTGTTAATGTTACCATGTTCCCATTTTCCCTGCACAGCCCAGGGAAGGAAGTGCTCATACCCATCATGTCCCACTCGAGGCTCCACTGCTGGCAGTGAGATCCCCACTGTGTTACAGAGACCACAACCAGCTGTGCCTGAGCCTGGGAAATGGTGTGTTAGTTTTTCTCTGTTCTAAAAAGTCTCCTGATCTACTGAGCACTTTTCTTCCAAACTAAGACCATAATGGGTTTCTTCCTCTGAATATGAAAATGCTTGGTCTTTGGGACTCCTTTGGAAAATTAATCTTCAGTTGATCTCCTGGATGGCTCACTGCACTTCAAAAAGGAGATTAGTTCCTTCTTTTGGGTACACCCAGCAAGGTAGAACTGATGACTGGTGCCATGTTATGAGTTTTCTCTGCTACTAACTGGCTGTGGGGTTTTTTGCAACAGCTAAGCAGGATGAAGGGTAAAAAGTGATTCTTCATTTAGTGCTGAACCCCACATGCTGCTGGACTGAGTGGCAATTAGACTGTACCAACACATCCTAGCTTAAAATATGGAGTTACCTTAAAAGTAAAATGATGGTAAAATAAAAGCTTACTTAATGTGCACACCGTGGTGTGTTTGAATGTGGTAAGGAAGAGGTGAAAACAAGGCTTTAACTTTGCTGATAATATAGATATGTGGGATACAAACAACTGAGCTGCTGAATGGCAGCTCCTCTGTGGAGCCATGGTAGCTGATGCCTGCACTCCTTGGTCCTGTTGGAGAGTAAAACACATCAGTTTCAAGATCCTGTGTGGTTACACCAGCTGATGTGTTCCACTTTGTTTGCCATGGGCTTGTAGCACCAACCCATCGGCTACTGCAGCTGTCTGGCAAGTGCAGGGCTGCAGGGAGGGGTGAGAGCTTAGGGATGTCAGGCTGTACCCCAGGATGGCTGTCAGGCTGTACCCCAGAATGGATGTCAGGCTGTACCCCAATGTGGATGTCAGGCTGTACCCTGAGGTGAATGTCAGGCTGTACCCCAAGGTGGATGTCAGGCAGCAGAGGGTGGAAAAACCCCACTAAGCTGGCAGTGGAAATCCTCTTCCCACATTGATGTGAGAGCTGAGCCAAAGACACTCTTGTCTCCATTCATACCAAACCAGATTCATAAACATCTTGGGCTGTTTTGTACCTGCCTGTGTGCCCCACACAGCTGTGCTGAAGGGAATCAGTTGTTGCTGGAATGAAGTGGGTGGAAGGGGTGTAGGGTACAGACATAGATGAAACCAAGCTTCATGAGTCCTCCTTTCCCTAAGCACCTCACTGTCCTGCATGTCTTGGGTTGGTGGCTCTTGGTTTTGTTGGTTCTCTTTAGTTTTGTTGGCTTTAACGGGATCCTGGATGCAGTTAGGAGTCAGTAAGCAGCAGCAGTGAGGACTGAGTGTGCAGTCACATCCAGTCCATCTTGGAGTTGGCATATGGAGACTGATTTGTAAGAACTCATGCATTGACTCTTGTGTTCAGTTCTGCCACTTTGTCCCCGTGCAGAGCAGCACTTGCCTGCTATAGCCCTGAGCTTCCAAAGGAGATGTCAGCAGCACCTGCTGCTCTGTGTCTTCATTGTGTGAGGCCTGTGGAGGCTGCACTGGAGAGCAGACTGCCTGAATAGCAAATAAATCAGAATATGGCCCCAGCCATATAGCAGGGGGAATGTGGGGGGCAGTATGAGGCCGGGACTGTCTGTGTGGGTTAGGGATTGACAGAGCACGTGGGCTGAGTGTCAGTGCATGGGGGTGTCTGATTGAGCAGTGTGGTTGCAGTGCTTGCCTTTCACCTCAGAGTTTCTAAAGTGGCCTGTTTTCTTCTTCCTACAGACAATTTTAGGTACACATGTGACATTTGTGGGAAAAAATATAAATACTATAGCTGCTTCCAGGAGCACAGAGACCTACACGCCGTGGATGGTGAGTAACGTTTTGACACTCAGACACCCAGACGAGGATGGGAAGTCTTTGGGGAAGCAAAATGTGGTTCTGCAGGGCTGTGTGGGCCGTGACGTGCAGGACACTGCACAGCCTGTCTGTGTTATGGAGGCAGTGGCCAGGCTCTGCAGGAAGGAGTTTGCTGTGCTTGATTCTCCTGGTGTGCATCAAAACAACACCCTGTGTGGGGCCGCGGGGTCCTTGCAGTGCTGTCTGCAGAGAGGCTCGTGCCAAGGATGGGTGTCCTGGGGCTCAGTGCCTCGGGGTAAATGGTCAGCCTGGCTACTCACTGGGAAACAGGGGATTGCCTTTTGCTTTCTGACTTTACAGGCTTGTTCCCAACATACTCCTCTGAGAGAAAGCACATTTCAGAGTTGGGAAATGTTGTTTTTGTTCTTGTCAATCACCGTGGTGGTGAACTGATGGCATTGTCAGGGGCCCTTACAGGCTGATTTTTCCTCTGTGACTGTAGATGTGGCTGAGGCTGGTGACACTCAGACAGAAGCAGACCTCCACTGCCTGATACCCTACAGTGGGGAAAATAGAAGCATTAGCATCCTAACTTTGGTTTGGCCCCTGCTTACTGGGCATCTAAAGCTCCTCAACTCAGAGCCCACAGATACTCTAGACCCTCACTGTGTGTGCTGCAGGCCTCTAAGTACTGACCCTCACTTGGCCAAGGATGGAGCCCTGCCAGACTTCTAGAAAGAGACTGCTTGGAAAGCAGCAGGTTTTGAGTGGCTGCACTGTCTCAGAAAAGCAAGTGGTTTTTCACAATACATGGTGTCCAAAAAACTGTCTAACTGCAATGTGTGGACATCTGAGCGTGCTCTAAGGACAGCCAGTGTTCTCCTGCAGGGCACCTCTGCCAGCTCCCTTCCTGCCATGGGGAGCCTGAATGGAGTCAGCAGGACTGAGAGTCTCTGTGAGGGGAAAGTGTGTCAGTCAGAAGTGTCTCATGGCCGTGGTTTGGGCAGCTCTGCCAGGGCCACGGGAGGGCTTGGAAACGGCCTCCACGTGTGCCCCACCAGGACACTGGTGGTGTTCAGTGTTCAGTGGGGTGAGGCAGCTGTGCCTCTGAACCTCTGTGGGGCCGTGTCAGTGTCAGAACAAAGGCCTTGAGGATCTGTGTGCATTAGGGCTGGGCATGCTCAACTAGTTCCTATGTGGATGCTGCTGGGAAGAGGAGGGACTGGGGCACAAAGCCTGGTTTATTCAGTGGGGCTGAACTATGCTGAGCAGTATGTGAAATGCAGGAGGAAAACAAGACCTTTTAAGAGGATTTAATTTCTGTTTTGTTTCTTCCCCTCCTTCTTCTATTCTGTGTTAGTTTTTAGTGTGGAAGGGGCCCCAGAAAACCGGGCAGGTAAGCCGAGCTCCTTTGTGTGCTTTATTTCACAAACCTTTTCAAGCATTCAGTAGCTCAGACACAGCAGGTCCAATTCTGAACTTGGAAGAGTCAAAGGAGTTTTGTCATGGATTGCAGGGGTACAGGGAGTGTCCTCTCTCCCTCTCCCAGTGTCTACAGCCAGTAGGTTGATGCCCAGCCCTAGCAGATACCAGGCTTTTGTTGCACATGCTATTGATCAGGCTTCAGAAAATCAAAGAAGCAGGTGTTTCATAGTCTTTGGTGGTTTAGTGAATTGTTCAAGGTATAAATTAAATTCTTTTAGAAAATGGGTTGGGTTTTGCTTTGTTGCTAGCTGTGCTGTTAGCTGGTAGAAGTCCCAGGTCAGTATTTGTTAGGTGACTTGCCTGCAGCCTGCACTGCCCTGCCCACTTCCAGCCAGTACAGCGGTGTTAGGGGGGAGATGCACTGGAAGAAAATCACAAAATATGGATCAGATGTTGCAGTGTGCTTGTTCAGGTTTTCCTCTGTATTTTTTAAACATTAATACCTACAAAGGCCTGTTACTGGGCTGGAAGCAGGGATAGTCCTGGGGCACCCGAGGAGGAGGGAAAAGTCAGACAGAGGGGTCATTTGGTTTGTAATCCTGTCTTCACATCTTGTTGCAGATGGAAATGTCATTACAGGTGCAGGAGCATTCAGTGCCCATGCAGCTGTAGAAGGCAGCCCTGAGGTGTGTCAGCTGTGGTGCTGTTCTGTTCTCTTGCAGACCCCTACGACCAGGCCGTCATCGCCGCCGACGAGGTGAAGGAGGAGGAGCCGGAGCCCTTCCAGAAGATTGGGCCAAGTAAGAGTCATTATCGAGCTCCAAGTGAGAGAGAAAGCACAGGGGGGTCATGTCTGCCCTTAGCTGGAGTACCTCTAGGAAAACTAGGAAGCACTGTGTTACACAGAGCTCTTGGGACTTGGAGGGTGCTCAGAGGCATGTTCAGGTTCAAGTGAGCATCAAACACCGACGGCCCTGGCCCCAAGAACTGCAGCTCTGTGATGTTTTCTGCTCAAGAGTTCTGCAAAGGGAAGAAGGAGAGGGTTCAGGGGAAAAGCAATCAGGCAGCAATGAGAGAGGGCCTTGAGGTGCACTGACAGAGCTGGCAGGTGATCATTCACACTGCCTTTGGGGTGGATCATCAGGCAGAGCAGAGGGAAGCAGAGAGAGCACCAGGTTGCCAGAGCACTTACCTGAATTCTTCAGTTTGGAAACGAGTGGCTATCCCTGGGTTTTCCTTTGGCTTGCAGCTTGCTGTCATTTCTGCACTCCCCAGCACTGGCAGGAGCAGGAAGTGTCAGTGTGTGGTTACACTCCGCTATTTCCAGTACCCCCAAAGCAGGAATGAGCACTGTTACTCCAGAAAAGCCCCTTCTCCTGCAAAAGAACTTTACAGTCCCAATATGAAAGTTTTCTAATACTTAAACTTGACTACTTGTTTCCTAGTTTGACTGTTCCTGTTGTCCACACATCACAGACTTTCTGTAACCAAAGGAAAAAACTGTGCCATCTGTAATACAGACTTGAGAAATGGATTCTCTCCTTTGTTTTGCACTTACTTGCTATAATTTGGGGATAATCTGCTGCAGCTTGTTCAGTTCTACTGGACTTTTTATGCACAGTCCATCCTTCTGGTCACTGCCTTGAACTGTTTCCTTCCTTGGGGAAGGATGTGTGGATTACAGAGGAGGTGAGTTCCACATGCATGACGAATACGCTCAAGTTTGTGTCACCTAGCCAGTTTCTGGGTAAAAAGACAAGAAATTGGGGGTTGTGTGAGAGGGCTGCACTCCTTCCTGATCTTTGTATTTGTGTCATTTCACAGAAACTGGCAATTACACCTGTGAGTTCTGTGGGAAGCAGTACAAGTACTACACTCCCTACCAAGAGCACGTGGCCCTGCACGCACCCATCAGTGAGTATCTGCTGTTCCACTGCAGGCTCTGCTTGCAGGGGTTGTGCTGAACACGAGGGTTGCAGGAGAGAGTTCACTCCTGTGGGTCCTTCCACTGGAGCTGTGGGATTGCAGTGGGCAGGACATGGATCATGTGCTGCCCCAGGCAGTGTAAAGCTGAGCTGGGAGGAGCTGTTAGGTCTGTAATGTCACCAAGTTGTACCCCAGCCCATGCAATTCTACACGTGTTCCTGGGGGATTTGATGGTTTAATTTGTTGTGTAACTGAAGTGATGCACAAAAGTGTTAGACTCCCCTAAATCATAACTGAATGTACATGTTAGGGAAGAAGCATCTTTCTTATGAGCTTCTGGGAGGTTATTTCAGACAGTGAGTTAAAACTGGGTTTCAAAATAATGTAAGTTACCTCAGCAGCTTGCTACTAAATCACAGACAACAAACTGTTTATTTCAGGGAGCTCTGGATAAGGGAGTTTTCCCTGCAGTCTGCACTCTGAAGGAACACTACAGCCTGCCCTCCCCAGACAAAGGGGAGCTTTTAATGAGCAATTCTGTTATTCAGTGCAAAATAGGAGTAAACCAGTTGAGAGAAATTCTTGCTATATGTTAGATTTGAGTGCTTTTAAAAGTATGCAGAGAAGTTGCTTGCACCTGAACTTCCTGCTCCTTTCCCAGCATTGCCCTGGGCTTTGTTGGGAGCCAGCGTGGCTGTTCCTTGCCCGGGGGTGTCCCACTCCAGCGTTTGGGATGATGGAGAGGAGGGCTGAGCCGAGCGCGTCCCGCAGGGGGTGCCTCCAGCTGCAGCCAGCAGGGGCCTCCCTCCCCACAGTCACCTTCCCTCGGGTTTTTAAGGGATCTGAATGAGGCACCTTTGGGTTTATGGGAACACACTCCACCAGACTGTCACTTTTAAGGTGTCGAGGTTTGATGGCTCTTGACAGCTCCCATGCAGGTTCTCTGAAAAGCTTGGAGACGGACCAGGATCATTGTAGAAGGTTCAGGGCATAAAATGCCTCTGCCACCAACATCACAAAGTTAATCTTCTTATGTGCCATCTGCTGAAGGAACTGCTCACAGAAGTTATTCCTGAGCTTCCCTGCATCCCCAAGCTCCACCTTTTAATTCAGGTGTTTTCAGTCCTCAGCAAAGACATTGATGACCAGCTGTGGGTCAATCTCCTGCCACAGATGGGCCCTTGGCCACCAGGGCCCTGGGGTCACTGGTCCTCCTGTGCAGAGCTCAGGAGCAGTGTCCTCTGAGGACTGGGCACTGGAGCCTTGCTGAGCTGTGGCAGGTTCTTACCTTCACAGCACTTCCTGTTTCAAGGGGGTTTATTGCTATGAGTATCTTTGCATCCTCCCAGCCATGTGTAGTAATAGCTGAGCTGCTGGTTCCAGTCCATGCTCTCCAGCAGAAAAGAAACCCACAGCAGTTCTCTGGGAGGGGTTTGCCTGGAGTGGCCCCCCCAGGCCCTGCCTCTCTCCTGGGCAGCTCAGGGTCCTGCCCAATCCCTGCTCTGTGACTGCTGGGGCCCAGTTTTGGAGGAGGAAGACGAGGAGTGTTCTTTGGAATGCTGGGGTTGAAGCCATTCCTTCACCCTGGTGTCTGCAGTGAAAGAAAAGAAGCTGCCCCTGACTGCAGACTGCATCACTCAGAGATGTGCAGATGAGTTTCCAGTCCTTTCAAATATCTTTAACTATGAGGACACTTAAGATCAGATTAAGATAATATTTTTATAAGGTTTAACCCCCTCTCCATAAACTTTTCTTTTTCCTTTTTTTTTTTTAACCTTTTTTTTCCTCTCCTAATTCCCAGGACCAGTAAGATTTATGATTTACAGTGACAAGCCACTAACCCTTGATGAGAATAGAGGAGAGGGCATGATGAACTCCCAAAGCAGGCTGGCCAGTACATTCTCCCACCTTTCTACTGCTCAGACTCTGCTCCTCCCAAAATCCAAGGTCCTGTGAGGCTGCTGTTAACACATGACTTTTGAAAAGCACAGCTGTCTTTTCTTGAGCCCTTGCATTCAGAAGTAAAGCTGAGACTGTGTCTCTACCCTGGTCTTGTTCTTCTGGTTACAAGGCAAATGCTGAAAAGTTAGTCATAGTAGGAATGGGTAAGGAGACTCCTTCAGCATTTCCAAATCAGCTTTCCAGGTCTCTGCTTGAGTGCCAGCTTCCCTTCCTGAGCCTGTTGTTCTGGTTTTCTGTGATAATGGATAAAAATTCGTTGAAAATGGCATAAAACAAGGACTAAAATCTGCAGGATCAGTAGGAACCTTGCAGGATAATTTTTGGTCAGTGCTGCTGGGTAGCTGCTGTCTGGAAAAGAACTCTGCTGTGGGGTTTCCTGGAATTATTAATGCCAAGTGTCTCCTTCCAAAGTTCCCTTCTTTGAGTGAGGAGTAGTGGCTTTTTCATAAGCTTAGAGCTGGGCTATTACTCTTTAAAAATATGTATTTCTCTGCTGTTTCTGTCAACGTATTCACTCTTTTGAAGAAGGGTGTCAGAGGCTGTTTCCAAAACAGAAGTGGGTTATAGGCACATTCTTTATCCCACTTTTAGAAACATCTCTGAATGGAGGTGCATAGGGAGACTTCAGACATTCTCTGTCCTCCTTCAGGCTC
Source organism: Scytalopus superciliaris (assembly GCA_013400415.1). NCBI lineage: Eukaryota > Metazoa > Chordata > Aves > Passeriformes > Rhinocryptidae > Scytalopus > Scytalopus superciliaris. The sequence goes on from VXBX01007372.1 coordinate 392,278, forward strand.
TGGCTGCTCTGTAAGGTGGGACTGATTGAACCACATTTGCAGGTGGCTGGGCTGCTGGGATTGCTCAGAAAGGTGGAGAAAGACTATTTACAGGAGCCTGGAGGGACAGGACAAGGGGGAATGGCTTCAAACTGACAGAGAGTAGGTTTAGATTGGATATTAGGAGGAAATTCTTCCCTGTGAGGGTGGGCAGGCCCTGGCATGGGTTGGGCAGAGAAGCTGTGGCTGCCCCATCCCTGGGAGTGTCCAAGGCCAGGTTGGACAGGGCTTGGAGCAACCTGGGCTGGTGGGAGGTGTCCCTGCCCAGGGCAGGGGGTGGGATGAGATGAACTTTAAGGTCCCTCCCAAGCCCAACCAGTTTGTGATTCTATGATGTGCTTGCAGTGCAGAGAAAACTTGGTGCACTGGACAAGTGGACTGGATGTAAATCCACCAGGAGTGGGATTTAGCTTATAGAGGGATTTGTTGAGTCCAGGCTTGGGAATGTGCACTCACCAGATCTTCCTCTTGCACCTGCAGGCAGGTGCATGTCCTGGAAGTATGTGTTGAGAGCACTACAATCTGCACAGCTCTCCATGTCTTTTGCTTCCAGGCTGAAAACCTAAAGTGATGTCAGGGCCCTGAGAGCACTCAGGGGTGCTAAAGGCCCTAAGCAGCCCTACATGGGGCCTGTGCCCAGTGCCACATTCCCTGTTCCAGCTCAGCTCTGAGCCATCAGGCCCTACCTGGGCTGTGCTGTGGGATCTTGGTCTCCAGCTCAATTATAGACATGCTCATTCCTGGTTGTGGATCACATGGGGCTGTACCCCAACCCACAGATTGACTTCCCAGCTTGATGTCCCATCACTCTGGACCTCCCTGAGGATCACTGGTGTGTGTCTGGCCCTGGTTAACCTCACCAGAGCTGCTCCTGCTGCTGACCTGTGGATTGACTTCCCAACCTGATCGCAGACCTGTGTCATTGCCATGAACTTCCTGAAGATCTGGACTTGTGGCTGAAGCTGGCTGTCATCTCTGGTCTTGCTCACCTCTCTCAGGGTCTGTGGGATGGGCCCTGGCTGTTGAAGACCCTTTCCTGCCAGCCCTGGGATGGTTCTAGGCTCTGTAGGGGACAGAGAGGCCCACACCCACCCTGACACCTGAGATGCTCAAGGACGTTCATCCAGCCTCTCTGCTAAATTCCTTTCCTTATTGTGAAGGACACTGGATACAATTCGTTCATCAGAAGTGCTTAAATGCAGTGTTTCATGAGGGCAACTGCCATCAGGGCTTTTCCCTTAGGGAAAGGGATCCTTTTTGGTAACACATCTGGTTTCCACACAGGTCCTGCCCAACCAAGAGAAAAACAGCTCCAGGTTCCAGGTGGATGGTGTGTCTTTGCTTCCTCCAGCTCAGTGAGGGAGATCTGGGAGTTTGGGTGTTTTCCCCTCTCTCTGATCCCACAGGGCCTTGGCAACAGGCTCCACCTGTTTGTGTTGTATAAAGGCACACCTTAAGAATTTGATAGGTTTGAGCAGAGGGGTTTTCCTGTTGAAAGACCTATTTGCCACAGCAGAGGTGTCTGCTCAGAGTATTGAATTTCAGGCCACTGTTAAGGAATCACTTTCCATCATATTCAGTAAAGACAGGGTTTTTTTCTCCACAGTTGATGGTACAATTCCATCTGAACCACCCAAATGGCTCCTTACCCATCCTGACAAGATCTTTCTGAACAAATACCATACACAAATTACTATCCAGAATTTTTACGTGGAAAAAGTGATGTTACTGAGATAATCTGATCTCTGTTGTGGTGGTGCATCGTGGTACTGAGTGGATTTATGTGTGCCTCATTTTCTCCTTGCTGCCACAGCTTGTCATTCACAGGGCTTGAAGGTCTTCCCAAAAACAGGAGAGCCAGGAGGGGCCACTGTGGTCTCTGGACTGCCCAGCAAGACATTCTGTAGGACTGCCTTGATTTAGTTGCTCACAGATAAGTTTAAGAGAGACATCTTATCTTGCTGTTGAGTGACAGAAAATACACCAATCTCTTAAGGTAATTATTTTGATGAATTATTACCTTCACTAAATTAAGACTAAAAATATCCAGCTGTAGCTTTCAGACACCAGGGCCTATTTATAACTTTGTCTGCTTGGTGAAGGAGGACTAAGTTCCCAGATTTCTGTCCTTTGCAGACCCTTGCACAGCCTGCTCTCAGGTGCCTAATCTCCCAGTTCAGCCAAAGGAGTGACTGGTGTTTCCATTGTAAACTCTGCTTTCTTGTCCCTCAATGAGCCTCTTGCCTTCTGCTCTGACTGTTCTCAGCCTGTCACCCTCCTCGTGCAGGGCAGGGCCCAGCACTGGCTCCTGAAGGAACTGAGAGCTCACATTGTCTTCCTTGGATGCCTTTGCAAAGTGCCCCAATTCACCCTCTCCAGCCACCCGGACCAAGCACAGCAGTGAATGGGCTTTTTCCTGCTGCCAGGGTGGAGCCCCCATCTCTCAGCAGCACCTGAGCCCAGCCCGTGCCATTCTGCAGCACAGAGCCCTCGGTGACTGGGGACGGTGCAGTGAGAACCACCCTCCACATCACTCCTCTCCTGCTCTCCCTTCTACACTTCCCACTGGGACATGTCTCAGTTGCTTTCTGAGAAAGTTTAGAAGGCTCCAGAGCAGCAATTTGTGGGATTGTCTGCCCACAATGTTCTCTGTCTAGCTGCAGATTTTAAGGAAGGAGGTTTTTGTGACCATTCTGCAACTCAGTATTTTTATTTTTAGAAATATCTTGGCCTCTGTGTCAGCCTGAGGCAGCGAGTTCCACAGTGAAGATGACTTTTCAAGAGTAGAGCCAAGGAGCTGCATGATGGTCTCTACCTGTGCTGCTCAGTTTTCAGAGGGAATCTGTCATCTGATGAACTACACACTAAAAATGTTTTTCCCAATGAACTATTATCATCCTCCAGACTGCTAGAACTAACATTCCTTTGTCTGTCTTGCATTGCTGGCTCAAACTCCCTCTCTGGTGTCAGATGGAGCAGCCTTCTCTCTGGAGCCTCAGTTTGAAGATATACTATTTGTTTAAGTTGGGATGAAAAAGGAAGACATTTTGGAGGTCATCATAGCATTGAGACTTTTGCCTTCAGGTCTCAGCAGAGCCTGGACTGCAGAGGATGTACAATGGTGCTCTTTGTGTCACACTGGAGAGTTGGCTGGTTGCTGCTTCCCTTGGTATGGATGGGGAATAAAGCAGCAATTAGTGGGAATGATCCTCATGGGAAACCAGATGACACATAAGAAGGAATTTTCATATCTGACTACATTTTTGCTGGCAGTTTGGCAGCAACTGGAGGAGGATTATCCATGGAGACTGAAAGGAGGTCTAGGGAGCAAAACAAGCCTCCTGCCTATGTGGCTGGCCAGAGACCAAGCAGAGGAGAAGTATCATGACCTAAACTATGAGAAAACCTAGTGCAGGATCTCCTGCAGAACTATACTGGCATTTACAGGAAATGTCAGCATTTACAGGAAATGTCAACTCAGGTCTGTGTGTCAGAGCAAGTGAAACAAAATACCTGCAGTTACAAGCCCCTTGGATGTACACACCCCCACCCCCTGGTGCTGCTGGCAGGGTGGATGAGAGACAGTCACATTTGAAGTCTGTAATGTCCCAGGATTTTGGAAATGAGCATCCAGTGCCAGTATGGGGGACTTCTCCCTTCCCCAGGTTGAGTCAGGCTGTTGTTCCATGACAGAATGCTACTCCCTGTGCATCCTTATTTCTTAGTTACTCTGGGTAGGATGGGCAGGTGCTGGTGTTGTCCATTCACCCTTAGGCTTCCTACAGTATCACTCCCTAAAAATTACTGGTAGGGAGCTTGGGCTGTGAGTTAAAACCTTGTTTCTTAGTGATTCTTCATGACAGAGGGTTGGAGGGGGACTTGGGCTCCAGGAGCTGTATCCAAATTTCCACAGAAAATGGAATATAGAAATAGAAAATAGAAAAAGGCCCAGGGGAATGAAGGAGATTCTTAGTTAGTTTCTCCATTTTTATAACTGTTTTTTTTTTAAATCCATGTGGCCCAGACAATGGGCTGTCCTCCTGAAGGTTTTTCAGATGACTTTTGGCATTGAACATTCCTGGTGATCCTCACTGCATTGCAGGGACCAAAATGCAGATGGACTCAAAGAGCATATCCCAGTAATACTGAGAATTTCTCCACATGGCACCAGTACTGGTCTGGAGATGGGGACCAAAAGGCCTCCTAATTCCATTCCATTCCCAACAGCCCCCTTTCCTTTGTATTTGGTTGAACAGGCAAGGAATGAAGCTGGAGATTGCTAGGATTTATGCAAGACTCAAGGAACAAAGATGTAAACTTCTCCCAGCTCAGAGCTGAGTATCATACTAGAGACCTGCTCTCAAAATCCAGTATGTAGCCGTGGGTTACACACCCAGAGCTGCAGGTTCAGCCAGCCAGGCCATGGCAAGCAAACAGTGCTCCTGGAGGGATGGGGTGGTTCCTGCTGGAGGAGGAATGGGTTGGTCACATGGCAGTGAAGGGTGTGGAAGGGAACTAACAGGCCCCGATAGTCCACCCCCTCGGAGGAGTGGGGAAAACAGTGTTGTCCTGTGGGACTGGTGTTGTTCCATGGGGTTGGTGTTATCCTGTGGAATCAGTGCTGTCCCATGGTATCGGTGCTGTCCCGTGGGATCAGTGTTGTTCCGTGGGATCAGTGTTTTTCCATGGGATCAGTGTTATCCCATGGGATCAATGTTATCCCTTGGGATCGGTGTTGTCCCTTGGGATCAGTGCTGTCCCATGGGATCAGTGCTGTCCTGCGGGATCAGTGTTGTCCCATGGGATCAGTGTTATCCCATGGGATCAGTGCTGTCCCCTGGGATCAATGTTGTCCCTTGGGATCAGTGCTGTCCCATGGGATCAGTGCTGTCCTGCGGGATCAGTGTTGTCCCATGGGATCAGTGTTATCCCATGGGATCAATGTTATCCCTTGGGATCGGTGTTGTCCCTTGGGATCAGTACTGTCCCCTGGGATCGGTGTTGTCCCTTGGGATCAGTGCTGTCCCCTGGGATCAGTGTTATCCCATGGGATCAGTGCTGTCCTGTGGGATCAGTGTTATCCCATGGGATCAGTGCTGTCCCTTGGGATCGGTGGATCCGCAGTGGCAGCAGGTGCCGTGCAGGGGTTGGTGAGCGTGGCTGTCACACAGCATGTCCCGCAGGCCCCGGGGCTGGGAGCTCCCTGGCTGTGCAGGCACTAGTTCTGAGTGTTCACATCCAGAGTTCTCTCGATCTCCACTCTTCGTGGCAGTGAAGACCCAGGCGAGCCCGTCCAGCAAAAAGTCTCCGGCCTCCCTAAACCGCTGCTCCACCCTCCTGCACCGCTCCCCCTCCGGCGTCTCGCCCGCCTCCCAGTCCCAGATGTTCCGCACTCCGAATTCGGGATCCCAAGGAAGCAAGGCCATCACAGGTACCATCAACTTTCTTAACTGTTTAGTGTCCAACCCTGCATTGGCTTTTGACCCTCCTGGACTCAGTCTGCTCCACCCATGACTGTCCCAGAAAAGCTGCTCCCAGGAGCAGCTGAAGGGATTGGATCCTTTGGCACGTTATAAATAAAGATTTGCCTCAGCAGTAGGTCATTATACCTGTTGCCAGCTGGTTTTATTAAGCATCATGGTAGCCACAAGGTTATAAAAGACCCTGTTTCAAATCCTGGTGTCACAAATTGAGGAGAGCTTCCTGACAAAGATTGGTGTAATGGCTTGTCAGGAATGGGGATTTTGGTTTGGTTTCAGCACTGTTTAGCATTTAGTGTTTGTTTCCCTCAAGGGGATGTTTTCAGGCTAGGCCTGCACCTTTGGAAGTGAAATGGAGTACAGGTGTTTTCACAGTGCTCCACTCCCCACGGGAACCTCTGAGAGATAAACTGATCCCTGACAGAAAAGTTAATGGCACAGAACCATTACAGAGGTGTTAGAAAGCTTGGCTTAGGATTGATCCTCCCATAGTCTGTTTCCTCCTTCCAAACAAGATCAAACCTTAAAAAAAAATATTAAAAGAAAGCAAAGGACACTGAAAAAATAACAGTTAATCAGTAGGGTGTGAGACATAGAATGACAGACAACTGGGAAGCCCTCTCCTGAGTCTGTGGGACTGATGGATATATATTCCATTGGGGTGCAGAAGGGCTGCTCAACCAGTTGGTGTTTAGACACCCCTAAAATCTGGCAAGGGCAGATGCTGAATACAGGGGTGGCTGTTTTGGGAGAAGCTGTGGGATGGTGAACAGGGATGGGGTTTGGTAGATACCACACACCCCCCCACAGCTGCCAGGGATTGCACTGGGAGACCTGTCTTTTTACAGCTTGGGAATCCTGTGGTTCCATATTGTTACTGCACCTCTTAAACACTGATATGATGTTTTTACTAATTTGAGGTCCATCCAGTTCAACCAAGTCAGGAGTTAAAGCTGACAAACCTTTTTCATTATTTACTTAAACTTGCAACAACTTCTTCTAGTTTCATGTCTCACAAAGGTGGAAAAACAGGGAGCCCTCTGGGCCAGAGGCTGGAGTCACTGGAGTGGGAAGTGGGAGATGTTTTTGGAAGGGCACTCCTTTCCCCCCACTCCTCCAATGAAAGTGGATCCGAGCACTGGGTGTGAACTCGGAGCTGTTCCCTTCCTGCACAGAGGAAGGAGCCACTGATGCTTGAGCCTGGTAGACTGATCTTCAAGAAACTAATCCTAGTCTGGGGTCCCACCCCACCCGTGGTGGCTTCATTTCCATGGGGTCTTTCACAGCTGTGTCTCATACAAATGCAATCTGAGGGCCTCTGGAATCCCTGGTGCAAAGGCATTGACTGTAACACCTGCCTGGAAGACAGAAGGGATGCCCTCCGAGGGCTGTGCTTAGAGGCATTCCACATGGACCTGGATAACTCCAGAGATGGGGGAATACCCCTCCCCTAACAGGGTTTGAACAGACCCTTGGTAGAGTGGCTCTGCCTTGGCCTGTACAGATGCCTTTGCTTTGCATGCAGAAGGTTCAGATACAGAGAGAGAGAGCAGGTGTGAGCTGCCCCCTCCTGTGTGGGAAGGACACAGTAGGACCAGAAAGACCAAGCAGGTGCATTAAAACATTTTCTTATTGCTAGACTTAAANTGAGGGCAAAACAGCCATGCAAATTTATCCCAAATGTTTTTGGAGATCTCCAACTCCCACTTGTGACATGAGCCAGGATTTGAACCTGGGTCTCTTGGAGGGTGGGTTGACCCCAAACCATTTTGTCGTGGTCTCTTTTCCACTGTACGATCTGATTTTCTAGTTACTTAAGGCCTTTCATTCCTATTACTCATCTGTCAAGGAGGGGTGGGGGGGGGAATAGATAATCTCTCAAGTTTCTTTTCAGCCCTGTTTTATATGTTTCCATTTTAATTGATTTGATTACCAAGTTTTCTCGTTCTCCTGAATTTTAGGAGTCAGGAATGTAGTAGATTGAGAGTTTGGGAAGCCTGCTCAGGACTTGGAAGGGTCCACTGAGGAGTGGTTGGACCAAAATCCATGGGCTGGGAGCTTCATGTGGTTCAGGTCTTTGGTAGCCACAGGAGCCCTACAGCCCATGTGTGTGAGCCACACTGCAGCACTGGGGAAGTCCTTGCAGCAGGTGCAACCTCCCCATGGTCTGCAGAAATCCAGACTGAAATCATGATCTGATACCAATTTTCAGCATCACTCCTGAGTGAAGCACAGTCTGCAGGCTGAGCCCCCAGCAGAGCTGGGCCATGTCCATGTGCTCCCCTTGGGTGACAGTGGACTCCTGAATGAGAGCACAGGGGAAGGGTCTGTCCAGCACAGACCACACACAGTGGTTTGGACAGTTCTTACTGGTTTATTTCTAGTTTATCCTTTGAGTCACTACAGTAAATCCATTTGTCCAGATACTGCAAATCCAGTGAAGTGAGACAAGACCTCACACTGCTGAGCCTGTGCTGAGTGACACCAGCTTGAGTGGAGTGGGAGGCCCTGAGCTGTGCAGTGATGTGGCAGGACACTGCAGCCACTTCCAGGGTTGGGAACCACCTGTGCCCATGGGAGAAGGCCTCCCAGTACAGCTCCTGGGAAGCTGCCCTGCACTGTGGCTGAGGTGTGTGGAGCAGGTGCCCTGCCAGGAGCAGGGCCTGGCGCCACACTCAGAGGAGCAGGACCTGCCTGCTCGGCCCTGGAGAGGCTGTGGGAGTGAGGGCACTGTTGGGAAGCACAGAGGGCCAGAGGGTCATCCAGAGCTTTTCCAGACATGGAGGGCAGGCACTGAGACAGTCCTCCAGGCCTCCACTTGAAAGTTTCCAGGAGGATGTTTAGGAAGATGACTGGGAAGCACAGGGGAGAGCGTCTGTAGGAGGCACTTTGGTGTTGTGATGAGAACATGAGTGCAATGTGCAGACCTGGACACCTGTGCCAGAGGCTTTATGGGCTGCTTGTTTCCTTGAGGAAGAGTAAGATCAGGGTTGGGGTTTTTTGCAGGGAGGAAAGCCATGACCTTTCTGGTTCAGTCAGGACTGGTGTTCATGGGCTCCCTAAGAGCCAATCCAGGCCACCTCAGCCAGAAGGCATTCCAGAAAAATACCTGCCTGTTACCCCTTCACTGAATCTGGCGCATTTGCCTCCAAAATGAGGTATTTGACCTTTCTGCTGTATTCAGGGTATGTGATTATGTGGCACAGGAGCATGTTGTCCTGCCTCCTGTCTGCATAGTTCTGCATCCAGTGTTGACCAGTCACCGTCCCTGCTTTGTTCTCCACCCAGCAGAAAGTGCTTTCAGCAGAAGAGTGGAAGGCAAAGGGCAAAACAACTTTGAAGAAACAAACAGCAATTCCCAGAACTCCAGCGGTAAGTGTGTTCACTCCTTCCTGCTGTTGCTACCACGTTCCTCTCCAAGCAGGATTCAGCTGTGCTCAGTGGTTGTTGATGTGTTTGGGGTACCTTGTTTAAGCTCACAGGCAGCCAGAACCTCCTGGGGTAGTGCCCTTCTCTCCCTCCTGCCCAGGTTCCTGGCATTCCAAGCCTGTAAAAAAGGTGATATGGGAATCCTGCTCCCAAGGACCAGGTACTTTGGCATAGGTTTTTCAGTGGGGAGCAAAGATGAGAAGAAAGGATGGATGGAGATAAAACAGAACTGCTGAGCCTGTGTGTCAGTGCAGTCCTGGTGAAGCAAAGCCATTTGCAACAAGCAAGAGAAGCTGAGCTGAGGACTGGCTGGTGCTCAGTGCATGTTACGGTGGTGCTGAGTGTGGCACTTCATTTCCATGTCACTGTAAGCAGCATCCAGCTGTTTGTGGGCTCACTGCATGAGGTCACAGCTACCAGATTTGGGGCCAAAGTGCATCTGCTGGAAGGAATGAAAATGTACTCCACCTCTGGAGCTTCCTTTCATTTTAAGTCCAAGTGGTGGTAACTGAACGTAACCACTGGCCTTGACAGTTTTTTCTAGGTGCACTGTTGATAGAGTTTTACTCTGTATTGCCCTGCCTTCCAGTGGGCCACTACATTTCTCCTGTGCTCCTTAACTGGAGCATAAGTGACAGACCAGATGAAATGTAATTTTGGCATCTTGATGCAGAGATAATCACATGCCAGCAGAGAAGCCTGGCCTCCCTCCATTCCCCATCCAGGAGTACCAAAACATGGGGTGTTTTCAGTGCTTCTGGCTGGAATGGAGCAGGTTACAGGTCTGTCATGGGGGTTATAATTGCCTCTAAAGCAAGTAAGGGGGTTTCTGGAACGGAGTTGAAAAGGAAAGATGTGATTTTGGAAAACTCTCTTGTGGGAGCAGAGTGGGTGATGGTAAATGGGGAACAAAGTTGTTTGTTACTGAAATGCTGCATGTTATGTTTTGGGAAACAATCCTGTACTAATCCAAGCATTCACCACAATTACAGCTGGTCATTTGGGGACAGAAAAACCTAAAGAAAAGAGATGTAAGCAGAACCCATCAGGTGAGCTTGTCTCTGTGTTTCAGGCCTGTGTACCCATTAGTCCTGTTCCTCCTGGGGAGCTGCAGCCAGGAGTCCTTGGGGCTGTTGTCAGCCAGCCCAGCCTGGCTGTCAGACACCACTCAGAGCACTGTAATTCACTGACTGCCAGAGCTGCCAGCCTGGCTTGCTGCCCTACAGGTGCCCCTGGTCTCTCAGCAGATCTGCTCCTCATGTCTTGTCTCCTGTGGGTACTAGGAGTGGTTTGAAGGGTTTCAAAGCCTTTAAGGGCACATCTTACAATGCCAGTAATACCATTTGGTTTCCCAGCTCCTCTGGGGCCCTTTGAAAACAGCAGTCTGAGATTGTATCTTTTTTCTTCCTGTAGATTGTACCTTTTTTTTTTCCCTGTGAAGCCCTGTACAGCCTACAGGGGAAGGGCAGAATATCTTTCTTCCTATCAAACAGCTCATCCCTAGAGCCAAGAAAACTGCATTGTAAAGCCTTCTGACTGCAAACCTCCTCTTGTTAAGTTTGGGAGGAGAGGAGAGGAACCTGTAGCATGGGAGGGGTTCCAGGGACCACTGACAAGAAGCACACACAAAGAGTGGCTGTATTTAGTCTAAGACTTGAGTTGTGTCTGAACTATTAAATTCTGACCCACTGTTGCTGTGACACATCACCCAGACTCTCCCTGCCATCTCCTTGTACCAGCTCACACATCACACTCATCCTTCTCAATTTGTTTTTATCTAAAGTGCAACATTTAAAGCACAGGAATAAAATTTCACAGTAAAAACCAAAGCAAAACCAGAAATTCGTACAAACAGTAGCAAGTTTAACACGATTTGCTGGTGTTATTTCATTGTAAGGAGCGTTTCTGTTTGCACTTCCTGCAGTGTCTGTTTATTGTAGTGACTCAGTCCAGGGCCTGGCAGGCTGCAGGGGAGTTGAAAGGTGCTCACCTTAACTTTTATTTGAGCCAGGAAACCTGAGGGACTTGTGTGAACTGCTCAGGACTGGTTTGAAGGGAGTTGGGCTCTGGTTGGAAGCAGTTCCTTTCTGCATTAAGCAGCTGACACACTCCTCAAAGCCACGCATGGGGATGTATAAACCTTTCCCCTTTTCCCCTTCCTTTATCTATCCTTCATCCCCTTTTCTTCCACAGCCCTGTTTTCCCTCTTTGACTCCACTGTTGTGCTGCCTCCTGTGTGTCCCATTCAGTGCTCTTTTCCAGCTCTTGCTCCAAGCCATTTCTCCTCTTTTATTCCTTCACATTCTCAGGAGTCAGTCCCAAAGGTCTCATTGGCAGCAGCCTTGGTGAGCATCCCCGGTCACTGTGAGTGTCAGTGGTGCTCGGAGAGGCCTTGGAAGGCTCTCAGGGATCTGTGTGCTCAGGTGTCCAAGCAGAGCTCTCAGTATCTGCCTTTTGGAAGAGCTGATGTGTCCTTGCCCTCCCCATTGTCCTTCCCATGGCTGTGTTTCAGTGGGTGACACAAACACCATGTGGCTCAGTGTCACCTGTGGGATGTGAACTCCTGGGTGATTCTGGCACTGTTGGCTTGTCCTCCCCTGAGCCCCAGCCAGCAGATTTTGCCCAGGCAGGGAAGGAGCTGGGGATAACGTGGTGGGGAATGACAGAAGGATGGACACTTCGGTCCTCCCACTCCCATCTGCTGCTTGTCACCAAACTGCTGCTGCTGTAAGGAACAGTCACCAGGTTTGGGAGGTAAATGTAGGTCCCAGCTGAGCAGCCCAAGCTGTGTGAGTTGACCTTGTTAAATGCTTGATTGCATTTGCTCTCTGTGGATGTGAGTTGTGTGTCACAGGCTCTGCTACAGAGATGTCAAAGAGAGCAGCAGGAGTTTTTTAGGCCACCCAGCTGGGGACATTCTGCTCTTTTCTTGTGTCGCTGCTGATTGCAGAGCCACAGACCCCTTCATGTCTGGAGTGAGGGGGAGGACAAGCAGCATCTAAAACCACCTAAAACAACCTTGAATGCAGTGCTGTTGGGAGTCCTGGAGGGGAATGAGACAACTAGAACGGAAAATGTTGGATTTCAGTTGTCTCTTCCCTGTGCACAGCCCCAGTCCTTGTCCTAGTGAATGCAGGTTCCTGGTATCCTTATCCGAGTGCTCTGGCATCCTACTGCCCATAAAACAACACTTCTCTTTGCTTGGCAACCTCTGCTTTGTGGCTGATTTGAGTCTCATCCAGGAGCAGGTTCATCTCCCAGCAAGGGGGAGTGAAGCCATGGAGTGCATGGAGAAGGACTGCTCTGCTGTTGTCTGTGTTGGGATTGGAGAGTGTCCTTTGTATTCATGGAGAAGAATCTCCACAGCCCCTGAAACTTTTTTTTTAATGAAAGCTGGAAGTTTCAGAGTGCCTTAAAAACAATATCCTGCTAAAATGTTCCAATTGCTCCCTTGTGCTACCAGGAGATCCCAAGTCACATGAAGCTTCACTGCTGAACTAAGGAAGGTCCAGAAAACAATGCCTGGACTTGATCCTGAAACACAGAATTGTCTCACTGGGATGCAGAAGCTGTTTTTCACTGAGGTGCCATAAAGCTGCTTTCAAGGAAACCCTCCCTGGTGGGAGTCGTTTTGCCGAGTCTTGACATGTTGCTGGGCTTTTCTGGACTAAATTCTCAAGAGGACAAACAATATTTCAAGGCCAACTTGTGAATTGTTCTTCTGCAAAAGCCACTGTTTATCAGGCAGAGCATGGGAAGGGAAAACCCCAGAAAGGGAGTGTTTGTTCCATAGTGAAGGTCCCTGCTGGATCCTGTGCTGGGACCCTCTGGAACCAAACAGCTCCCTGGCTTTGGAATCTCCCTGTTGCCTCCCTTTCTGTCTGACTCCAGAAAGCCTCAGGGACAAAGTCCATCTGTACCTTAATTGTTTACAGCCTAATCCAGCTTGATCTGTTGTTTTGGACACTATGGATGACTCTTTTGTCAAATGAAAGCCAAGAGGGATTAAGGGCATTTTGAGAATTCAAAAGGAAAAATAAAGCAAAGGGGAGAAAAAATGCTCTTTAGTTTTGACACCTTAAAAACAGCCATCAAAGGGAAAATCTAATTGAAATTGCCAGTGTTTGTTGAAGTCTAAACTTTCTCCATGTTATGAATCTGAAAGAGAACAGTAAAAATTATGTAGGGAATTGGGAAATATTTTGAACTTTTGAGGTTGATTTAAGCTATATAAATATGTCTCAATTTCATCTGCTGCTTTAGGGAACTATTGCTGTCAGAACTTCCAGTGCAACAAATTTTAACATTTACAGTTTTTAAAATGTCAACACTTTTCATTCCTATTTACACAGGGAAGCTTTGCTTTCCAGCACAGTTTATTCCAGACTGGGTAGAGGGTCAAGGGAAGTGCCTTCTTTTTTTGAACCAGTTCATGCCAGGCTGAGGTGAGATTGAGACCAAAAAAAATTGATTTCCTCCTTTTGATTTAGAGTAAAAATTCTCAGCAAGGCCTAAGAATTGCCAGTTCTCAGAATTCAAAGGACTAAATTTTAAACATAGTTGGATTTTCAGAAATTACATACTTCTTGGTCTATCATTACCCTCCAAGATATTTCTAATTGCTATCCAGCTGTAGCATTGGACTATTTCAAGCAAAAGGATAATCAGAAATATCTCATTCACCACGTGCCACACAAACCCAGTATGTTTAGCCTGTGTTAGGCAGGATGGTCTCTTTAGTAAGTAGGTCTTTCTTGCTTAGCAGCTGAGCAGAACTAGCCTTTAATTTCACGGAAGCAGCACAAAGACAGAGTGTGAATCATGTTAAACTCGTGAGTGAATCTCCTGAAGCTCAGTTTGGGGGTGCTGGGAGCAGAGCTGGGTCCCCCCCACAGCTCCTGGGACAGCACCAGGAGTTGGGTCCTGCTCTTGCCCTGCAGTGCAGAAACCCCAGTGCCCCCAGTGCATGGACAGACTGAGACACTCAGCAGTGGTTCCTGCCAAGGTTCTGTCCCAAAAAGCTGTTTTGCACTGGCAGTGCAGGTGGCTGCAGGGCATGTATGGGAGGAGTTGGCTTAGGAGTGGTACAGTCACAAGGATTTTGGTCTTCCCTGTTGTGGCCATACATCCCCTTCTGCTCCTTCTCTGTAGTCCAGTGGTCATACAGCCCATCTGGTGGGATTTCTGCTGGAAGACATGACTTCTAGGCTAGGATTTTTGGTGGGTGAGTGCAACTTTAGTGCTTGGGGCACGGTAGTTCTTGATTATTGATTCCAGCCAGCCCCTGTGCCTCTGCCCCCTGAGTGCACCCAGTGCCTCCCGGGGTCTGTCAGCTGGGCTGGAGCACAAACACAACTCCCATTAAAAGCGTTCATCTCCTGGTAAACCTTTCTCATCCTGTAGCTGGTTTGTGACTGGTACAAATTTCCATGGAGTTGGCATGTCTAATGACCAAATTGGAATAGTGAGGAAATAGGAGGGAGCTGTTGTTCTGTGAGCTCCCATAGTTGTGCAGAGCACAGGGAATGCTGATGATGGGGGAGCACAGTTGCACAAATGCATAGAGCTGCATCTTCAAAGCAGCCTGAAAATGCTGTGCCCAGAAGGGTCACCACGTGAGTGCAGTTCTCCCCCAGGAGAAGGAGAGAAACACAGGGAGAGGCTTCAGTTAAGAAAGTGTCACTTTGCTCAGTTGCATAAATAAGTCATTGTGTCCATTGGGAATTTGTGTGGAGTTGAGGTTCCCAGGAATGAACTGTTTATTTCTGGTGTCACATTCATTTAAGCTTCTCATGTTGAACAGGCAACTTGTAGACAGGAAGAGAGATATCTGGGTTAAAATAACCACTCAGCAGCCAGTCTCTGTGGGTGATATCCTGCCAATTGCTCAAGCCCTGGGAACCAGGAAAGACATGAGGCAGTCCATATGAAAATGTTGAGGCAATGAGCAGTCAGCAGAACTGGACAGCCAGGGATAGGAGCTGGATTGCAGTCTGCAGGCATGGATATGGATACTGGGCTGGGCTGGGCTGGGGCTGGGCAGGACATGGCCAGAAGAGTCACTGCAAGGACAAAATATGGGCAGAAAATTGTGAACTCTCAACTGTGCCCGGAGAATCTCTGGAGTGAAAGATTAGCAAATCCCCAGTGCAAGGTGATTGATTTATCATTAGTCATTCAAACCTTGTGACTGTTCCCTGGATAGGTGGCTTTAGTGGAAGTGACTGTGCTGTGGCAGGGTTGTGACTGTGCATGGAGAAAAAGATGTCCCATAATAAATAAAAAGACCAGAAAAATCCCAGCAGCCTTTCCTGACACACAATAGTGTCACATCAAGTGCCTGAGCTCCTCTTGCAGACTGACAGTGGTTTTCCTGTGCTTAGGAAGCCAAGCATAACAAGGGCACTGCGTTAGCACTTCTGGCTGGAGAGCAGCCAGAGATGGTGTTCAGAATTCCTTGTGCTGGGTTAAGAGGTCTGTGCCGTGGCTGTGGGCTGTGTGCCTGCTCCAGGTCAGGTTCACTTCTGGGGGGACAGTCAAGTGTTGCAGTTTGCCCCTCGAAAGCTTTTGTGCAGCTGGGCAGCTGAAAAAGCCCCTTGGTGCCTGGGGCCACAGGACGGTGCAGGGAAGTGTCTGTGTGGTCACTGAGTGAGGGCAGCACTTCTCAGGGCAGAGACCAGGAGCACAGACAGTGAGAATGGTGCCAAGAGGAGCCTGCCCTGTGCAGCTGCTCAGCAGGACCAGATCAGGAACTTGTGTCAGTGAAGATCCTCCCCAGCTGCAGTAGCACTCAGAGCAGTGTTGCTGACAGCACTGTGTGATCAGCAGCGTTCTGTATCCAGCTGGTGCCTTCCATGCATCCCCTTTCCACAGCACTGTCTACTCATGTCTTTGCCAAGCATCATCCATGCCTTCATCTTCATTCCTTGCTGGCTGGCCCTGCCAGCTGGAGCCTTTTCAACAGCTCAGGTTCTCAGCACGTGGGGATGTGTAGCAGGAAGGCTCGTTGTGCTTGACCCCTGTGGTTAATGAGGCCGGTTTTCCTTCCAAGCAAAGCAGGCCAAGCCTGTCGGGGAGCCCCAAGAGCCTCATTCATGGGTATGTCAGTTCACACATTCTCTAAATGCTCTGAACTGATGACTGAATAATGTTAAATACAGTGCTGATTCCTTACCCTGTGCAGGGGTCTGACAGTGAAGGACCTCGCTTGGGGACTGTAGGAGACCACCCATGCTCTGAGGTGCTGGAAACCACTGCTCCTGTTCCAGGGCACTGTGGGCTAGATGCAAACAGTTCCTGGTTGCCCAAGGGCTCGTTGAGCATCCAAGTTTCCATTCCTTTCAGTCACACCTTACAGAGGGGCAGCCTGCAAGGTGTGCATGGACATGTGCATTCTCAGCCTGAAGTAACTGCACTGCTTAGGAGCTCTCCTTTGGCATCCAGGGGTGCTGGAACACCCTGGTTTTCCTTCCCAGCTTCAGTCTGGGGAAGCTGCACAGTGAATCTGGGCATTTGCCTTGGGAGCCCCAAAGACAGCATTTGGAAAGGGTTTCTTGCCCCCTTGGCTTTTCCTCTGCAGCCTCCTCACTTGACTGTTTCCAATCCTGTAGCGTAGGGTGTTTGTTAAAATCTCTGGACATTCCAGAGTGAGAAGGAAAGATGCAGAATCCTGGCCATGAGAAACTCAGCAACACAGGGAGGGAAGATCCCCAGCTGGGCATGTTGGATTCTGTGGTAAATGGAGCCGCCCCTCCTGCCTCAGTTAACTCTGGTCTTGCAGAGTGTGGATGAGGATCAGGGAGCAGATAGGCAGAGCTGTGCAGCTTGCAGCGAGGTCTCTGCCAGTCTCAATATTTAAATCTCTTTCTTTTTTGCAGAAACCGCCAGTCCCCTGATTTCAAATCCTTTCCCGCTTTTACAAAGTAAGTGTGATGGGCGTCTGTGGGGAACAAGGGCAGGACTGCCCCCCTGCAGCCCTGCTGCCCTGCCCTCTTGGCATTTTTCATCAATAAATGGGGGTTTTATTATGAGTCCAGGTGTCAAAGAACAAAATGCCTCAGTTCCATGTCTCTGGTTTCAGGTTTAAATGCAGCAGAAATCCTTCAGGGTGTTTCTGTGCACTGTGAAGCTGTTAGACCACTTCATTTACAGCCTTTGGGTTGGTTTTCATTTTTTTGTGAAATATGCCAGCAATACTTGTTCTGAGACCGAGACTTGAAAACGAACCCGTAGTGAAGTTGCAGTTACACACAGAAAAACGTGCCATCCTGGCTGAGCTCAGTGAATGCCTGTGCAGAGCCAAGCCCCTTTGGCCTGGGAGCACAGATGAGAAGCAGGAGCCCTGTTGGAGCAAGCAGGAGGGGAAGGAGAGCAGGTTTGGGATGGGCAGGCATAGGTGGTCTCTGCTGGAGATTCTGCCCCATGCCCTTGATGTTTTCAGCAGGTGGAACTTCTTCCTTTGCCTTCGTGTGTGTTTGGTTCTTGCTTGGCTTGCGTTGGAATTTTGGGGGTGGTGTCTTTGGCACCAGCCTGGTAATCGAGGCCAGCCATGAGTGCTGCACCCTGAGCATGACCACAGTGAGGGAGGACGTGTGTTCTGACTCCACTTACAACCTGAGAGAGAATGGAGAGCTTTATTCAGAACATGAGAGCTCATGTAGGAAAAGAAATCCAGTTAGTGCCAACGCTTGACAAGGGTGGTGCATTTGGGAGTCCCCTTTTTAGAGTTTCAGAGCACTTGTTGCCCAGCACCTCTTACTGTCTGAGCTGTGTGGAAGTGACAGAAGTTCTGTTTTCAAGAAACTTCCACTGATTTGGGGTTGTAATGGCATTTTTAGGAGCCTGCTGCTGGTTCTACTGTCTTGTTTTATGGTTTTGTCTGAAAAGCATGGGAAGATGCAGTTACACTGTTAGAGAACCTAAAGCCAGTGGAAACAATGGGTGGGAGCGCTGAAAAGTTTCTCTCACAGTTCTTCTGCGTTTGTGTTTCTTCAAGTTGTGGCCAGAAGTGTTGAAATGTGGGTCTTTTCTGTCAAGGAAAGAGCTGCTGCCATCTCTGAGCTGCTGTGGGTGTCACTGGGTGTCACTCCAAGCATCTCAGGGCACTTGCTGTTGAAACTTTCTGTTAAAGCTCTCAACTCATGTTCTGTCCTGGCCTCAGACCAGGCTCTGCTGTTTTCCCTGGCTTAGATGTGGCAATGAGAGTTAACATGGGAATTAGAGTGATTTATTTAACCTAAGCACAAGTGCTGGTTTCCCTCTGCCTTGGCTCACACAGCTGCTGCCTTGCTCTGGGGCCTTGCTCACTGTGTGTCCGTAAAGCACTAAGAGAAGTGTCTAATAACAGCCCTGGGGAAAGATGTTTTAAACTGTGCAACCAAATGTGAGCATTAGTTCTGTGTGGCTCAGGAGGTTTCAGTAGCTGCTGGTGCTTTAGGTTTCTATGGAGGTGTTTTCAGAGAGGACCTGGGCAGCCAGTAAGGGTGACAAGTCTTGGAGCAGGGAGGGACCTGCCCCACACAGGAGGTTTGGGTTTTTTTGGGAAGGATGCTTTGGAAGGAAAACTTTGTGCTCAAAACAGCCAACACCCAGCACACCACAGGCAAATACCACTTTTTGGGGAGGAATCTCTCTGGTGCTTGATAGGAGACTGAAATGCCATTGCTTGGGGCTGCTGCAATGTTGGAGTTCAGGCAGCTTGCCAGAGGCTGTTCCAGGTGCCCTGGGATGGGGGGTTGCAATTCCAAAGGCTCTGCTTGCTCACAGCAGATTTCCTGTGCTCTCCACTGCACAATCCCTCTGCACTGGGAGAAGAGAATGAGAGTCAGATTCCTGAGATCAGCTGCCTGTGGAGCAGTCCTTTCTGCTGGCAGACAGGACGTGTTCAGAGTGATTTCCTCCTCCCAAAGTTTCAAGTATTTTGCCTCAGAAGAGAGCAACATGTTTGGACAATGCTCTCAGGCACAGGATGGGATTGTTGGGGTGTCCTGTGCAGGACCAGGAGCTGGACTTTGATGATCCTTGTTGGTCCCTTCCAGCTCAGGATTTTCTGTGATTCTCTGGTTCTTTAAGAGCTGTTCAGTAGGAGCCAGGCTCAGCACAGGGACAGGGGACACAGGGACAGGGGACACAGGGACAGGGAGCACAGGGACAGCACGGCTCAAGAAAAACTGGCTGTTTTGCCACAGGCTCTGAGTGCAAGGGACAGGCAGTGAGGAAGGAGGGATCAGAGGAGGAAGAAGGGACTGGAGGAGGAAGGAGATGGGAGAAGGTGGTGGGTGGAGGTAGCAGGGGAGCAGCAGAGCTGCTGTGCAGTCACCTGTCATATACTCGGCATTGTACCCTCTCCCCTTCTCCGATGCCACATGGGCAGGTCTGGCCCACACAACATTTGCCATTTCTTGCAGCTTCTGCTGCCAAATTGAAGCTGCAGGATTTGCAGAAGGCTCCTGAGCATGCAGCAACAACACAGAGCCAGAGGGACAGCAGGGCCGGTGGGGTGACCTCAACCCTCAGGGAGTCCAGGTGCTCATGATTTCTTTTCCTTTTCTGACATTTTGGACTGTGAGGGGGAATGCTGTGGGGGCAGCTCCATGAGCTCTTTGCCTGTCACCTCTCACCCAGCAGTGGTTACTTGGAGTGAGCTGTGGAAACAAGGAGAGGAAGGGAAGGCTTCTGCTGGAGCCTGTTGAATTTATCCTCTGCTCCCCTGAGATCCAAGTGCGAAGGAAGGTTGTGTGAGTGCAGCAGCCCTGCTGGGAATGGTGGGATTTTGGGATGCTGTAGCCCACAGCCTGAGCCAGCCAAGGACCCAGCAGGACCCAGCTGGCACCAGCACATGTTCAACATCTGCACAGAGAGGAAGCTTGGAGAAAGCAGAGCTCCCTCCTCCCCAGGCTGAGGGGACAGAGCTGGAAGGGTCACTGCACTGCTGCAGCCTGGAACCTCTGTCCCATGTCATGGGCTCCTCCTGCTTTGCTCATACTGGCCTGTCTTGGCCCCCCAGAGCTGCTGGGGCTGTGGGGAGCACAGATGTTCTCAGGGATCCATGTGGGGAGCACAGGGCAGCCCCAGCCTTCCCTTGTACCTTCACCAGCAGAGCTGAGAGGAACAGGAGAGATCTGTGGTTAAAGCAGTCATGGGAAGACATGGGAGCACCTTGCTGACCTCAGCCCATGTGGAGGAGAGCTGATCCCTCTGGGTGTGGAAACCTCAGCCTGGGCAAGAGAGACGAGGGCTGGAATTCCCCTGAGGAAGGAAGAGCAGAGGTCCTGCAGAGGTGTGGAAGGAGCTGTGCTCCTCAGAAGGACAATGGGCAAAGTGTGGCTCACAGGGCTGTGCAGATCAGTTCTGACAACTTTCCCAGTTCAAGTTGCAAGAGAACTCAAATGGATGGAAATTTACTCCCTGTGTTACCAGCCCAGGGGAACAGGTTTTTTTCCCTGGTTTTGGATACACATTGCCTTTTTCTTCTCTGCACCTTCCAGATCCCTCTTCCTCTTCTAGACTGACACATCCCCCACCCCTTCCCACCAGCCTGACTGTTCCCAGCTCTGTGCTGTGGAGCACTAAGGGCTTAAAAGTTGAAATCTTATAAGGATGAAGGTTGAGAAGACTCTGGGAAGTATAGAGATTGAGTTCATTCATTCCCACAGGGATTCTGCATATCCTCCCAATCATCCCTTCCCTTGTTCCCAGGAAACACTTTGGAACTGTTGAGTGAATTTAAATTTTTCCTTAGTTTCAACTCATTTTCATTTGTGGCAAACTGTAGACTTGTGTGACTGTCTCAGGAGTATTTAGAAAATGCTTTGGCATTTTCAAAATGTGAAATTAGTTTTCTTTTTAGGTACATGGTGATTTTGTTTCCAAAGTTGGACATCTCTGGAGTAGAGCAGGAAATAGGATGTTTGGAAATAGGATGAAAATCAACCCAGTTTTTCTGAGAAGAATCACAAATGAGAGCCCTTTCAGAGTTATGAGTGCACTGAGCACACAGGGTGTTGTGTGCCAGAGGGAGGAGCTTGAGATGAAGAACTGTGGGGACCTTGGTGGTCAGGGCATGATGGATGGAGATGGGAGAACCCAGGAAAGACTGGTCTGAGGTGGAGTCCGACAAGGGGGGGGAGCTGGAAACACAGCTCGGGTTTATGGTGATAAAATAGCTGAGAATACAACAGGAGGAGGGTAAAGCAGCTCAGTGAGACAATCAGTTGAGAAGGAAATGTGAGTGAAAGAGGAGGGGAAAATGGATGTGGGAAATGGAGAGTCCTGGCTGGGTGTGAGGGATTTGCCCTGTAACTGAGCTTAGGAAGGGCTGTTCTGGTGGCTGCTGGAACCTGCTCCCAGGGCAGCTGGGGGGTTTGTGTGGGAGCAGAGAAGGGCCCTGGGACTGCAGAGGGAGAAGAGGGCTCCCTCATCATGGCTTTCTCTGGCCAAGGTCACTACAAGGTCACTACATCCCTACACAACCTGCTGATGTTCAGATGGCACATGGAGAGCTGACAGTGTCCATGGTGACGTCTCCAGCTGTCAGCATTCCTGAAACACCTCAGAGCTACAGCGGGGTCTGTTCTCCCCACTCTGTGTGTAGGGGCAGGGGCTCCAGCAGAGCAGTGGGGCAGAGAGAGGGGGTTTGCTCTGTGAGCCACCCTGGCTGCAGCATCACAGCCCTTCTGACCTGTCAGCAGCAGTCAGCAGGCTCCTGGAAGTGTGACTCTTTTCACTACATTAATGAAATGTTGGTTTTGACATGAGGGGGAGGCAAGTTTGAGACATTTCCCATCTGAGCTGCATGAGCAGCGTAGAGGTGGGTCTGTAGCACAGGTCATCTGACATTGAAATAGATTTGGAAGAGGGATGGTTTGCACTTAGGTGGGGTCTTTTCCTCTCTGATAATTACAAAATAAGTCTAAACAATTACGTATTTATTGTGGCGTTTTACCACCTGTATTTCACTACTGCTGATTTCAGCAGAAACAGCCAGTCCCTGTTAATTCCCAAGGCCTGAAATCCCCAAGTGCCACTCAGCTGTCCAAGTCTTCCCTTTTTTCACACAGTTACTTAAATACAGTATTTCCAAACTTCCTTGCTATAGCAAAACCCAGGAGTAGCATCACAAGCAAACTCAGAGAGTTAAAGCATTGAGCACAATCCCAGATGGACCTGGCTCCATCATTTAAGAGGCTGTAGGTTCTGTGGGAAAGGTTTAACCTCACAGCACGTGAGTACAGCTTATACAGGCCGCTTGTGGTCTCTTGTATGTATTTGCTTGCAGATTCCTGTAGCCATCAGATGAATTCTGGGGTTTGCTACCTGATTTCTTAGAGTATAGCCAAGGCAGGCTTGTGCTCTCCTGGGTTTCAGGTCTTCCACCCTACATGCTGGTGCTTCTGCTTATTCATGGATGCAGAAGATGTTTTTCCCTTTGAGTGTAGATCTAGATTTCTGGAATATTGTAACAACAGACCTTGCTCTGTGTGTGTGCCAGGCATTTGTATGCAAAGTTGTTCATATGCCATTCTGCTGCTCCAAAACAAAATGCCACAGCCTAAGAAGTGGCAGTGCTGGTGTAGCTGCAGGGATGGAGGCAAGCTGCAATGTTACCATATCTCAGCACTGTAGGTCGAGATCACATCTGTCAACTAATGCTCTCAACTAATACTGTTTAAACAGGCAACTGCAAACATTTGCTATTAGGTTAATTCAGTGGAAAAAAGGCACTTTGAACATACTGCCTAGAACAGAGCTAAACGTATCTTTCAGCTCCCGAGGGAGCTCCGCGCCAGCTCTGTCCTGACTCCAGCTCATCCATATTCCTCTGGCACATGGCTCTCCTGCTCTGCTCTCAGCCTTCCAGCACAGCCCTGATTTCAGTGCTTCCTGCCCTCCATCTCTCCTTCCCCCAGTGACCTGCTGCCACCAGCCCCCCAGACTCACCAGTCCCTGTCTCCCTACACCTGTTGAGAGCCACAAAGCCCAGCTGAGTCCCCCCATGGCACTGCTCCATGCCCCAGCTCCTGAGCTATGGGATTTTTCACAATCCAGTGCTCCTTGTTGTGCTCAGCAAAGGCAGCAGAGACTGGAATTTGACAGAACTGGATGTCAAATGAATTCTCCAGGCTTTGCTCACAAGCTTAAAAAGAACAGGGATATGCTTAAAGCAGCCTGAGGGAGTGGCAGTGTGCAGCCTCCCAGCCGTGTGTGCAGATCCACAGAGACCCCCCCATGCCCCTGCAGTGCCCCTGCCATCCCAGGCCTCCTCCTGGCAGTAAGTGAAGCAGGTGGAAGGATGCCCAGCCCCAGCCCGGGCCGTGGGGATGTGCCCGAGGTGTCCTCAAGGCCCCGCCGCCGGACAGACTGCAGTGTGCACATGTGCTGCTTCCCTGCATACTCTGTATAATTCTTCTGAACTGATTTCTCCCAAACAGAGCCTTACACCTGTGGAGCTTGTGGAATCCAGTTCCAGTTTTATAACAATCTCCTGGAGCACATGCAGTCCCACGCAGGTAAGCCGGGCACTTGGACTCGCTGCAGGCGGAGAGTTGCATTCTGCACTGCTGCCTGGTGCTGACCCAGATGTGTGTCCATAGGGCTCTCTGTGCTCCCTGTTTCCAAAGCCCCAGTCATTTCACCTGCAGAAAACGAGGTTCCTCCAAGGCTGGAGCAAACAAGGTTCCTCCAAGGCTGGAGCACACAGGCTCAGGGGACATCCCAAATATCGCTCCTTTCCAAGGGCAGAGAGGGATCGTGCCATGCTAGTGCAGAGCACACCACACTACTCATGCCCTTTATCCAAAGCTATCTAGAGAATCCTCATTGTGAGAGCTCCTACAGCAGGTTAAATCCCTCCTTCTCCAAAGGGGGAGTTCTCATGGAAGCAAACAAACCAAAAACACTCGCAGGGCAGCAGAGCCTTTGCCCACACAAGTCCTGTCCTGTGCTGGTGTCTCTTGGAGTTCTGCAAAGGACTGAAATGTGTTCTCAGAAGAGGAATTTGCCATTTCAGCAGTTGTGTTCATTTCCCTCTCAGCTCCCTACAAAAGCAAATTCTGAGGAGTCATTCCAGGACTTTGTTTCTAAGTCACTGTTTTTGTTTTCTGTCTTGGTATATAAGGGATGATTTTAAAATTTCAAAGCCAAAGCTCTTTCAAAGACAGCATTCAGCATACTGAGAAATTGAGAAATGAGATTTTTTTATATTGCCAGATTTTTTTCTTTTATTTTTTTTCCTCCTGAATAAAAATTCAAGGGAACTAACACAGGTTTAAAAACAAATGCCCTTTGACAGACCTGTGGTCTCCAGCAGACAGCTGCTCTGTTGAGATGCAGATTCGATGCAGGCCCTGAGGAGAGTGGCAAAGGGGGACAAGTGGCTTGAGAAAAAGAGTATTTTCCATTCTGTAGCAATAATTCTAATGAAATTTCTTTCTTGTTTTGTGGTTTAGCTTTAGTCCTAATTTTAATAGTGTCCCTTGAGTTCTTCATCCATGAGGTTCCTTTATCCAGTTCAGTTCCTGTTGGCAAATCTTAGTGCAGCCTTTGTGTGTTGTTCAGCTGCTGGTTTATTCATCATCTGTATAATGTTACAAAGAGACTTTCAGGGTGATTTGTTAGGAGAAGGTGTGAGTTTTAGTTTCTGTTGCAGCCTGAGCTGGTTCATGTGCAGTAGTGGCACTCCTTGTTACCCCCAGGAATGGTGGAGCTCTGCTCAGGGCAGGGCTGCTGTCACTTCGTGGTGTTGGGGGCTGCCCTTGCTGGTTGTCCATTGCAGCTTCTGCTGCCCCCACACTGTGCCCTGGCCATCCTGTTCCTTGCTCTGGGCTCTGGTACTGAAATGCAGCATTTTGAGTTGCAGCTCTTGGTGACAATGAATAGAGGAGCTGCAGAGGAGGGGCCAAGCTGAGGGGTCCAAGGGGAGAATGGCAGCTCATAGGCACGGGGTGAGCTGTTGGAAATTTTAAGCCAGTGCTGCCTGCAGCTTCCTCCTTCTCTCTCCTATACAAGTGACCCATGGAGATGGTGCTGAGGGCTCCAGGGAGGGTGGGCAGGCCCTGGCACAGGTTGGCCAGAGAAGCTGAGGCTGCCCCATCCCTGGGAGTGTCCAAGGCCAGGTTGGACCGGGTTAGGGTTAGGAGCAACCTGGGCTAGTGGGAGGTGTCCCTGCCCATGGCAGGACATGAAACAGGATGATCTTTAAGGCCCCTTCCAATCCAAACCAGACTGTGGTTCTGTGATTGTTCCCCTGGGTTACTCTGGTCACAGAACAGGGCTGGAGGAAGCAGGTGTATCTGTTATCTGACTCCTGTAGAGTTGGATCCTGCAGAGCTGTATGAATGGGTAAATCCCTTCTCCCCAGCTCAGGATTACTCCTGTTAAACTATTTTCTCATCTCTCCCTGCTCTGTTCACAAGTCCCCGTCTTCTGCTTGCCTCATTCTTTCCAAGTGTCTCACTGGTACGGTGACAGCGAGCCTGTCCATGTCTGCTTCGAGTGGTCTGTCACCTTTAAGGGGCTGCCCCCTGTGAAAGCCACTGTCCCCTCCTGTAGCATCTCTGCAGGTGGTGCTTGGCAGCCCTGTGCTCACAGCTCTTCCTCTGGAGGGAGCAGCAGCCTTTCCCCACGTGTGCAGCTGGGGTGATGGGCATGAGGGCAACGCAAAAGGAAGAGACATGAAAACTATGGGCAGTTGGTGGGTGTCTGGCTGTGGGTGTTGTGAGGAGCAGAGAACACTGGGGATCACATGGGGCTTGCAGTTACTTTGGCAGAGGTTTGTTGCCTTCTACTCTGATAGCAGGTTGGAACCAGGCAGGGGTCGGTCCTTCTCCCAGGTAACAAATGACAGGACAAGAGGAAACAGCCTCAAGTTGTGTCAGGGAAGGTTGAGATTGGATATTAGGAAATTTTTGTTCACTGGAGAGGTTGTCAAGCACTGAAACAGATGCTCAGGGCAGTGGTGGAGTCACCATCCCTGAAAGTCTTAACAAAATATGTTTGGATGTGGCGCTTGAGGACATGGTTTAGTGTAGTGGTGAATATGGTGGTGCTGCTGGGTTGACGGTTTGATTCGATGACTTTAAAGGCCTTTTCCAACCTAAACAGTTCTGTGATTCTGTGATTTTATTATTTCCATATCCAAGAGCAGCATCAGCCCAACATCTCTGAGGCCTGGCAGTGCAGGGACCTTGCAGTGGTCAGCCGACCTGGTGGCACAGGGTCCACAGACTGGGGACACTGACACAGGGGCAGTTCGGCCCAGTCCGTATGCCTGGCTCAAGGAACATTTCATTTTTGGGATGCAGGGATACAAGAAACACAGAGGGGTCAAATACTCCCTCAGTTAACATGTTCAGAAGCCCAGTTTGGCTTGTGTGTGATGCAAAGGGCTGATCTTTCCCAGCTGACTGTGCTGCCTCCCCTGAGCCCCTCACCAGGGACTGAGGCTGGAGAATGTGCTGCTGGTCTCCCGGAGCAAAGCCAGGGACATTCTGGCTCTAGAGTCATTCAGAGGGCTGAGCCTGGAGGCTGGAAGGTAATAAGGAGAGATTATAGCTCCATAAAGCAGCTACACAGTGAGGAGAAGCAATTAGAATGTAAATTGAGTGCTGAAAGGCAGAAATAGAACAGCAGAACACCAGGCAGAGGAATTTGTTCTGTAATTACACTGTACAATATACAGCTTTGACTCCCTTTAGAGTACTTTGTTCAGGTCGAGTGCTGCCATATAATGCCCTTCCTACAATCTAGGCCTGAAAAAATAAAAGGACGACTAGGCTGAACCTGGATTAAAGGATTGGAGGCATGAAGAGAAATTAAAGAACCATGATCTGTGTAGTTCACAGACTGCCTGATAAGGAAGATGAGGCTGAAATGCACAAATCTCATTAATGCCATACTGAATGCCAGCAGATATTTGTATATAATAAATCCCTTATTATTAGGAAACAGATAAAAGAGTTATGGTGAGGAAGTACAAAGGGTTTCTCCCCCTACCCATCCCTCACCAAGACAAGGAAGGCCTGAACCATCAACAAAGTTAGGAGGCAAAGTCCAGCATTTTCCTCTGCCCACCCACAGGTGTTTGGATTTGAAGACCCTGGTGACATTAGCTCAAGAGCAATTATTCTGGGCAGATGCTGGGGGAAAGGTGGTGTGTCACATCTGGTCACTGGAGCACCTCCTACTCTTCATGTCTCTTCCACACCTGCAAACACCAACCTGTGGCTGCTGCCCTGAGCATGGCAGTGCTCACCATGGCCAGGGAGTCCCCTGGGCACACACAGACCTTGAGGCAGTCCCAGAGACTACGTTGGTCCTGACATGTCCTGGATTGCTCCTAGGTATGGATCCAGCCTGTGCCAGTGCAGTGCCCAGATGTGCTGGTGGCTGTGCAGCCTGTGGTTGTTGATGTGCAGGTCTGTGAATGTCAGAGCTGCTCAGACAGAGGGGACTTGCTGCCCTCCCTTCTCTCCCAGGACAGTGGCACACATGGAGGAGAGCAGCTCTGCCCCCTCCCGTGTGTCCTGATGGCCAGAGCAGCCTGGCTGTGGAGCTGTGCGTGCTCTGGGCCCTGCTGGAGCTCGGGCAGGAGCTCAGGGCAGGGCTCACTGCTCTGTGTGCTGCTGTGCCCAGGCCAGCCTGGACCCCCTTTGTAATCAGTGGAAGAGGGTTGGAAGTCACTGACTACAGGTGAGTCCACACCACAATGGATCTTACAGTCCAAGAGGATCTAGTTCTGCCTGGGTGAATGAGTCACACTTGTGAGCCTGTCTTGCACCACTGAGTGCAAAAGGAGCCCCAAGGGGCCACTTTAAAGAGAGGTGTGTCTAACAGATGTCCAAAATTAAGGAGACAAGTCCAGCTGTTGTGAGAAAGGATCTGTTTTGTTTTCTTTGTGTTTAATTCCATCCTTCTGTTCAGCCTGGTCATCAGCTTCTCCATCTTTCTGCTTCTTCCACCTCATTTCATTGTGCACTTTAGTGTTGCTTCACAGCCTTTTTCAGAGCACCCTTTCATAGTGAAGCATCCTAAGAACTACAAAATTTCCTCTGGAGGATGGGGAGAAGTTCTTGGGGCACAGGAGAGGAAAGAATATGGATACAGTAGAGCATTTACTGATCTTTCCTGAATTTCCTTGAAAGATCCCATCAGATTGGCAGCAAAAGCTGCAGCCAAAGTTACAGACAAATAAATGGGAGCACAGACACAAAGACTGGTGGTGTCTTTGCAGCCACAGGGTGGGATGATCTTTGGTCACAAACCAGACACTTGGTTATTTGGCTTTTTGTTTGCAGTGTGAGGCAGCAGTGAGCAGCCCCAGAGGAGACTGGCCCTCACTCTTCAGGGGGAGGAAACCACATATGAAGATTGTAATGAGACCCTTAGATCCAGAGGAGTTGAGCACAGCTTGATAAACCAAGTGTTTCACAGGAGACAACAGAGCAGCCACCTGCAGTGCAGGAACAGACAGTAAGGGAAGAGAAGGATCAATGTGTTCCACCTTTCATTTCAGAATCAAGAAAACTAAACAAGTCAGGCTGCACAGGGAATTTCCTTTCCTCTTGGGGTGCAGCTTCAGCTAATCAGGAGACATTTCTCAAGGTGTGCTGATGGCATCAGTGTCCCTGATGCACAGGAAAAGCCATTTCAGCCACGTTTGAGGAGGTGGCAGGTTGTGAGTCCAAAGAGAGTTTCAAGGTTTCTGAGGGTGCTGTGCCAGCTCACTGAAAACTGCCTAAAAGCTGGAGAGTGTAGTAGCTTGTTGTCCCCTCAGTTAAGGTAACTCTGAGTAAATGCTGAGCAGATGGGTTGTTTCCCTTTCTTTGTGCTTTAAGCATTATTATCTTGTGCTTCTAATGCTCCCCTGTCTCTTGCCCTGCAGCTGACAACGAGAACAACATTGCCTCCAGCCAGCCCAGGTCACCTCTCCCTGTGGTTGAAGAGAAGTGGAAACCACAGCTCCAAAGAAATAACACCAACCACAGTATGTAACAGCTTTGCTTCTCATCGTGGGCTTCCCTGTCTGTCCCCTTCCAAAAGTGAGTCAGAGAGGGGCAGCAGTGATGGACACGGCACAAGGCCCTTGTCCTGATTGAACTACACTTGATTTCATCCATAATTCATGTCCCACCCAGCAGAGCAGAGCACCCCTTCCCATTAGCGGAGCACTTGTGTGCACAAGGACCCATTGCAGAGGGGGTTGGAAAGGTTTGTGAGGAAGATGCAATTGGGAACTCCTGGAAGAAGTTAACTGCTGATCCAAGTCAGAATTTCCAGCCTGGAATTAAAAAACTAATCCAGTCATCCTGGTGTGGCAGAGACATAACCTGTCACTCCCTGTGCTGGCAGGCAGCTGCTGTCTGGCTTTGTCCCCACTGAGCTTCACCATGGGAAAAGGAAAAATACAGCCCAGGGGAAAGGAGTTCCAAAGCACTTGAGCTGAGCGGCCAGGGGGAAGGGAGGTACAAACCCAGGGTGCTTTTGTGTTCTGGTATGGCCAAAAATGGCATTCATATTGTCTGAAATTGGGGTTTAGTGGAGGTCAGAGGAAGAAATGGGAACTTGGGCTTCGGCACTGTTTGAGATGGTGGAAGATGTTGGATGCTTCACTGAAGCAACTCCTCTTAAACTGACTGTCTCAAAGAAAAGGCACAAGTCACAGCAATGCAAAGATGTTCTCCTATGGAGCCAGGCTGTGAGTGCTAGGCTTGTCCAGCCTGGAGAAGAAAAGGCTCCAGGGAGACTTGAGAGCCCTTTCCAGTGCCTAAAGGGACTCAGAGAGAGCTGAAGAAGGACTTGGGACAAGGCTCTTGATGGACAGGACAAGGGGGAATGGCTTCCCAGTGCCAGAGGGCAGGGTTAGATGGGATATTGGGAAGAAATTCCTCCCTGTGAGGGTGGGCAGGCCCTGGCACAGGTTGGGCAGAGAAGCTGTGGCTGCCCCATCCCTGGAAGTGTCCAAGGCCAGGTTGGACGGGGCTTGGAGCAACCTGGGCCAGTGGAAGGAGTCCCTGCCTATGGCAGGGGGTTGGAACAACATGGCATTTAAGGTCCCTTCCAACTCCAGCCAGTCTGTAATTCTATGTCCATTTTTCCATCTGGGTTAAGCTGTGACCATCTACCTGTAGACAGTGTGGATGGCAAACAGCACACATGGTTATAAATTACCTGGGCAGTTCCTCGGTGAACAGCAGAGATGCCATCAGGTGAGGTGCTGGGCTGGGAGCAGTGTGTGCTCTGTCTCAGGCCCCACACCAGAAGCATCATGCAGATAAGCATCTTGCTGCTCTGAGCAAGAGCAAGATCTGTCCCTGGAGTTTCCTTGTCCAGAAACCTTGGGGAAGAAATCCACGGTTGGCCATGTCTCTTCCATCGCCTGGGCGTGTCCCACCTCTTTGGGGGCTCTGAGGATTGTTCTGTGACTCCCTCCCCTCCCCTGCTGCAGAGGAGCAATGCTCATACGGTGCTTTCTCTCCCGCCTTGTGTTCCCCTGCAGCCTCGGCGAGCGGCTCCGTAGGGAACAGCGCCATCCCCGAGAAGGAGCGGCAGAACATTGCCGAGAGGCTGCTGCGGGTCATGTGCACTGACCTGGGCGTGCTGAGCGTGGTGAGCGGCAAGGAGTTCATCAAGCTGGCACAGACCCTGGTGGACAGCGGAGCTCGCTACGGTGCCTTCTCCGTCACTGAGATCCTTGGCAATTTCAACACGCTGGCTCTGAAGCATTTGCCTCGCATGTACAACCAGGTGAAGGTGAAAGTCACCTGCGCCCTGGGCAGCAACGCCTGCCTGGGCATCGGGGTCACCTGCCACTCGCAGAGCGTCGGCCCCGACTCCTGCTACATCCTGACGGCGTACCAGGTGGAGGGCAACCACATCAAGAGTTACGTCCTGGGAATTAAGGGTGTAGACATTCGAGACAACGGTGATTTTATCCACCACTGGGTACAGAATGTGCTGTCAGAGTTTGTCATGTCAGAGATCAGGACGGTGTATGTCACAGACTGCAAAGTCAACTCCTCTGCGTTCTCCAAGGCGGGCATGTGCCTGCGCTGCTCGGCCTGTGCCTTGAACTCGGTGGTGCAGAGTGTGCTCAACAAGCGAACACTACAGGCTCGCAATATGCACGAGGTGATCGAGCTCCTGAATGTCTGTGAAGATCTGGCGGGATCCACGGGCCTCTCGAAGGAGACCTTTGGCTCCCTGGAAGAGACCTCTCCCCCTCCCTGCTGGAACTCGGTCACCGACTCCCTCCTGCTCGTCCACGAGCGCTACGAGCAGATCTGCGAGTTCTACAGCAGGGCCAAGAAGATGAACCTCATCCAAAACCTGAACAAGCACCTGCTCAGCAACCTGGCAGCCATCCTGGCTCCGGTGAAACAGGCTGTGATCGAGCTGAGCAACGAGAGCCGGCCCACCCTGCAGCTGGTACTGCCCACCTACGTCAAACTGGAGAAACTGTTCACTTCCAAAGCTAACGATGCTGGCGTGGTCAGCAAACTCTGTCACCTCTTCTTGGAGGCTCTGAAGGAGAACTTCAAAGTTCACTCGGCACACAAGGTAGCCATGATCTTAGACCCTCAGCAGAAGCTGCGGCCCGTCCCGCCATACCAGCACGAAGAGATCATTGGCAAGGTCTGCGAGTTGATCAATGAGGTGAAAGAGTCCTGGGCAGAAGAAACAGAATTTGAACCTTCAACCAAGAAGCCTCGTGCATCAGGGGAAGCCACAGCAGCTCAGGAAGAAGATTGGTTTGGGAAAAATGAAGTCTATGATTATTTGCAGGAACCTCTCTTCCAGGCCACCCCTGACCTGTTTCAGTACTGGTCATGTGTTACCCAAAAGCATACAAAACTAGCCAAGCTGGCCTTTTGGCTCTTAGCAGTGCCTGCTGTGGGTGCCAGGAGCGAATGTGTAAATATGTGTGAGCAGGCTCTCTTGATCAAAAGGAGACGACTACTCAGTCCAGAAGACATGAACAAACTCATGTTTTTGAAGTCCAACATGCTTTAAGACTGTCTGTTAATTAAAACAAAACTTTAAAACACTGTTCCAAACAAAGAAGAAGAATTTTAAGTTCTAAACACTGTGGACCTCATTATGAATGCCCCTGGAAACCAAGTGCTTTTTATATATATATAAAAATANAAAGCTGAGCACGGGAGAGAGACAGCCCTCTGCCAGGAACATGCTCCTTTCCATAGATAGTGTGTGGACTTGACAGACTTTCTAATGTTTTCAAGTGGGCAGACGAATGGGAGGCTGATGTTCTAAAGTCTTCAGGCAGCTGAGATCTAAAGTGACTTGAAGTTTCTTTTGTTTCTCCTCCACCCCACCTTTCCTCTTGTCCCCTGGGCCATCTTGCCATGGATAATCAGACTCCATTGAACAGACCAGTTCTGCACTGGACTTTGCTCCTTTGAATAACTGTACACCTTGAGGGCACTTGGCTGAGGCCTTTCTGGCACCCGGTGCAGGTATCAGGGCAGCTGTGTTCCACCAGCACCGGGACCTGCAGAAATCAGGGAGGGAGACTTGAAGGTTTTTGGGCTTTAATTTTATTTTCAGCCTTCCCATATATGTTTTTTCTAAAAAGCAAAAGTTCCTCTTCTGTCTCCACTCCCAGTTTTGAGTTTAACATGGTAGCTAGTGATGATAGGTTTGATTTCAAACTAACAGATGTGGTTCGTGGCAGAAAATGTCTGTTAAGTTTCTTGGCTTTATTTTTCTACAGCAGAACTTCCCTTCTGAACTCCTGGTGTTAAATAGCTTTTCTGTGAATTTTGTACATCAGGCATTCTCAGACTTGTTCTGGAATAGCCCATTTGCAATTAAATAGTATCCTTATGGGAACAGTTGGTTATGTGGAAAAGCCTAGAAACCAAGAAAAGCAAGTGGTGACAGCACAGATGGCTGTGGGCCATCAGTGAGCTTGTCAGGTCTGCCAGAGAACCCTTCTACCTAAACTTTTTTGTTTAAAAGTGTCTCAGTTACACACAAACCAACCTCCCCAACGCCAAGGCCAAACCAAGGTGTATGGTTTTTCAGGGGAACAAAGATCATCCGTTTTGGCAGACTGGGGTTTGAAGGAAGCTTAGAGAAGTGCATGGGCTCAAAGATCCTTCTGAATGTAAGTGCTCCTGATTGAGTGCAAAGAATATCTTCCCATTTTTATTTGGAATGGTTTCCTCTAGTGGCACGAATGTCTTTTTGATACCTACAGTGCATTACACTACTTGTTCTGTTGCTGACTCGTTCTGGCTGGGAAATGTTCCCATGTACTGGCTCACCCCAAATGCAATTGGAGATGATCATAACCCAGAACCATCTCGGTCACTCTGCTGTCCCCCAAGGCCAGTGCTCTGTGGTGTTCCCTGCCTGCAGGCACAGCTCCTGGATCTCTCTCAGGTTTGGTGCCTCTTGGACAATTCCCAGCCTCTGGTGCCAAACTGTTTTTCACTACTGGGATTTATATCCTGGAGGGAAATGGAAGCAAACTGTGATTTTTTCCGTAGTCTCTCCTGCTTCCAGGAGCGTGCTCTGAAGCTGCAGTCCCAGTGGCATGGGAGGGTCTGGAGGAGGGACTGGCTCAGCTGGAGCCCCTCAGCAGCACAGGGTGTTTGCTGGTGGCTGCCAGTGCAGGAGGGAGACTGGGGGCCCTCTTTGATGTGCTGCTGTTGGCCAGATGTTAAATCGAGATCCCACCTGCCCATCTCTGGCTGTAAGAGAACTTGCACGTTCCAAGACATGAGAAATAGCAAACCAAATCTCTCAGGCTTTGTGTGCAGATGCCTTGAACCTCACAGGCACTGGCACCTGCACTGGCACAGGACTCAGGGGCACAGTTTGGGTGCTGGAGCCTTCCCCAGGCCAGGGTCACTGAGGATAGCTCTTGGCACCCAACTGTCTTCCATTGGCTTGAGTCTGGGTTGACCTCTTGGCACTGTTACTGGCATAAGGGCAAAACCAGGTGTCTACTAAATGTTAAGTCTTGCCTTCCACACAGCCTCTCACCCCACTGCCAGCTGCAGGGGTAACAACACATGAAGAGGAGCTGCCAAGGCAAAGGCACTTGGGCATCTGATTTCCCTGGCAGTGGCTGATGGAGGTGTCGGTGGTAGGGCACCTTGTTTTCTTGCTGGTTTTCTTCTCTCCTGTACAACTCCTGCCTGCCCAGCCATCAGCTGGACCTGTAGTAACACAGCTGTTTGCACTTGCAGGGCAGGAGAAGCCTGTCAGACAAAAATGAAGTGTCAAACAGAACCCCTGAGTGAGGTGTGTGCCAGTTATTAGTGGTGTGTGTGCTGCTGGGCCCACTGGTACCCAGCAGCAGGAAAACGTGGCTGGAGGATGATTGCAAAGCAAGATTGGCTTTGGAGGCACAGACTGTGTACCACACAGCTCAGCTGATGGCACAGGGACCAGGATTTGTAGTTCCTTTTCCTGATGGCGTGTCACACCTTTTTGCATGGCTCCCCTGAGGCCCTGGGAGCTCACAGGCTCGTGAGGCTCAGGGGATTGTGCAAAGCCCTTGCATTCCTTTGGAAAGGCAGCTCCAACCCCCAACACTCCTTTGCAAGGGACAGATTGATGACTTCTGTGGATTTGCCAACTCAGGCTCCTTGTGTTGTCTCCCTGTGAGGCCTTGGGGGTGGGAACAGGCAAGGCAGAGTTGGCACAGGTGTAAAGCCCTGGCATTGAGAATGGAGTAAATGGCAGTCGTTTGTGCCTGGCAGTGGGCAGGGCTGCGGCTGCACAGCCACCTTGACCCCCAGCCCATCGCTCCTTTCCCTCACACTGTGGTTTTGGCACCAGGCCTAAAGTTTTCTTGCTGTGCTGACCAAAGAGAGGGATGGACTGGCCCTCTCCCCCATCCCAGTAACTGTCCCCTCCAAGGCAACTTGGGTTGTAGTTGCACTAATGATGGATGTTAAGCAAACATGCCATGATGTCGGGTAGATGCGATTCTCCCAAAGAACTCAAGCTTAGCTGAAAAAACAAGATAGAACCTAGGGCCTGAACTGGAGCAATCTTCTCCAGCACTCAGAGTAAGAAGCTGCAGCTTTTCATGGCTCTCAAGCATGGTTACAGGCTGTTCAGCTCAGAGGAGCTGTTCATTCTGTGTCTGCTCCCAGACTCCCTTCTGTCTGGTACACTTGGGCTTCACTGAAAGCAGAGAAGCACATCTGTAGCACAGGTATTTACCCTAAATGCCAAGCTTTTGCTGCTGTTCCTTCTTCCCTCTTCAAGGCTTGGATTTGCATTCTAGAGAGCAAAACTACTTTATCACGGTCTGAATTTTGGAAGCTCTTCTTGGCCAGGTTGCCCCAACCCAAACTGCTCTGTTGCTGCTCTGTGATGCCCCGGTGATGTGGAGCAGCATGTGCTGGAGGGGGCACTGCCCATCCTGGGCTGGGAGGCTGCAGAGGAGAGACTGAGTTTGCCCACAGCTGTCATGAGGTCCTGCTCCCTGAGCTGGGAGAAGTCCCCAGAATTGAGATCATCCTCTGGTAGGTCACGTTGGGAATTTGCCTTCTGCTTGTTGGTTTCCTTTACTCACACTTGAGAAATGTGTTGGGATGTAGAAGTGGGGGGTGAGTGTCCTCCAGGAATTCACCTGCCCCTTCTGATTACTCTGGGCTGGACCTTGCAGCCTTCTCCTTCTGACTTCACAGTTGGCTTTGGGAGGGTTCTGACCTTCAAGTAGGGGACAGGCACCAACAGGTGAACCGTAAGAGTGAGGGGCCTTCCAGTCCTGTCTGAAGATCCTTGTTACTAGAAAACAGAGTGGGACACAGGGCAGTGCTCTTCAGGAGTTTGTTTCTGTGTGAGTGCAGCAGCCAGAGGGTCAGGGAGGACATGGAGCCCGGATTTGTCTCCTGTGTCTGTCCCCTCCCCATGTCTCCAGGAGTAGACAGTAGTTGTGGTCTGGCTTGCAGGATGGGCTTAGTGTTTCTTGGGTCGGGTTCAGGTGGATGTGAACTTTCCCTTCTGTCCAAGCTCTTTGTGCTCATGGAAGCTGCTTTGGGTGTATTTGAATTAGTGCAATCCGGAAAACTTCCTGTGAAAGCCAGCGGTGGGCTCAGGTTTTGTCTAATTCAGTTGTGTGTT
This sequence comes from Scytalopus superciliaris, assembly GCA_013400415.1. NCBI lineage: Eukaryota > Metazoa > Chordata > Aves > Passeriformes > Rhinocryptidae > Scytalopus > Scytalopus superciliaris. The sequence goes on from VXBX01007372.1 coordinate 428,331, forward strand.
CGTGGCTGTTTAAACCAGTTTAACCTTGAGCTGAACTGGTTTAAGCATCCACAGGAACCACCTGCACTGGTGTGTCTGCGCTTGCTGGGCAGAGAACACGTCCAGCAGCAGCTCAGGGAGTCATGACCCTTATGTGAATTTTGCAAATGAATTTGTGGCAGACGCTCTCAAAGCTGGGGAATGACTGAAAACAGCAGGGAGACACTTCTGGAAATGGCTTGAGCTCTAGAGATGAGCTCAGCTGGTGCTAATAATGCCAAGGTCACGGGTTTGGTCCCCAGCAGGCCATTCACTGAAGAGCTGGACTCGATTATCCTTGTGGGTCCCTTCCAACTCAGAACATTCTGTGACTCTAAGTGGTGGTGTTGCAGCTCACAGTGTTCAGTGAGATGGCTCAGGGGCTGGGATGGTTTTTCTCCAATTGTCTGCAATAACCCAGAAGGTTTAGCATGGGAAGAAGTTACCACAAATGTTCGTGTTGGTGGTGGAGTCCGCTCAGCTTCACCCAGTCTGAGGGGCCAGTTCTGCTCTGGACCCTGCAGCAGCCCAGGACACGGGAGCAGGGACTGAGACATCCTGCTGCTCTGGGCAGCACCAAGTTACTCATGAATCAAATGACACTAAAGAGCAGCCAGGAGTGCTGCTCTGTGCTAAGGAAAGGCTCAGATCACTCATGGCACCTCTGTCGGAGGGAGAGGCGAGGAGCTCCTATGAGCATTCACACAGAAAGTGACAAGTTGTTCCCTACGGAGTAATTAGGAATAAAGGGACAAAAATAAACAAAAAGACACTAAAGGCAGATTCTGCAAAGCCTCTTCAGGGAGGAGAAATCTGTTCATCTGGGAGAAATTTCTTAGGGGAATGCTTTCTGAGCCCTGTCATTGAAAGCAAGGCTGCACAGCTACTGGAGGTCACTCCATGGGGCACGAGGCTGCTCTGGACCTTGCCAGGGGAAAAGGGACTGGGTGTAGGGGTAGGAAATGCCAGTCCTGCCCCAAAGGTCTAGGAGGGTTCACAGAGCATCTTCCTCCCCATCCTCCCACTCCTCCCTGGCACCAAACCCTTCCCAGCACTCCAGTATATCCATCAGCCAGGTTCCATTGAGGAGGGAGTTGACAGAGGGGAGAACACCAGCTGAGGGGCAAATGTCTCGTCAGCCCTTGCACTGCTGAGGTGGAGAATCAGGCTGGGGGAGAGTGTTTGATATTTTGCTGCTTCTGCTGTGTATTTTCTGTGCCACTCCATGATCTTGGATCTGTGGGATCTGCTGGGAATGCCCAGAACCATCGGCTGAGCCCCAGTGTCCCTAATCAGGGATCTCTGAAGTTGTCACTCCGTAGCAATAAGAACTCCCTGTCCCTGTGCCACGGGTCACCATCTGCCTGGGCCTTCTGGAGGTGTCACTGAGCAAACAGTAAAGCCCAGCTCTGCTGGAATGGCCTCTCAGGCCTGGGAGAGAGTCTGCCTATGCTAGGCCAGAAATGGTGAACCAATGACAGTGGGTTGCCCTGGAATTTATGTATTGAATGTTTGTGTGATTTCTGTTTCATTTCAGTTCTAGTTTGGCTGGTTAGTTGTGTTTTCACTCCTGCTGTTAAGAGTCCTTTGTTTATAACTTGAGGGAAGAGTTTTGCTCATGTAGACAGTGGTGTATCCATAGACCCTTGAGGGGTTCCTGGTCTGTAGGCAGCTGAGTTGGAAGGTTTTAGAGTATCTTCTGAAATGAGGCTCTAAATGGCTCATTGATGCACAACATCAGCCAGTGAGTGGCAGGATTTTCTCCTCCCCATCCTGTGGCATCACTGACAGTGGGACCCGGGTGAGCAGTGCCGCCTTAACGGGGGGAATATTTTAGGGTGGGGTTGATGAGCACAGGCATGTCCAACCCTTGCTTTTTACAACCAAAGTTCTTTAAAAAAACACTTCCAGCCTCATCAGCCTTGACTCCTTATTCTCATCTCTTGGGGGTTCTCATGGTGGTCTCTGCAGTGTCTGTGCATAGGATGGGATTTTTTTTCCCCAGTGGGCCAGGGGGGTGGGAAGAGGGATTGTTTTTTCCCCCACTGTCTATGGAGAAGGACCTTTCCACTCGAGGAAGGAGTCATGTATTCTGGCAGGAGCAACAGTCTGTTTTCCATGGTCCCTTGACACTTACCGGGACTTTAATACTAATTTTTAAAATTCTTTGAAAGGAAAAGTGGTAGTGGATGAAGTGGCCCCTTGGTGGCAGGTGACAGGTCCAGGAGGAGCACACACCACCCAGGCCGTGAGGATTGGCAGTGTCCAGGTGACAAACCAGCTGTGAGGGATCCTCGTTTGCAGCCAGTCTGAAAGGGAAGCTGTTCCTCGCTCGTACGTCCGTATTTCCGAACCTCCTCTGGGGGGCTGAGTTCTTGTTGTTTCATCAAGCAAAGATTAACGTTCTCCTCTCCCTCCTGGCCCTCCCTGCCCTCAGTAACTCGTGTGCATTTCCCTCCTTTCTGTAGATGCAGATGTTCTTTCTAGGCAATACCACAGACGCGCCGGCGGCCCCGCCCGTGGGCGCACTCATGTCATCTTAAAAAATACAAAAAAAAGAATACAAAAAATATACAAAAAATATCTTTTTTAGGCCAGAGTTTTCTACAGGTATTAATGAATATTTTTCTTAATCCTTATAAGTTTTATGTGTTTAGTATTTCTTAATACCGGTAGCATTAATTTATACTTTTGTAGCAACACAATATTTTTATAAACCGCCACCGCTGGCTTTGTCTTCATAACGGGAAACGTCGGGCAGCTGGCCCCGCGCTGTACCATGTACTATATTTAAAAGGTTATCTAATGTCACACTTGCTGTGTTAATAAACAAAACAAAACCTGTTTGAAGTCTCATGTATTGTTGGTGTGGATCAAATGACTCACTAGAGAGCAATATTGCACGGGGTTGAGTTGCTGGTTTTCATTGTGATATACGAACGCTTGAGGCCAACTCAGGCTCTGAGGTTTTTCTTTTTCTTTTTAGGATTTTGTTTTGGTTTTGTTTTGATTTTTTTTTTTTTTTACAGCTAAATAAATTCAGTGCTGTTTGAAACTTAGACTGACGTCAAATGAAAAGGAATATTAAAGAAAAAAAAAAAATCGAGGTGTTTAAATGTTGCTGTTTTTACAAGTCTGTTGCTGTCTGAATGGAAATATTCCACGAGAGAGGAGGAATAGTTCCACTTCGCTTCCAAAGGGGCCGAGCACTCCAGGCCAGAGCTCGGTTGTTTGGAAATACCTTAGAGACATGTTTCTGCAACATTCTTTTCAGAGTTGATGCCAAGGCAGAAGACAAACTGTAACTGTAAGAAAGCATCCGTTGCTTGAGGATTTTCATGTCAGTGTTGTATTTATGGTTTTACAATAAAACGACCTTTAGGAAAAAGGAAAGTGTCTGGGCTCTTCTGTTTTTCAAGCACATGACTGGGACATCCCCCAGGGCTCCTGTCCTGCTGTGAGGAGGGAAAACACCCATGGAAGTGACCTGGGTCCCACCAGTGGTCTCGGGTGGATCTCAAAGAATCATGAAATGGTTTGGGTTGGGAGGGACCTCAAAGCTCACCCCATCCCCCCCCCTGCCATGGCAGGGACACCTCCCACCAGCCCAGGGTGCTCCAAGCCCCGTCCAACCTGGCCTTGGACACTCCCAAGGATGGGGCAGCCACAGCTTCTCTGCCCAACCCGTGCCAGGGCCTGCCCACCCTCCCAGCCAGGAATTCCCTCCCAATATCCCATCTAGCCCTGCCCTCTGGCAGTTCACAGCCATATCAACTCAGCAGCCAGAGAACTCCACAGTGGGCACCAGATCCCTGGGTACCCAGAGCTCCCCAGAGCATTCCTGGGGCATCCCCTCGGTTGCTGCTGCCATGAGCTGCTCCTCTCACTCAGGACTTGAGCCATGAACCCCTGGGCAGCTGGGAGTGGTTTGGGGGCTGCACCACAGTGTTGGTGTTCACACCAGCAGGCAGGTTCAGCTTGGCTCGGTCAGGGATTTTCACCTGTATCAGCAGGTCCAGCTGAGGGCTGGATTTCACCCCCAGGGAACAGGCACTGGGGCACTGGGTGGGCACTGAGTACCCTCCCTCGTCCCCAGGGCACAGCCCTTGGCAGCTGGGTATAGTGGGAGCCAAAATGGGCATAGAGATCTGGGCTCAGGCCATGACAGGCTTGACCTGCACACAGGGGGTCCCTGGGATGTGCTGGTGAGTGGGGCCCTGGTGGTTCTGCTCTCTGGAGCTCCAGGACCCACCTCCAAACAAACCAGAGACCACCAGGAACTGTCCAAAGTAGAACAAGTACATAGACCAGGGCTCAAAGAAGGAGTCCAGGCCTTAATGCTGGAAAATCTGAGGTACATTGTCCATCACCCTTTATGTATCTATTTCTGTGACCTGTTTTGATGTCCTTTAGGGTTTTCTAACCTTGCACCCACCACCCACCCCTTGCAAAAAGCAAGCAAATAAACAATCTTTGCTGGAGAATTAGGAAATTTGTTTGTTGGGAAAAAACAAAACCCAAAGACATGGAATGACAGTGGGACTGGCCATTGGGCAAACTCTTGGCTAGTGGTCGAGTGTGAAGATAAACCAAAATAATAAATGCAACTCCCAGTATGTAATGGTAGGAATGGCTGTGGCTTTTCAGGAGGTTTGCAAAGGGATTGCAGTAAACAGATCAGGTGCCCTCAGGTGCTGCCAGACAAGAGTTGGGATTTGTTTGAAAACCTAAATAAGTAAAGTGGGTAATGTAAAGCCAGGATGCCCAGCAGAGTGGAGGATGGTGCTCCTTGGCACACCAGTGGCCCCTGGCACTCAGTTGTCCTTTTTGTTAGAGCCATTTAAAAGGATAAAAGAGATTGCTAATGGGAATGTAAGAGGCTTAAGCTAATCCTGCCATGTCCCCCAATACTCTAATTTCTGCCCTAACAGGACACAACTACTTTAGCATTGGCAATAAAGGAACTGGTAGCCCCAAATTCAGGCTCTGCTGGAGGTATCCCCTCTCATCTCAGACAGAATGAGGGATCTAACAAAGCTGGTTGAACCCTCCAGCGCTAATCTGACCTTCAGCAGTTTTGCTGCCTTGCAGTTTTGTTCATCCTGAAATCCTGTATGTGGGAACAGAGTGAGGAGAAGGGAGCAACAGCTCAGGTGTGTGGCAAGAGTTCTGTGCCAGTGTGTGTTTGTGGCTGGGGGCGGGGGGGAAATGGCCCTGTGCCCCTTGAATCTGGGGGAACATCGTGACCCACATCATGCCATGTAACATCTCAGGCCAGGCAGTTTCCTCTTGGTGCTTCTCTGTCACCCACCACTGCCAGGACAGCTGCTCCCTCAGGAATGGGGTGCTGGGAGCTGAGGGGGGTCCCACTGCCCCAAGTGGGATGGGCAGGGTGGGCCCAGGGGTCATGGAGTCAGATCATGGGACAAGCTCATGAGGTGGTGGGGCAAGTCTGAGATCCCTCTGGGAAGTCATTCTGCAGCTCAGGGCCGAGATCTGGAGAGGGCACCCAGGGTCTGACACAGCCCAGCAGTGACTGGGCAGCTCTGTGAGACAAGGTGGGACAGGGTGGAGATCCAGCTGGAAGGTCAGGCCAGGTCAGCCAGGGGCACAGCATCACTCAGGACAGGGGCTGAGGGGCCAGAGCTGAGCTGGAATGGGTGCTTGGGCCATGGGCAGGGAGTGGGGGGAGCACCCCAGGTGGGGCTGGTCAGGGCCACCAAGACATGTTAGAGCTCCCAGGCCCCTGAGAGGCTCAGGCTGTTGAGTTGGAGCTCCTGCTCCCCTGTGAAGTTCCTCAGTGGAGAGTCTCTGTGGCTCCTGAAGCAGGAGAATTTAGACCATCTGCAGGACCCCTGGTACTGGCAAGCACACCCCCAAAACAGTGAAGAACAGCAAACTGGGAATGAGATCAGTTTCAAAAGACCTTTAATAGTGAAATAGTGAATAGTGAAATATTGGCAGATGTGATCGGGGAGGGCACAGCTGGCACATGGGTACTCAGGATGCTTCTGGGGTGGGCAGTGGGCTCTGCACAGTCAGGGGGCTGCTCTGGCAGGGTCCTGCTCCCAGTCCTGCTCTGGAGTCTTGGGGAAGGAGGAACCAGAAGCCCCAGCAAACTGCAGAATTCACAAGACACAGGGAAGTGCACAGTGCATGGGAATGGGAGCCACCAGCCTGGGAAAGCTCCTGGATTTGAGACTTGCTGTCCCTTGGCATGGAGGAACTGTCAGAGCCCTGCTGGTGACCCACGGCAGCTCTGCCTGAGGGCATTACAGGTTTCCCCAGGTGGAATTTAGCCCTTTAATACAGCACATATACAGGACCAAGAACAGGAGGATCCAGACCAGTTCCCATCAGGTTTACAGCCCAGTTCCCACGTGTGAGCTTCACCTCTGCCACAGCAACAGCCGGTTACCCTGGCCTGCCATGAGACAAGTTGTTACAGCCAGACGTGTCCCCAGGTACTGCTGGAGCCCAAGGGCCACCAAAGCAGGGTCTGACTCACAACCTTGACTGCAGGGCTGTTATTCTGAGTGATGTGGTCACCAGGATAGTCCTGCTTCCCAATAGGTCCCTAAGGAATTGACTCATACCAGAACTCAGTGGACTTGAGGAAGCCCAAGGTGTGGTGGGGACAGCTAAAGCCTGTGCTGCCCTGCCTGCTGCCAGAGGGGAGGGACGAGGCACATGTCTGTGGGCTCTGCAATCACACCTCTGATGCCAACAGGAGTCAGACAAGGCCTCCCTGAGAGCTGGAGCCTTTTCCAGCCAAGGTGATGGTGCAGAAGCATCAGCAGGACTGGCAATAAAAGGCCACATGGAAAGCTATTCATAAAACTGCTCAAAAGGATCTCAGACAAGGGCACTTCAAGGACAGCTCTGGTAATCTGAGAAGGCTGAGGGGAGACTCACTGGGGTCTGCAGCTTCCTCATGAGGGGCAGGTCCAGTCTCTGCTCTGTGTGAGCAGGGACAGACCCAAGGAATGGCTGGGGCTGTGCCAGGGCAGGCTCAGGTTGGATCTCAGGGAAAGGCTCTTCCCCCAGAGGGTGGTGGGCACTGCCCAGGCTCCCCAGGGCAGTGGGCACAGCCCCGAGGCTGCCAGAGCTCCAGGAGGGTTTGGATGATGCTCTGGGGCACAGGGTGGGATTGTTGGGGTGTCTGTGCAGGATCCAGGGTTGGACTGGATGGTCCTTGTTGGTCCCTTCCAGCTCAGGAGATTCTGTGATTCCAGGATTCTAACCTGAATTCACACTCAGCTCACACTGCAGGGCAGGAGCAGGAGTGTGTCACACCCTTGGAGCTTTGCTGCCCTGGACACAGAAGGATCACCAGGGCTCAGGCTCCCTGTGCCAGTGCTGGTATTTGTTACACTGATGGTGCCTTCCCAGCCAGGGCGGGCAGGACCCACCTGAGAGCCCCTGGCACCTCCTGCAGTGAGTGGGCAACCAGGAGCTACCTGCACACTGATTTACTTTACACATTTCTCCCAAATGGCCCTTGTGGGACTTTTCCTGGCATTGGGAACATGGGAACACCACAGCTCTGCCTGCAGCCAGCAGAGTTTAGCCCATTGTAGCTCCCAAAAAAAAAGCCACTTCCAGCTTGAGAGATATTGGAAAAGAATTGGACGTTGTGTAGGTAGGAGCTGCTCCACTGGAGTTTTCGTTCATTGGGCAGCTCCTGCCAACCTGGGCTTTATAAATTCAGCATCCACATCTTAGACTCTGCTCAGGCACACAAGGAATAAGTGCAGAAATGAGTGTTGCTCCCTCACGTTAGTAAGATGCAAAATGTTCTCCAATATGAAGTAACACAGCCAAGCTCGAGCCGGGGTAGATTTTTGACATCTGACAATCATCTGGAGGTGGAGAGATGGGGCCATTCTCCAGCAGAGATGGCCTTCAAGATTGTGCTTGACTTGAATTTGGCAGTAGCCTTGCCCCACCAAGGATACTGAACTGGAAACCTCCAGAGTTCAACACTTCCATGAATCCCTGTGGTAAAGACCTGGAAAATCTCTTTTAGGAGTGGCAAGAGTTGCTAAATCTCATGATAACATAAAAATTGAAGGATTTCTTGTCACAGTTCTCACCAAAGGTATTAGGATGATGTTAAAGCAGCAGCCTGGAATGCTGGAAACCTGAATGCAGCGATTGGTTCCCTCGAAGACTTCCTGCAGCTCTGGAGAGGCTGCCCAATCCTTGTGTCCCAGCTTCCCACCCCCAGGAAAGGGATAGCACCTCTCTGCCACCCTCAGCAGGTGACCAACAGCAGGGACTCCCTTTGTTCAACCTCCGGTTTGTTTTTTTGGGCTGCTAACAAGGAAAGATCACCCTGAGCACTGCAAAGACCTTCCCCACGAGTGCTTTGATCCCACAGATATCCGAGCTCATGTGGGCAACTGCTCTTCCTTCTCACACCCCTCAGCCACCAAAGTCCAAGGAACCAAATCCCTTCATCTGCTCTTCTGCAGAGGCCTCTCCTGGACACACTCTGCCCTCAGGATAAACCTGGGGACTATGGCCGGTGTGCTCTTCTGGCAGCAGACTTTGTGAACAACACTCTCCAGGGGATTCACCGTCTGCAGGATGATCCCACTGCCCAGGAACTCGCTCAAAGATCACATAAAACCAGCCCTGGCCCACAGGCAGAGCAGCAGAACATCCTCAGGGAGCAGCCCCCAGAGGTCCAGCCCTCTGGTACAGCAACTCCCACAGCCTGAGACCTGCCTGAGATGTCTCTTGGGCTGGGCTCATTACTCAGTCCATTCATCAAACCAGGCACAAAGCCAAGCTGTGCCTCAGGGCCTTGAGTCATGACTTTGCCAGCTCTTATCACTCTCCAGGCAGGGTTAGATGGGATATTGGGAAGAAATGTTCCCATAAGGGTGGGCAGGCCCTGGCACAGGCTGGCCAGAGAAGCTCTGGAAGTGTCCAAGGCCAGGCTGGACGGGGCTTGGAGCAACCTGGGCTAGTGGAAGGTGTCCCTGCCCATGGCAGGGGGTGGAACGAGATGATCTCCAAGGTTCCTTTCAACCCAAACCATTCTGTGACTCTATGACCAGTTCTGCATTTCTAATATGGGAATAAATAGGTCAAATGCCTTCAAAAACATATTAGAGCAAAGTTACTGGTTTTATCAGGCAAACTTCATATTTCATAAAAAAAAAAACCAAAAACCAAAAAACAAAAACAAAACAAAAAAAACCAACCAAACAAACAAAAAAAAAAACAAAACAAACAAAAAAAAACCCAAAAACCAAAACCAAAAATAAAAGTGAGAAGATCTCGTTCCCATAGATTCATGGCATTATTTCTATTTTCCTATAATTTTTTATCAGTCTTTGTCAGCTCTTCCATTCTCTCTCTCAGGGCTGGCCCTGGGCTACAAGCACACTGCTCCTGATGGTTTGCCTTCCCCACTTCTGCATTGTAACCAGCTCTGACCTCATGGTGTGGAGGCCCCTCAGGATTGTCACCAATGCCTGCTCAGATAAGATTTCTGTAATTGTTTTGTGGCACAGCAGTCCTCAGGACCCTCCCCTTTGTCTGTGCCACCCCGCCCTGGGGCAGCCCCAGTGCCAGTGGGTACTTTTCGTCCCGTGTCCGATGGAGACACATCTGGAGATGAGCACAGGGTGGGGGAGTGCAGGTAAAACCCTCAGACACAGAGAAGAGCCTGGACCCAGAGGAGCAGCCGAAGGGGTTGAGGTAGGACAGACACTTGGAGGTGGGAAGAGAACCTGGTTTGGAAGGCTTTGACCTCACGTTCTCAGGGGAGCTGGGGTCTTACCTTCCAGATGTGCTTCACAAAGTCCCACAGCCTGGACCTCGTGTATCTCGGGTCAGACCTTCCCAGAATGGCTGGTCCGTGGAGAAAAGCCTGGAGAGCCATGTGGGCCACGTTCTCAGGGATTTCCTGCCCTTGGGGAGCAATTTGCTGTTGGCAAGAGCTGGCTCAGGTGGGAGCTGCTTTGCAACAGCATCCCTGGCACAGCCCTGGGCCCCCACACTGGGCAGGGCAGGGCAGGGCAGGGCAGGGCAGGGCAGGGCTGCTCACAGGGCAGTGAGAGGCACAGAGGGTCTCAGCACAGGCTGAACTGGGACCAGCTCTTATCAAGCAAATAGGAATAACTTTAACAGGAAGCTCAGGATACTCAGGGCTCACTTTAAGCTCACAGAAGTCTCTGTGTTCTCACTTGTGCAGCTGCACTCCAAATAGGTCCTGCCTTTAGCCCTATGATAACTGTAAGGAATAAAGCTTTTTTGCCTCATTTTCACATACTTTTACACCTTTAAAACTCCACCAACCCACCCAAATACATCACCTTTTGAGTCCTCTTAGCTACTTCATGACTGAAATACACCAGCTCCCCACCAGCTCGACAAGCAGCACAGACTGGCCCCAGTACAGACCTGTGTGCAGTGGTTTGCACTGGAAAAGGCATGAAATAAATGTTACTAGTCCATCAATCCCCCAGATCCTCAGAGCTCCTCTGCACATTCCAAGAACTGCATCTCCTGTGCCTCCCACACCTTCTTTATGTCTCCCAGTAACTCTCCATTCCTTCCTACCCCCTCTTCTCCCTCGGGATGCAGCCAGCAGGCAGGTGCTGCCTTTGGGTTTGGTGTGTTCCACATCACGGGTTGTTTTAGTCCCTGGTTTTTACAACCACAGGTGCTCTGCTCAGTGGCCAGCACAGAAAAATCTGCCCAGGACCTGCTGCCTCATCTCTCTCCAGGAGGAGCCCCCACCCAAGGCTACCCCTGCTCCCTGCCAGGACCACAGCCAAGGTCCCCTCTGTGCAGTGCCACAGGATGGGTCCCCTCTCCCAGGCTCATTTGCACAGGGAGCAGCAGCCCTGGGTTCTCCACGGCACATTTGGCAGAGTATGATGGTGATTATGAAGATTAACAGCAAAATAACCGAGCGTTGCCATCTGGGTGATCGATGAGTTGAAACGCCTCCTGACAATGAGTGCCGCAGCTCTTAGAGGATCTTTTTTAAATTACACCAGTTGTAAGTCAAAGCAAATTAACAGATACTTTTTAAGTACCCAGAACAGCTGTTCCCCACTCGAGGAGCTCACGCTCCGTGTTTGGGGAACATATGCCGTGTTCTCAGTGTGCGGCACAGGGGGTGTTTCCAGGTCAGAGCTCTGCCAGCAGCAGTGATGGCACTGCAGGGTAACTGGGAGCAGATGTCCCTGAGCTGGGCTACAGGAGAGGACCCAGGCGTGCACATGCCCCAGGGAGGGAGGGATGTGCTCCCTGCCTGGATGTAGGGCAGGGATTAGGGATGCGTCCTCCGGGTGCTCTGAATGCCCACAGAACAGCCACTCCTCAGTGGTGACCTCGTGCAGCTCGGGCACTGCCCAGCTGGGATGGACCTTGGCAATGGTGCCAGAGCAGCACCATCCCCTTCACCTCACAGGATGGCCAGGGCTGGGCCCTGGTGAAATCCAGCCCTGTGGAGGGACAAAGGACCCCGTTAAAAGCCGCAGCTCCGAGGGTGACACTCACCCAGCAGCTCCGAGATCGTCTCTGTGGGAGATACCCATGTGGCACAGACTCGTGGGGGCACTTCCCCAGCCTTCACAGTGCTGACAAACAGCTCCTGAAGGTCACACAGAAGGGTTTGTTTAAATTGGTTTTATTTCAGTTGGATGTTTTCCATAGGTTTTTAAAGGAACGAACCCTGCTGGCTGCTCTGCTGCCTCTTTAACCTGGTTAAATAACTACATGGCTGCTGCATGAATGGATTCTCCTCCTCCAGTTTCAATGAGTTTAAAAGAGGTGCTTTTGATTCTAGATGTGCAGGGAGAGGAAAAGCCATCACTGCCTCTCAAGTTTAAGTCAGTCTCTTCTATAACATTGCAGTATCTTGCACTGCTTTAAGAATAGATCACTCCAGAGAAATGAATTTTGGCATTTATATTTACTGGATTGCCAGGAAATGCAGCCTCTACTGGATTGGAAGGCCGTTGCCTTCCTTATTTAATTTTTTTTCTAATGTGGAAACGAGCACCAAGGAGAGTGCAGAGCTCTTCCTTCTTACTCAGCCTTGTACGTGTGGGAGGTGAAATAATGGGAGAAATGATGTTTCTCTTTCAGTCAATGAATATTGGAGGGGGCAGGAGGCACTGTGATGCCTGATTGACAAAATCTGGTGCTTTGGGTGGGATGCATCTCATTACATTTCATCTGCCCCCACACAGACACAGAATCACAGAATCGCTCAGGTTGGAGAAGACCTTTAATATCACCAAGTCCCACCATTCCCCCAGCACTGCCAAGCCCAGCACTAACCCCTGTCCCCAAGTGCCACATCCACACATCTTCTGAATCCCTCCAGAGTGGTGATTTCATCACTGACACGGGCAGCTCCTTCCAACACCCTTTTAGTGAAGGCATTTTCCCCAATATCCAACCTGCCCCTGCCCTGGCCCAGCCTGAGCCCGTTCCCTCCCCTCCTGTCCCTGTTCCCTGGGAGCAGAGCCCGACCCCCCACCCTCTCCGCCCCCTCCTGGCACGGACGTGCAGAGCCACAAGGTCCCCCCTGAGCCTCCTTTTCTCCAGGCTGAGCCCCCCCAGCTCCCTCAGCCCCTCCTGCTGCTCCAGCCCCTTCCTTGTCCTCCTCCAGCCCCGCGCTGGGCTCTGGGGCTCTGGCTGGCTGTGGGTCCCCCAGTGCTGGAGGAGCTGCCCATCCGAGCTCTCCAAAATCCCACTCCATCAAAGGATCTCTGTGAGCACAGATGGCTTTTAAATCTGTTTAAATCAACCTATCCCATTCAGGCAGGAGGAGAGCAGGGCAGCTGGCTGCAGTTTTGTTCTTCTAACACCTCCAGATAACAACGACTCGGAGTTCAGCCGTTTCAGATGAAATGACACACCTTGGCAAGTGTTTGAATATGTCCAGAATATTCTCTCTCGTTTTGTGGGGAAACACATAATTGCTCAGTACTTGGAACCAAATTTTCATTTGAATGCAGCTCCTGACTGAGTGTGTATGGGGGAAAATACAGTATTCATCTTTTTTTTTTTTTTTCTGAAAATAACACAGAAAAAAGAAATTGCTGTTTGGTGAGATCTATAAACTGGCTCATAAAGGATGGAATGTTTCTTTCACTTGGGGAGAAATTGATTGTTTAGTAGAAAGACTGACTTTTGCTGCCAATCACTGTTTCATTGCTGTCCCAATCAATTCAACTCCAATTAAGTTGAACTTCTCAGGACAAGAACTAAGAAGCACAAGCCAAAGCAAAACTCAGGGTAAGTGAATTGGTGATTTAAACTCATTAGTGCAGCCAGATCAAGTAATTGCTCCATGTGAACTTGAAGATGTTCTTCCTACACAGTCAGTGCAAATGGTGGGTGTATGTGAAGAGCTTTCCTGAATCCCAACCGAAAGTTCCTTTCAAGCCTTAAAAGGAGAAAAAAATTCCCATTGAGAAAGTATTCTGTCATGTGAAGGGGACACGTTTCAGCCTGATGTGGTATCAGCTGTCACTGCAGAGCACAGAGCCATTTCTGGAACCCAACAGTCCCNATAACCCCTGTCCCCAAGTGCCACATCCACACATCTTCTGAATCCCTCCAGAGTGGTGATTTCATCACTGACACGGGCAGCTCCTTCCAACACCCTTTTAGTGAAGGCATTTTCCCCAATATCCAACCTGCCCCTGCCCTGGCCCAGCCTGAGCCCGTTCCCTCCCCTCCTGTCCCTGTTCCCTGGGAGCAGAGCCCGACCCCCCCCGGCTC
>VXBX01007372.1:442243-455814 GCA_013400415.1 Scytalopus superciliaris
TAGTGGATATTGGGGAAAATAACTGTATAATCTTTTTTTTTTTTTTTTCTGAAAATAACACAGAAAAAAGAAATTGCTGTTTGGTGAGATCTATAAACTGGCTCATAAAGGATGGAATGTTTCTTTCACTTGGGGAGAAATTGATTGTTTAGTAGAAAGACTGACTTTTGCTGCCAATCACTGTTTCATTGCTGTCCCAATCAATTCAACTCCAATTAAGTTGAACTTCTCAGGACAAGAACTAAGAAGCACAAGCCAAAGCAAAACTCAGGGTAAGTGAATTGGTGATTTAAACTCATTAGTGCAGCCAGATCAAGTAATTGCTCCATGTGAACTTGAAGATGTTCTTCCTACACAGTCAGTGCAAATGGTGGGTGTATGTGAAGAGCTTTCCTGAATCCCAACCGAAAGTTCCTTTCAAGCCTTAAAAGGAGAAAAAAATTCCCATTGAGAAAGTATTCTGTCATGTGAAGGGGACACGTTTCAGCCTGATGTGGTATCAGCTGTCACTGCAGAGCACAGAGCCATTTCTGGAACCCAACAGTCCCTCAGGATCCATCCCCGAGGGACTCAATAGAAGGCTCAGAGTTAAAAATCTGCTTTTATACCCTGCCTACGGAATGCAGGAGGTGTGGGACTGTCAGAATGGAGAAGGGAGTTATTTAACTGAAGTCCCGGTTCCCATCTAACATGGGAAGGGCACTGGAAACCCGTGTTCCAGCTCCTATGGAACACCGGGACATGCACAACCCAGGAGGAAAACCCAGGGTGCTGCAACAAACAGGGGAGCGGATGGAGAGGAACAACTTGCCCTTAATGAAGTAGCTGTTAATGAAGACATACGGGGCACTGTCCTTTCTGTGGCTGCTCTCCGTGGGTTTGGGGCGCGTTCACCTTTTCCAGCGCAGGGAATCCTGTTTTCCATCCTCTCCCAGGAAATCCCAGCCTTGGAAGGGGCACTCGCTGCAGCCGCCCCGAGGGGAGGGCAGTGGGCACCCAGCACGGGGGCTCGGCCGTCCTGGGAGAGAAACACGGCCAGAGATTCTCCTGCGGGAATGGGAGGGGGTGGAGGGGTAAAAGCGGCATCCCCAGGGGAGGGGGATCTGGCAAAGACCCTCGTCGCTCGGCCCCGTCTGAAGGGGCGGCACCGACCGGTGACTTCACCCAATGCCCCAGTGTCTGCCTGTGCGGAAAAGTGAGAAACACACCGCGAAAAATGAATACCGGAGGGTTTCTTCCCTTTCTAGGGGCGGCAGGACAGAAACAGGGATGCTCCGGAGAAGCGATTTAACCACGAGATGGCACCAGGCAGCTGCCAGAGCCGGGCAGGGGCGGCTGCACGGGCTGAGGGAGGGACGTGAGAGTGAGAGGGACGGGGGGGGAGAGGGACAGCAGGTGAGAGGGACAGGGGACAGGGTGGATAAGGGGCAGGAGGGACAGGGGGTGAGAGGGACAGCGGGCGGGATGGATAAGGGGTGAGAGGGACAAGGACAAAAGGGACAGCGGGAGGGACAGGACGCAGCCGTTCCCTGCTGGGCTGCGGGGAGATGTTCACTGGCTGCAGAGAGGGCCAGGCAGAACCGGTCTGGCAGCTGCCAAAGCAGGCGCCAGGACTGTGGTGGCCATGGGCTCACTGCCCCGGGTTTAGGAGACACCCCAGGGCAGCGGGGCCCGTCACACCCCGTGTGTCACCCTGCGGAGCTGCCCAATGCCCCAAAGAGCTGCTGCAGCACTGAACCAGCAGGGCTGAAAGGCATCACCTTGCTCCAGAGGCAGGAGGAGAATAGTTTATCACGGTCATCTCTAAACCATTACGGTTTTGAGCCTCAGCTCCGGTTTTTGAGCTCTGGGTGCTGTTTTGGCCACAGGATAAAAGATACCTTCACAAAAATGTTTAAAGGTTCAGGGTGCTTTCCCTGCAAAGGGAGAGAGAGACACAGAAGGGCAATTGCAGCATTAAGCAGGAACTCCTTTCCTGTCTCTTCACCTGGGAGGTGCAGAGCAGAGCCCACATTCCAGGAGTCTCTGGCAGTGGGAGCTGGAAGGAGAAGCCCTTTATCTCTTTGCTCTTGAACCCCAAGGGCCATCCACACCGTAGCTCAGCAACAAGTCCCTCCCTCGGGCAGGGACAGCCCGGTGCTGAGAGTCAGAGCACTGACACCTCCTCTGCAAAAGGGACATTTCTGGTGAGGGAAGGGGAGCCCCTGACTCTGATCGGCTCTGGTGCAGAGTCAGCGCTGGAGTCTGTATTTTCCCAGGCAGCCACCCTGATGACAAGTGACACAGCGTGATCTATCCCTCCCCAAGGCAACTTTCCTTGATTGAGGTTTTGTGGTTTGGGCAAAGAAAAGGAAACTCTGGACTCTTTCCCAGCCTTTGAGCCTAGGAAGGATCATTTCTGATACCTGACAGAAACGAGTTGTTGTACCCCAGAGCCTGGAGATCCCTCCTTTCCTAGGACACTGGCCCTGTTGTCCCTGCAGTCTTTCTCGAAGGCTCTCACAAAGCTGCTGGAAGTTGCCACCAGGGAGTGGAGGCACCAGAAGTGCACCTTCCCCTGCCCCGGGTAACAGGGATTTATTCTATTCAGCATTTTCTTCTATCTCTAACCCATCTCTGTACCTGACCTGAGGTTCAGGGCTAAAGGGGAAACGGCAGGGAAAGTATTTCTGCCTCTTGGAGGTGTTAATGGCTCAGCAGGAGCAGCAGCAGAGTGAAAACACATCGGAACAGCTTTGGATGGGTCAGAACAAAATTCCACAGCCAGAGCACTTGGGGCTTGGGTGTCCCCAGGAGCAGCTCTGCAGCCTGGGGCTCCGCCCAGCAAAGTTTTAACATGGTTTTACCCCAAGAAGGTCCCATCTCTAGAGCTTCCCCTCTCACAAGAAGTTTGGAGCTCTCCTGCCTTGAAGATCTTAATCAGTGCCCACAGCCAGACCTTTGCTGGGCTGTCCAAGAACTCACCCAGGACTCCTTGGTGCTGTTTTTGCCTCCAGCCTTTGCACTCTGGAGCCAGCAGAGCCAGAGGAGAGTCTGGTCTTTGCTCTGGCTTGTGCATCAAGTCCAATGTCTCTCCACTTGGGAGGACAGTTCTCTGGACTGAGATACAGTGAAAAACTCTGTTGCAGGTGAATATTAGACCACTAACAGCCACATACTTTCCCTCTTTTTAATTAGCCTATTTCTTTTAGGAAAATCAAATAACAATTGCAGCAAGAATAGCACAGGGGACTTAAAGAGCCTCTGGGGCTTAGCAAGGGAGAAACTGCTATTGGGGTTGGCTGTGACACTGAGCACCTCACAGGTAGCCTGACAGTGCTCTCAGTGCTCAAGAGCAGCTCAGAGAATGGCAGCATGGAAAGTGGATTACTAAGGGACTGGATCCCCTCCATGCAGGGAGGACTATCTGTAAGGCCTTTGACATGGTCCCACACAACATCCTTATCTTCAAACTGGGGACCTATGGATTTGAGTGGTGGGCTATTTGATGGATAAGGAATTGGCTGGATGGAGCAGACAGAGAGTTGTGGTCAATGGTTCAATGTCCAGGTAGAGGCCAACGATGAGTGGTCCTTCAGGGCTCTGTAATGTTTGATTTAGTCAGAAGAATTGCACAGGTTCAAGAGATAACTACAGACAATCTGGCTGTCATGGAGATAGTCAGAGATTTCTGGGAGAAGCAGCAACCCAAAATACCCCCACAGTTCTGAGGAATTGCAAAGGGACAAGTGACAGAAATGGAGCATCTGGCTGGACCTGAAGGAGCAATGGAAAGGGTGAGTTCAGACAAGGTGAAAGCTTGAAGAGCTCACAGAAAGGTTTGGGTAAATATATATGACCTTTCAGAAAGCTGCTCTAGGAGAAAAACACCAGCTGAGCTAAAAGGGGACTGAACACAGAGATCCCTCTGAGAGGGATGGGCTGTGAGTCCTGTCTGGATGGGAAGGGGGAAGAAGCAGCGACTGGCAAGTGAAGGATCCAGTCAAAGAGGGACTTCCAAGAGCAACATTCCAGGGGCATAAAAGCACACGAAGAATCATCCATTGCACAAAACCAGAGACTGAATGGCTGGTTTGGGGATCAACAGAACAATGAGTTTCAGTTCTGTGCTGGACAAATCCATCAGAGACTGAGGTGAAGGGGTTGGGGACACAGGAATGAATGTGCCCTGCTGGGGAGGCTGCAGTTCCTGCATGCACAGGGATGGCTCACAGAGAGACCCGAGGAGTCAGCAAACAGGTGAGCAAGTTCTGCTTTGTTCACTTGGCTGCTCAAAACATTTCCTCTAAGGTAGGTTGCAAAACATCCCTAAATAACCCCAAAATAACAGGGGGGACTTTTCTGCTTTTGTAATTAAAGAGAAAATAAGAAAATAAGAAGGAATAGATGCTCAGCTGTTACAACAGGGAGTAGATGCATTTATTTCCACAGAACGTGGAAAATGGGATAAACAGATGTCTAAATCATCTGATTAAGATTATTCTAAATTATTCACATGATAAAATGTAAAGTTGATTGAGAACCCCTGCAAAAGCAGCCTTGCAAATCTCACAGGGACTGTCAGGCCAACAGCAGAGGCTGCCAGGGAAATGCAGTGCCCATGGCCAGACCCACAGGAGAGCTTTGGCTGTTAATTGGGGCTCAGAAAGAGATCTGAGTCCTCTTCCACTTGGTCTGTGGCTGCATCTCCTCGCTGGTCCATGCTGCTACACCAGACAAATGCATGTAAGGAATGATTAGCATTAATGCTTTTGTAGGCATGATGATCTAAATGGATAAAAAGTGAGGCCCATAGAGGATAATAATAGTTTCTATTAGATGAGCTGATACAACTGGAAAAAAGGAGTTGAGCTTTCAGGCATAACAGCCCTCCCTCAAGAACAATTAGCAATGTAATTTGGAACAGCGAAAAAACCCAGAATCATAGAAAAGTTGGGGTTGGAGAGGACTTTTAAAGTGCAACCTCCTGCCTTGAGCAGGGACACCTCAACTGGATCAGGTTACTCAGAGGCACATCTGATCTGACCCTGGCACCTGCACAAGGTGCATGTCATGGTGGTCACCACACCCTGGAGTAAACCAAGAGGGGATACAGAGAAAGGAGCAGAGTGAGCAGAAGTTGTGAGTGACACAAACAGAGGAGACTTGAATTGCTGAAATTGAGAAGGTGGCTTTACCCGGTGACTTTCCTAGTTACTGAACTGCCAGCTGACCAGCCTCTGTCTCAGTCTAGCACTTTCCTTTTAAGCTCATTTTGTCCCCTGTTCCAAGTTTGAAGGAGCAGAGCTCTGTCAAGCAGAAGGGGAAACACAAGGACAAATGGGAGACAAGGGAAGCTCCTGGGTGTTGCTGCATAAACCCAGCAGCAAAAGACTTCCATGGCATGGAGTCCAAGAATTGCTTGGCCAGAGCCTTTAGGAGTGCTCACTCTCTTTGGTCTGCTCTTGTTCCCCAGATATCTTAAACATCTGTCTTCTAAGATGTTTTTAAGATATCTTACACATATCTTATATGTCTTACAGGTGCAAACAGGAGAGCCAGGACATCCACAGCATTCCTGGTGGGACCCACGAGGGTGCATCTGCCAATGAAACATTCACCACCACTGAAGAAGCATCAGGGCATGGCTGGTGGGGGACTGTGGGTACCTCTGCTGCCCCGGGCATGGCCTGGGGCAGGGAACAGGATTGGAGCAGTCCCTGGTGTATGAAGGCTGCCCAGAAACCCTGAGTGTTAGAGACAGAGGCAGCGAGTGATGGACACAGCGGGCCCAGGACGAGGTGCTGAGGGTTCCTGAGTGGGGTGGGGGCAGGAGCACCCACAACCTCCACAGGCACATGGGGTGTGTGGCCCTGCCCTGTGTCCCCCTGGGGTGCCTGGCTCAAGGGTGCTGGGGATGGGCAGTGCTGGGATGAAGCTCATCCCATGACAGCAGGGAAAACAAGTCCTGCAGAGATTTCCTTCTCATACCAACCTTCCCAAGAATGCTGGCCAATGACCTGCAGGGGACTGTCTTGAGGCAATTGGGAAACAGAAAAGGAGGAAAGTAGGACATTTGAATCCAAGAAACATAAATAATTTTGTAAATTATGTAAACTGAGTATAATTAGGCATTAATGAGATAACTACGACTTCTTCAAGTTATTATCTTTGTATTTGTTTCTAGGGTATATTGAGTCTTTTGAGTGGTACATAACAACCTCAGTGACACAAAAGCATTTGTTTGGGGTTGGAATTAGTGCCTATGGCTACAGATGCTGAACACCTTTGATCAGGTACAAAACTCCAATTGCAAATGCTTCTGAGTTTGCTGAACTGACCACCTAAGGCTGAAATGCTCCCCCCATCCCAGATCTGACACATACAGGAGCAGTGGCCGTGGCTGAGAGGACTCTTCTGCTTCAAGAGGTGGAAAACACAAAGTTTAACTCTACAGAAAAACAAGTCAAGGAGAAACGTGGTGTTTGGCTAATATTAGTTATCCTTAAACTGTCTGTGACTTTCTAGCACAACTCTGCATTAGATCAGATGTGGTGACTGAAATGGGAAGGATGGAGCCTTGGAGAACTGGGTTGCTGGTTGCAAAGACCACAAAATAAAAATGACATTAAGCTATTAGAGAATGTCCAAAGGAGGCCACGAGGCTGGGGAAGGGTCTGGGGGGGATACGCTGTATGAGGAGCCGTTGAGAGCATTTGGTTTGTTCAACCTGGAGAAGAGGAGACTGAGATCACACCTCAGGGGGGTCTACAACAGCCTCCCAAGGGTCCACAAAGGGGCAAGTACCAATCTCTTCACTCTTGTGACCACTGACAGGACTTGAGGAAATGGCTGGAGCTGTGCCAGGGCAGGGTCAGGTTGGATCTCAGGGAAAGGCTCTTCCCCCAGAGGGTGGTGGGCACTGCCCAGGCTCCCCAGGGCAGTGGGCACAGCCCCAAGGCTGCCAGAGCTCCAGGAGGGTTTGGGTGATGCTCTGGGGCACAGGGGGGGATTGTTGGGGTGTCTGTGCAGGGCCAGCAGCTGGACTGGAAGATCCTTCCAGCTCAGCACATTCTGTGATTCTATGACTCTATGACAGTTTATCCATGAAGCCCAGAGTGAGATTTTGTGTCATGCTTTCCAGATGTGCTCACTTGTAAGCAGACTATGGATAACTTCAGGGAAGAAGAGGAGATAAAGCCAATGTTTTCTTCAGAACAAGTGCTATTTAGCCTTGCCTCATCATATTTTTACTTGAGGGTTTTTTTAAGGCTGGTTTCATAACAGAACTTGTGTAATCAATCTTTCTTTCCGTCCTCAGCAACAAGCCTTTGATTTTCTAGCAAACATGTCAAACAGGACAGGAGGGCATGGCTCTCAAGGGGGCAGGGTTGCCCTCACATTCCTGTGCTCTGGAGTTTTTCAGGCCCTAACCCATCAATTACCTGTTCTGGTGCATGTTGGAGCACAGAGTCTGGTGCCACTCTGCTCCTGCCCCTGCATGCCATGTTGGCACAGTGGGGCCAGCTCAGGCTTTGTCTTGCTGCCTTAGCATCCTCCAAAGCTGCTCTCCAGGCCTCTCCTTTATCGTGTTTGGTATCTTTGAAAGTTTCATCTGGCAGGCTGGAAAACAACTCTCTTATTTTTCTGTTGTCCCAGAGCCAGGAGCATTCACATGGGAGCTGCACGGACCGGGGAGTCCCTGGAGCTGCTGGAACTTTGCAAAGACATGAAAATTTCCCAGTTGCAGGATGAGGTGCTGAGCACTGGGGTGTTCCAGGTGCCACTCACTGCTGGGGGGCAGATCCAGGGCTGGCTGGGGCAGTGCAGGGCTGGACCCCAGAGCACAAGGGATGCTCTGAGCACCGTGGTGGGCTCCTGGGGGGAGGACAGGAGGCCTGGGCATGCAGCCAAAGGATACGTTTGTTGCCTCCTCCCAAGGGTGAGCTCAGGTGGGAACTCTTGCATGGTTCTGCACCCATCACTGTGAAGACCGTGTCCTGTTTTTGAGGACACCTGTCTCTGGAACAGTTACAAGTTCCAGAGTGCCACATTTGTCACTGACTCCTTTTTCCTTTCCCTGTTTCAGCTTCATTCCAGCTCAAAGAGGTCAGACATGCCCGGAGATCTCACTCTCAATTTGATAGGACACAAAAAACTGTCACCTCTGCCCACCAATGGCACCTGTCACCACCTGGACTCTGCAGGGGAGAGACAGTCACCTGGGGAAGCTCATGTGGCCCCTTTCTCAGGCAGTTTGGCTCCTCCATCCCACCTCCAGCCTCTTCAAACGGTGGGATGGTTTCTGCTAGAACCAGGTACTGCACAGGCACAAACCACCACACCTTGCAATGCACAGGACTGAAGGTTGTTGGTGCAACAGCAGGATCTGGTCTCCCAGTGCCCCTAGAGAGTCCCTGGAGATTAAGGAAGTAAATCTGACATCCTGGATGTCAGCTCTAACCTTATGAAGGCAGGCAGGCAGTCAGATCCCACCAGAGAGCTTTCCCATGGACACCCAGGCTGTTGGGCTGAGCTCCAGCACGCTGGGGTGAGCGTGGTGGGAGCACCAAGGGCTGCAGGGGGCTGATCTTCTCCGTATGCTCCACCTCCAGTGACTGCATCACCACGTCACTTGGCTCGAGGCTCCAGCATCCTCAGAGGGGAAAATGTACAGGAAACCCCCAAGCAGTGACCAGTCTCCCTGAACTCCTTTCCAGCCCCTGTTTGGCAGCAGTCCCAAGAGACTGGAAGTCCCTGAGGACAAGTTGTCCCATCTCCTGGGACACAACGTGCAGGCAGCTGAATCCCAGACACCTCTTGGCTGGTTTTCCAGCAGAAAATTGGAATTTTTTCAAAATGAATTTTTGCCTACAGCACATTTCAAATTTGCAAATGCTGTTTTTCCCTTAGGAAACGGTTGCAGTTGAAATTCCCACTCCTCCTCCTGCATGTTCCTGCACATTCCATTCCCTCTGGTTGTGCAGAAGTTGGTTTTTGGTTTCTCACCATCTTTGCCTCTGGCCATTCGTATTCCATGTCCCATCCTCTCACTAGTCACCCAAAATATCTCCTTGCCTTCTCAGGAATATCTGGGTATCAGAAGCCAGACTAACAGTTTGTATCTTGTTTTAACTCCCCTCAGCCCTGTGTGTGTCCAGCTCCTCTGCCAAAGGCAGAGCTCTGTGACAGTGGCAATGCTGCTGTGCACAGGAGATGCAGTGATGCAGTAACCTGACAGTGGAGGGGCAGAGATACTTCAATTCTCATCACCCGGTGTAGGATGATCACCTGCTGCTGCAGCTCCTCTCTGTGATAGCAGGGATTCCAGATGTGATACACACTCTGCTCAGGAGGGTGGCAAAGGCCCTTGGAGGCCTAGGAGAGCTGGGTAAAGACAACATGGGTGCTCACAGCAGGGCATCTCTGCGTGCCTCGGTGCTGGAGCAGGGAGCTGTGCTGCCAAGTGACCCCACCAGCCACATCTGAATTGCAAACTAGGCTGGGCTGAGTCCCTTGAAGCTGGCAAAGCATTTGGGGACTGTACTCCGTCCTGAATAACATCTGGAAAAGAGCCAGGGACAGGACTAGGATATACAACTGCAACAGCTCAGGCCAAAGGGTCACTCAGACACTCTCACCTTGGTTTCCACCCCATTGCTCCCTGCAGCTCCCCCATCATAGAAACAATGCCTTTGGGCACCTTCCTCTGCAGACTCCAGTCACTGCCTGTCAGTCTGACTGGGTGGTTGATACCATGACAAGGATGTCCTGCTGCATCCCAGCTTGTCCTGCTGCATCCCAGCTCATCCTGCTGTGTCCCAGCTGCTCACACAAATCACATCCCCCACCGTGGCCATGGGGAACACACCTCAGGAGCTGGGGGGGGAGGGGGGGGAGCCTGCACACCTTTCACTGTCCACTACCCCTTCCCTACCCCAGACTGGGATTTAGTGCTGTTCTCTGTCCCTGTCCCTGTCCCTCCTTGTCAGGAGAGCCTCCAAGGGCAGGTTCCCTCTGCCTTCAGAGTACCCAGGGCGTGGGACTGTCCAGGGAGTGTCCAGATACCTGAGCAGTAGGAACAGGAGGTGTGATGAAACTGGGCAGGAGGTTTCAGCCAAGGCATGGAGATGATGGAGGAGGCAGGGGTTTCCTTCTTCCAAATCCACTGCCCTGCTGATCCCATCTGTGCTGGAGCCAGCTGGAAACAGCTTCTGCAGTGCTCACAGGCCCTGGGGGAAGCATCTGTGCAGAGACAGTCGTGTCACTGCTCCTGGAAGGCAACACACTCTGACTGCAACCCCTCTCACCTCTGCTGTGCCAGCCCATGAGGAGTTTCCACCCAAATATTCTCAAGGATCTTTCCTCCATTTTTCCAGTCTCTTTGTAAAGCATGTGATCCCCAGCTCTGTGGGAAGCTTTCCTGGGCAGGGTTCCTTAGTGCTTTCTATACAGGAGCTGCTGCCAGCTGCTGCTCTGACTCCTCAGCGTGAATCCAAGGATGACACTGCCACCTTTTTGATTGGAAATTCATTATCTCTGACCCTCAGGTCAGTAATAGAGACTACCTTTACAATCAATGTCTCTGTTGCATCCACAGTATATACATATATGCTTGTTTCTATTTTCTTGGCTCTACACTGACAATCCTCCTATATGTTCTAGTCCTCTGCTTATCAAACAACCCAAGTGGTCTGGCATCATTATTTGCTGTCTCACAGATTTTATCATCAGTCATTTTTTTCCAGAGCAATAGCAAAAATACTGAAGTATCAACCACATTGCAAATCCTTTTATCCCTCTAGGAATACCCTCATCTCATGACAGTTCTTCACTACCAGGTCTGGAGACCTGCTATGGCTACTGAGCATGTGCTTCACTCAGTTTTATACCTCAGATTAACTTGCAGTTTGCCTAGGAAGCATTTCCCCAGCCTGTGTTATAGGATAGTTACCGCTATCAATTCAATATCAGTTTTCTCAAAGGAGGAATTTAGTTCCTTTGATAGCTATGCTATCAGTGGCACAAATTACATATTCCTAATTCTTGATTTCCTCTTCTATGAAATTCCCTATTATCTTTCCCAACACTGGGACTTGTGCCTTACCCCCAGGCAGATGAAATTTCCAGCTGGTTCATTGCTACTGCTCTGAAGTCTCCAAGTTTCACACTGACTTACTCTGGCCGCAGGAGGAATTACAGCATTCACCAGGAAGGGGACACTGCACCAACACCCGTCCCATGCTCGTGTCCAAGTGCCCTGCAGCCAGAAGGTGCCAGCCATGAAGAGCAGGATCGCACCACACACATGCTAATGGCTAACAGGCAGCAGTGGCCAGTTTTTACACCAAACCATGGCCCAGAAGGTTGCCATGATAAGCCGGGAGGCAGAGACAGGGAAAGCAGAGACCATTCCTCAGTGCGGAGTCCTCACGAGCATCAGCTGGTGCTAAGTGGTTGTACTCACTATGTACAGCCCCAGGAAAGCCCTGCATGCATCACCTTCAGAGGATCAAAGAGCCTGAGGACACAGCGGGAGTGGGAGCCGTGTGGTGACAACATCTGTGCTGGCTGAGCCTGGCGGCTGGGAATTGTGATCCGGGCTGTTCCTGGTGCCAGGACAACATGGTTGGTGGGAGGCATGACCTGAGAGGGAAGCAGGCATTTTTCAGATCTCTGCAACCATGCCAGGAACAAGAGTCTCTGGAGACAAAATATGAATGGAGACACAGAGGGAAGAGCCTGCCTCCTGAGCATGGTCATCCCAGACTCCCGGGCAACACAGGAGGGGCTCAACAGCTGCACTCTTTCTTCTCCCTGCAGGGAACTCCAGGTTTGTAGTAGGAAGGAGCTTTTGCACTCCAAACAACATTTCAAAGCCTGCATTTTTGCTTTGTCTTCTCTGCTAGGTCCCCTGCTGTGGCCAGGTCTTGGTTTTATTATTCTATTGCTACCATGCCCACCAGAAGCCAGGTCTGTATAGCCCACTCTAGAACAGTTTCTTCCCAGAAAACCTGTTACAGATGCACCTGGTAGGCAGGATGGAATGAAGTAAAATCTGTGCAGACTAAAGGTACAAATGCAACTCTCTTTGACTTGCACCCTTTGTCCCTTCAAGACAGGATTTGGGCCCCTTGGTATGGACAGACTCACACCATGTGAATCCATCAAGGCCCTCTGCACGGCGTGTGGAGGAGTGGGAATGCCACAGTGGCACTGAGAAGGGTTAAACGTGCCTGGAAGGCTGTGCCAAGAGCACAGCAGGGTCGGTGTGGAGCTCCGTGCCAAGCACTGCAAGAGTTAAGGCAATGTGGGGCCATTTCCCGTCTCTCACAGAGCACACCATGACAGCCCCAGGTTTCATTGCTTTCCCAAGCAATGGGCCGCAGCTTCCTGAGAGGGTCTCGGGGCTGGAAGGGGCTGTGCAGCCCACAAACCCCTCGTCTGCCGAGCCCCTGTGGTGTTACACAACAGCCATTTTGCTTCTGCAGCTTCTTCCGAGTGCATGTGGGCAACGTGGGACACAGGCAAAATGGTTTCCATGGCAACTCGCACTTCAGAGATGCCAGTATAAGAAAATTTGCGTTGGGGGAAAATATTCTGCTTCAACTCATGTTGTGAGCAAGCACAGAGGTGGGCTGCAGCAGTACCCCAGCACTGGGGGTGCAAAAATATCCCTGGTGGGGCTGGTTCTGCAGTGCCCAGCCTGTTCCCTGCCCGGGCTGGCTGTGCCGTTTGTCCCATGCAGTGACAAAGCAACACCCTGTCACCCCCTGCAGCCCCTTTGCTGCTTTCCAAAAAGGCCAAAGCAGCAGCTTTGGGGAGCAATGTGCTGTTCTGACAGCCTCACCCTTCCAGCCCTGCAAGGAGACAGACATGGTCCAGGACTGAAACTCCAACCCTTTTCAGGCATGAACCTGGACTGTCCTCCAGATGTTGGCCACTGGTTGCTGTGCCTCCATTTCCTTAAGGGAGGCTAATGGTAGCCCAGCAGCAGGTAGATCAGGAGAACCCCAAGAAATCTCCTCAGCAGGGAAATCTTAAGGCCATATACCAGAGTAATATGGTGAATTTAATGGAGGGAAATGGCTAGGTGCCCTGTGAGCTCATGTCTGGAAGAGTGGTGGCTCTGTCTGGAGGGACAGAGTGAAGCCAAGGAACCAGGCTGAGCATCTGCTGAATGTCTCTGGCCAAGAGGTGTGTTGGTCCAGGGAGGGCTCTCCAGCACTGGAGGGAATGCAGACCATGACAGTGTCCATGCCACACACAGCTGTCCCCAGGCAACCCTGGGGAAGACTGTTGTTCAGAGGTGCTGTGCAACTGGGAATTCTGGTACGGAGAACAAACCTGCAGACCCCCAGACGGGTGCGGTTGTGCCTGGACACACACCTGTTTTACTCAGTGCCCGGTGTGTCCGCACCCCGCGATGGCACGGGGACTGACCCGACCCCTCAAGGGCCCTGTGGCGAAAAGGGTGGGACGGGACCCCCCGATCTGCCTCCCCCACAGCCGGAGGGGCACCCCCGGCCGGGCTCTGCGCCCCCCGCCCCAGCGGCACTCCCAGGGGTGCCGGACCCACCCGAGCCGACCCG
>VXBX01007372.1:459844-512931 GCA_013400415.1 Scytalopus superciliaris
GGGCATGGGGAACACCATCTGCACACTCACTGTGTGCTCACACACACTGTGGGAATGCCCACAGTCTGCACACACACACGTCATGAGCACACATGCACAGCTGTGCAAACACACGGGCACACACTAGACACACGTGTCTACACTCATACCAGTGCAAACATGTGTGCAACATGCATGCACACATCCATGTGCATACAGGAGCACACGCTGCACCACACACATGTAACACACCCCTGTGTGCCCTACACACACACACACACACACACACAGAATGTTTCATGCACACAACGTACACACACATGAACTCCCACGGGTCATGCACTGCTGCCCCCCCCCCGGCACCAACACCACGGCCCCACAGCCCACACCGTGGNACACACACACACCAGGCACACAGAGGCTCACACATGAAGCCCAGGCACACACAGACTCACACACACACACACACCGGGGCACACAGAGGCTCACACACCAAGATCAGGCACACACAGACTCACACACACACACACCAGGCATGCACAGGCTCACACATGAAGACCAGGCACACACAGACACACACACACACACCAGGCACACAGAGGCTCACACATGAAGCCCAGGCACACACAGACTCACACACACACACACACCGGGGCACACAGAGGCTCACACACCAAGATCAGGCACACACAGACTCACACACACACACACCAGGCATGCACAGGCTCACACATGAAGACCAGGCACACACAGACACACACACACACACCAGGCACACAGAGGCTCACACATGAAGCCCAGGCACACACAGACTCACACACACACACACACCGGGGCACACAGAGGCTCACACACCAAGATCAGGCACACACAGACTCACACACACACACACCAGGCATGCACAGGCTCACACATGAAGACCAGGCACACACAGACACACACACACACACCAGGCACACAGAGGCTCACACATGAAGCCCAGGCACACACAGACTCACACACACACACACACCGGGGCACACAGAGGCTCACACACCAAGATCAGGCACACACAGACTCACACACACACACACACCAGGCATGCACAGGCTCACACATGAAGACCAGGCACACACAGACACACACACACACACCAGGCACACAGAGGCTCACACATGAAGCCCAGGCACACACAGACTCACACACACACACACACCGGGGCACACAGAGGCTCACACACCAAGATCAGGCACACACAGACTCACACACACACACACCAGGCATGCACAGGCTCACACATGAAGACCAGGCACACACAGACACACACACACACACCAGGCACACAGAGGCTCACACATGAAGCCCAGGCACACACAGACTCACACACACACACACACCGGGGCACACAGAGGCTCACACACCAAGATCAGGCACACACAGACTCACACACACACACACCAGGCATGCACAGGCTCACACATGAAGACCAGGCACACACAGACACACACACACACACCAGGCACACAGAGGCTCACACATGAAGCCCAGGCACACACAGACTCACACACACACACACACCGGGGCACACAGAGGCTCACACACCAAGATCAGGCACACACAGACTCACACACACACACACCAGGCATGCACAGGCTCACACATGAAGACCAGGCACACACAGACACACACACACACACCAGGCACACAGAGGCTCACACATGAAGCCCAGGCACACACAGACACACACACACAGACCCTGGGCACACACAGGCCCCCCTGCACAGAATGGGTACACATATGTGTCCACTCATCATGTGTGCAGAGAGTGACATGCATGTACACGTACAGCACACACAGACATGCCGTGGGCACACGCAGGCACACACAGGGCTATGTGCACACATGCTGTGAGCACACATGGGCATCCACACGCTGTGGGAAGATGTGGGCATGGGGAACACCATCTGCACACTCACTGTGTGCTCACACACACTGTGGGAATGCCCACAGTCTGCACACACACACGTCATGAGCACACATGCACAGCTGTGCAAACACACGGGCACACACTAGACACACGTGTCTACACTCATACCAGTGCAAACATGTGTGCAACATGCATGCACACATCCATGTGCATACAGGAGCACACGCTGCACCACACACATGTAACACACCACTGTGTGCCCTACACACACACACACACACACACACAGAATGTTTCATGCACACAACGTACACACACATGAACTCCCACGGGTCATGCACTGCTGCCCCCCCCCCGGCACCAACACCACGGCCCCACAGCCCACACCGTGGTGCACACCAGCACTCCCACTGCCACACACAGCCGGGACACGGGCACTCAGCAGGGGCTGCAGACACACAGACACTGTGCCCGCCCGCACAGACACCATGTGTGCTGTGTGTGACTGTGCACACAAGCACTGTATGATCTTCCCCTCTGTCTACATGGCTTGCTCTTGGCACACCTGAGGGAGCAATCCCAGTCCTCAGTGGTGGTGGGTACCCGGGGTGCCCTGGGCAGCCTGTGCCACAGCCTCTCCATCTCCCCTGCATGTGCTCCGGGTGCTGAGCCCATTTACCAGCCACAGTCCCCCCACTTGGGGCCTTCAGGGGGGCAAACGGGCAGCTACAAACTCACCTGCTCCTCCAACACACCCACACACATGCAAAAAGCCTACATGGAACTACGTGCAGGCGCAAACACACTCCCAAATTGTATGAGCGCCCTCACCACAGAGGCTCACATACTGAGACATGTATGCGCTCAGGCACACACAGCCAGGAGGGGAAGGCGCTGGAGGGGCCGGAGGTGCAGAGTGGAGCAGAGCTGACCCCTTCGCAGCTCGGCTTCCCAGTGTGCAGGTGCAGGATGGCCGGAGACATCCCTGGGATGGTGGCCGAGCCGGGCAGCGGCGCCGCACGGGCTGCACCAGATCCCCGCTGTCCAGCGGCGGCAGGAGGAGGCTCAGGCGGGTCCCTCACTGAGCCAAGGCTCCATGTACTGCTCCCAGCTGACGGGTGCCTGTGTCCGTGCAGCCTCTGAGCCCTGTCCCCACGGCAAACCCCACGGAGCCCGGCGCTGGTGCTGGCACATCCCTGCGTGCGCGGTGGGATGCGGGAGCAGCTAAGCCGGGGCGCAGGGAGGTCTGGGGGTGCTGGGGGTCAGGGGGCTGNCTGGGCGCAGCTCCTCGCCCTCCCCATGTCCGGACGGCAGAGCTGAGCATCCCCTCCTCTTGCCTCCCCAGGACTCCCCTCAACCCCTTCTCTGGCAATTCCTCCCTTCTTCCACGGCAGAGTCTCCAGCCCCTGCCCCAGCTCCCTCGGCACCCTCAGCTTGCTCCCACCCGATGCCAGGCAGGATCCTCCCTCTTCCCCCCCCCGACGCCAAGTCCCCTTCCCTAGACATGCTTCATCTTCCTCTCCTGTCTTGGTAATCTGTCCCTCCATTCTGGGCGCAGAGCACATCCTGGGGCTCGGGCAGATGCTTGGGTGAAGAAGAACTATTATTTCCCCCCCAGCCATCAAAGTCCTTGAACCGATTCACCCTCGCTGGAGAGCTGTCACAAGCTGGAGACATTCCTTGTGCTGTGAAAGGGTATTAGTGTAACAAAGGATCCCCCAAAGATTATCCATCTCCTTCCTCTCCATTTGACATAAAATAGGATCCTGCTGGAGACCAAAATCCCAACCCCGCAGTAACAGTAGGATTTTGCCGAGATCCTCCTTCCCCATTCTGGTACAACCCAGATCCCCTCTCCCTGGCACGCCGAGGGCAGATCCCAGCTCCTGCCCCCCCAGCTCCCTCGTTTCTGTGCCCAGGGCCAGATGGCTCATTCTCTCCGTGGCTCTGTGCTCCCGCCGCAGTCCCAGCTGACCACTTTGTTTGTAATAGTCCTCAGAGGGGAATTACAATCGAGTATTAAATGTGTGGTTAAAGAAATCGCATTACACAGTGTGACTGTAAGGGAGATGTTTCCCTTTAATCTGTAATCCATGGAAGTTATTAGTTTAGCCAGTGGAGTGGGTAGGCACGGCATTTCCATTAGGATATAACCCCGAGCAGACCCATCACCTCCAGCCACAGCACAACACCCCTGCTCCCAGCACAGTCCTTGCTTCCCTGTTATCTCAATGCTGTTACTGTGTTAACATGGGGCTGTTTAACATTGCAGAAAAGAAAAGGGGAAAAAAAAATCACTCTCACGGCCGAAGTGCTCCTGTGAAATAATGTTTGTGTCGTGTATCCTGTCCTGCAGGTCTATGCAATATTAGTTAGTCACCCTCCTGCTCCCAACGATCACCTAACACCAACACCTGTATCATACACAGCTGGCTTCTACAGGATCCCTGTCATTGGTCTGACAACACGCATGTCTATATACTCTGATAAGGTAACTGATGCATGTTTCTAGTCTAGTACCTCATACATGTGCTGTAAATCAAGAGTGCCCGTCAGGAGGGTTAATGATGTCTACACTCTCTGTCTGTCCGTCCACCCTCTCCAGCCCAGCCTGCAGCTCCCTCTCTCTCTCCTGCATTCCCCAGTACATTATTTTTTCACAGCTGCCAGTGTTGACCTACATAGTGCCGGCTGATTTCTGCAGTGCTGCTCTGCCAGGCTGCTGGGCTTGCTGCTCTTCAGCCAAGCAAAGGCACAAGCTGGCTCCTGCCCTGCTCACTAGTGACAGCCAGGGGGTCCTGGGGGCTCCCCGGGTGCAGGGGGGGCTGTGGAGGGACAGGAGGATCCTTTTAGAGCCTGTGCATTGAGCAGGAGCTCTCTGGGGCTTGAAGGTTGTTCGGTTGCATTCGCTTCCCTGGGTTTATGTGATATTGGTAGGGAGATAATGGAATATCCTGAGGCTTCACAGTCTGGGCAGTACTCAAGACAGAGCTTCAAATTCCAGCGTCTCAAACCACTGTCCCTGTGGGAACACAGAGACTCCCAGACTGGATGAGGGTCTGAGGGCAGTGCCCTGGCCTGGGCAGTCAGGTGCTGCCCTGGCCCTCAGCTCACAGTCCATCTGGCAAACACACCTGGTGATTAGTAAAAGCAGAGGAAGGAGCTGAGCAGAGCCAGGCCATCCACATGCCCTTGCAGGATCTCATCCAGGCACACGAGCTCAGTGTGATCAAACCTGTTTCGAAGCACAAATCGGCCTTTCCTCGGAAAATGTGAATATTCACAAATGTAAATGTTCAGTGCAAAAATAGTCACTCCGCCTACATGCTAAATGAAGTCAAATTTCAGGAGGGAGGAGCAGAGGCTCCCAGAGATGCTCCAGCAGCACTGCTCAGCTGGAGCAGGAGCAGGTCTTGGCATCTCCCACCAGTAAAGCTGTGGTAGGATAGTCAGCAAACGAAGACCATGGCAGTGGTGATGGTGGTGGCTGGCTGGGCTGGGGACCAGCACGCCCTGGCAGGGTCCCACCAGGCATGGTTACATGAAAAAGGGTGGCAACAGAGCTGGCAGAGCAAGGGAGAGGGACAGCAGTAAGTGTGCAGGGGGAATTTGCTTCATGCTGCTGTGGGGCAGAGACAGGTCTGATATAAATGTCGCTGAGAGGGACCTTATCACAGTGCCCATAGGCCAGGGAGAGGGGACCCTGCACACTGTGGGTCCTGATCCTTCTCTGCAGGGCTGTGCTCACCAAAGCAGATTATCCTCCTGTCCACAGCATGACCTTGGGCAGGATTGGTGTGCCCACCCCCAGGGGCTGGGAGCTGCCCCAGCAGTTTCTGCTTCTGACAGATTTTTCCTATTTAAAATGTTTTCTGCAAATCTGGCTCATAAAACCTGCCTGACCCACTCCAGGACTGGAGGAATGACCCACTGCCACAGTGGTGACATAGTGCAGTGCCAGGAGATGCTCTCCATGGAGTATTTCGGGGAGTTCAGCAGGTGCAGGGCTGTGGGGTGCACTTGCCTGGCAGAGACTGGGCAGGGAGCACACGCTGCCCATACCAGGCTCGTTGCACTCTTCTGAGCACTCCTGCCTGTCTGGCCTGGTGCTCAGCCCCCTGCCCACCAAGGCAGCTGGAAGTTTGGGGGCTTGGAGCTCTCTAAACATGGGGGAGATGCTGGCAGGAGATGGGGCAAAGGGTCTGGGTAGAGGAACAAAGAATGTTGAACAGCGGAAGGGACAGCAAAGGTGTGAGTGGAGTGGGGACAGAGGCGTGTGAAGCCATGGGACAGGGCAGTGCACAGCTCTGCACGCCCCATGGAGGACAGGCTGCCTCATGTGACACGGGGACATTCAGCTGTTCCCTTTTTGGTTTCCAGTGATCAACTTGTTTTTTGGGTTTTTTTTTTAAATTCAGTAAATTATATCTTTCAGCTTAGTTTCTATGG
This sequence comes from Scytalopus superciliaris, assembly GCA_013400415.1. NCBI lineage: Eukaryota > Metazoa > Chordata > Aves > Passeriformes > Rhinocryptidae > Scytalopus > Scytalopus superciliaris. The sequence continues at coordinate 466,179 of VXBX01007372.1, forward strand.
AAACAAGCTTGTAAGATCACTTTGTATGTACGCCCCTGACTGGTTTTGAAGGCATGAGGCAATTTTAGCTAAATTTCACAGGGGGTTGAAGTGGAGTTAATTATGGTCCTCTCAAGGCTATGCTGCCAGGGGGAGGAAAGGTGTAGGCCTCAGCACAGACAGGTTTGCCCAGGTTTGCCTTTTGGTACTCCCAGAGCATCTCCAGTCAAGCACAGTGGTCCATGAGCTGTAGCCTGTCTACCAACAAAGATACTCAAGGGAAGTGAGATTTATTGCTCCCAATATCCAACCAACCATTTGTTCTAGAAGTGGCACTGCAGTCACCAGGCTGAACATTCTGGCTTGGCAGCCTTTGGCCTCCTTGTACATACATCTTATGAAATCACTAGCTGTTCCTTCAAGGAGACCTTCACACCACCCAGCACAGTCCTGCCTACAAGGGAAGGGTCTCTGGAATCCCAGCCAGCTCTGATTGAGGAGCAGGGAATTGGAGGAGGCAAGGGAGGTTCTCATGGTAAAGTGATGAGAGCAATCACCATTGCTGTGGTGTCCACCCTTATGGAGAGCCCTCCACAGAGATCTCACAGACTGAGAATTGCAAAAATCACACCCTGACCTTCCCATGTTGTGCTCCCTGCGTGGACAAGCTGGATTGTGCTTTAGTACTCCTGTTCCCATGTGTCTTTGGGGGTGTTTATATCTCCTTTGCAACTCAGCTGAAAAAATAAGATGACACTGACATCTTGGCAATATGAGAAATATGAGATGACACAGAGACTGTGAGAGCAAAGCTTGTGGGGAAATGAACAGCTCGAGAGCCAGGAAGGTCTGGTGCTGTTCATCACCACCTTGTGGGGCCACAGTTATGTAATGGGGATGAGGGGACATCCTGGGTGCCTGGAGGTGCTGAGCCCCACACCATACCCCAATCAGAAAGCTATTGCAGTGCAGGATCAAGGGGATATAACTGAGACTTGCTCTGCTGGTGAAAGAGATGGAAAATGGAGTTTGTAGTCTCCTGCACTTGGAGAGCTATTTCGATTTCATCACTTGGTCCTTGTAGTTGAAATGAGGTCTGTCTCTCTCTTTGTCTCTCTCTCCAGGCTGGGGATGGCTTTTCTCCCTGGTTCCTGGTCTCAGTGTCACCATCCATGTCCAGAAGTGAGTTACTGCTCAGTGAGAAGGGCATTTTTCTGTTTAATGGTCTCACTGGCCACTGATGCTCAGCAGAAACCTTGTTAGTCAGGGTGGGAAGCTGCACTGGGAGTGGGGAAAAAGTGATTCCCCTTGACCAAGGTCAGGATCAGGACTCCTTCACCTGTAAGAAATGACTGGAGAGCCTGGTTAGTGTGACACAGAGGTGTTTGCCCTGGGAATGGTCAGCACAGCCCTCATCTGGGCATCACAGCGCTCAGCTGGGAAATACAGCCCTCAGCTGGGAAATACAGCCCTCAGCTGGGCAGCCTGGAACATTCCAGAGCGGGGTAGTGCAGTGATAGCCTGACCGAGCCCACCCATCCCAGTGGAGGAGAGCTCTTCACAGGCTCTCAGGATTCCAGTTGGGAGGACAGGGCAGCCCCAGCTCTCCACAAGGGCCATTCCCCAGAGGCTGCCAAGTCCCTTCGTCTCTGAAGTGCAGGGGAAAGGCGGGCAGTGTGATTGAGCCTGAGCTCCCCACACCTCTGCCTCCACTGAAATCCCTCCCTGCACATGTCTGAGCCATCTCAGAGTTATCTCAGCTCCCTCCAACATCCACATCCATCACGTGGGGCAATGGGCAAGCTCCTTCCGTGAGGACACTGGCCAAGGCTTCTTTTTCATACCCAGCTGGTGATTTTTACTAAATTTTCCAGAGCTTTATAAATTGGGATCTCTGTCAATCTCTTTGAAATGGCCCAGGCATCTTATTTTGGGACTGAATTGCCTACTCAAGCCTTTGAGACTTTAATTTCCTTTAGTTTTCTGTAGGAAAAATGACTCCACCAGCCATGGACTGTGAGCTGGGATGAGCCCTTAGCACAGGAGTGAGAAGTTAGCAAACCTTTCACCCATGGCCCTGTACCTGGTCCTGATGTGGACACACAGACACTGCCTGGTGGCCCCCAGCCATGCCCTGTGCACATCCCATAGGGACACAAACTCCACCAGTGGACACCCACATGGGCTCTTCCCCCAGGCAGGGCATGGCTGTGCACAGGGATTCCAACACCCAAGCAGTTTCCCTGCAGGGGTACCTGCACTCACGTGCTTCCTGCATGGACATTTGTGCATACACAGAACCCTGGCTTTCACACACACACATGATCTGCTCAAACAGCTACTCTTTATATCTGCTTGCATCAACCATGTCAGGACAACTAGTAATTTGCAGTTCCTAAGTCCTGACCCCAGGGAGAATCATCATAGAATCCTAGAATAGTTTGTGTTGGAAGGGACCTTAAAGACCATCTCATTCCACCCCGGGCCATGGGCAGGGACACCTTCCATAGCCCAGGTTGATCCAAGGACCATCCAATCTGGCCTTGGAACACTTCCAGGGATGGGGCAGCCACAGCTTCTCTGCCCAGTCTGTGTTGGGGCCTCACCACCCTCACAGTAAATGTCTCCAAATTATAACCACACTCTCTCCCTGGGCATTTTTGTCCCAGCCCTGTGGGTTTCTGCTGAGCTTGGAGGCCTGGATTCCACCCCAGCCTGTAGTCACTGAGTTTCTGAGGATATAGAATGAAGTGAGGATGCCCAAGGCTGATCACCCACATTTGGGTGGGCGATAGGGAGATACTGCAGAAAGCTGCTGCTCAGTTGGGGTTGGTGTCAGCCATTCCCACGCTCACATCCAGCACAGTCAGAGGACAGCAAGGGATAAGAGCTCTGCAAAGCATCTTGCAACTGTTGGTTTTTAATGAGGAGCATTTTTTTCCTGTGTGTCTGATTCGAGGGGAGTGGGTGATGAGCCATGACAGCTCCGAGTTCGAGCGCTTGGAGCATCAGGGAGGGAGCTTGGTGAGTGGTGCAGCTGAGATCAGTGAACATGCTGTGCTGGTTGTCTCACAGAGGCTCTGCAGGGAAAAAAAAACAAACCAAAGCAGGTATTTTTAAACAGCTCTTTGCCTAAAAATGGGCTAATTATGATAAATGCATCTTTGCAAACCCATACTTTGCAGCACAGCCCACGTGTCTGTGCCCAGGGGAGCTCTGTGCTGGGTCTCAGAGGGGTTTGCCTGAGACCTGCAGGACGTCACTGTGTGTGCTGGGATGGCTGTTATCAAGTTGCACAAAGTCAGATTCCCACCTGCCTCTGCACATCACAAGCTGGACATGTGAGCCTTTGGGGGGCTCTGCTTTCATTTCTCTGCCAACCCTTGGGCCTTGCAGAGAGGCTCGGGAATCCCAGGTGCTTCAAAAGCTGAGCACAGACTGTGAGTGCTCATCCTGGGATCTCAGCTCAGAATTTGCCATGAATTACACATCATCCTATTTTAAAACCACAGTTCTGTAATCCAGGAGCTGAAGTACTATCAGAGTAAGCCCATGACCCTTTTGGCACCACTCAGAAAGCAAATTTTCCTGAACTGTTAAACCAAGTTGCCCTCAACAACCTTGCAGTAAATTGTTCATCTGAACCCAGTGACATGTAGTTACAGTACTTAAGGAAGCCACAATCAGTTCAGACAGCATTTTCACAAGCTACTTGGGAAACTAGAAAATAATTTGATGCAATATACTGAATTTTCAAAGATTTTTTCATTTCAAAAAGGAATTTGTTAGAATTTTGATTTTTTTTTCTAACCTGTGTTTCTCTGGTTTTTTGTTTGTTTTGGTGTTTTGTTTTGTTTTGTTTGTTTGTTTGTTTGACTGATTTTTTTTAAATATTAGCTTTTCTGTTCTTTTTTACAGCCCTTTTCTGGTTTTTTTTTCCCCCATTTTCGTTTTCCCTGGATTTCCTTAAAGCACTTAAAAATGCTCAGTGGTTAAAAATTTGAAATGCTCAGATCTACTCCTTGGCCAAGCTGTGGAGCAGGACCTGGAAATTCCTGGGCATCTCTGCTGACTCCACAGAGATCTTGGACATGGTGTTTGTGTGGAGACTGTGCTTGTCCTTCCGCTGTTTGTCCCTATGGGGCTGCTTCCCAATCCCAGGGATGTGGGCTGGATTTGTGGGGTGAGCTGCATTTCTGCTGCTCACCCTGGGAATGTTTGTGCCAGTCAGACAGAGCTGTAGCTCTGAGGTGCTCCTTGTGGCTCTCCTGGTTTGCTTCCTCCTTTCTTTAAAGTTCTCAGTGTCTCAGTAACTAGGACGTGTTCCCAGTGCCTTGGTGGTTCTGCTGCCGCCTCCACCATTCCCGTGTGTTGGGCCAGGGCAGAAGCAGAGGCTTTACACTGTTTTCTATACATTTCATGGTTTGCTTTGACTTTATCACTGTGTTGAGTGTGAGGAAAAGGTTTTATTTGACGTGTCTGTTCCTCCTGTGTGGGGCGGTGGGGGACAGGATGCCTTTTCCCTTCCAGTATGAATTACTGTGGCCCATTCAGGACATTTCTGACCTGTGCTGGCTCCAGTCTCTGGAGGAGCAGGTCTGGACAAACCCTGTTTGGTCCAGACAACCATCTCAGCCTTAAAGAAAGAAATATTGCAGTGCCTGCCTTTTTGCCCTGTCTGGTTGAGCCTTCTGCCTCCCTCCAGCACGTAGCTGGGTTGTCAAGTAGGGTCCATGCTGAGCATGAGCACTTTGACTTTCTAATATTTGACTCTAGGGCCTTTTGGAAAAGCTGCATTTGTTTGAGAGCTCTCTGTCAGCTACAGCTTTTGGTCCAATTGCTCCCCTAACAGTGCTGTACTTAATTAGGCTGGAATTGCTATTGCACAATCATCCAACCATAACGATGTCTTTAACCAAATCAGAGAGGTCAGCTGGGACGTGAGTCCAGAGCTGCCTCCTCCTGTGGAACAGGCTGACCTAGAAACAGCCAGAGAGCATGTTACAAAACTGCTTTTCTGAACTTCTCTCATGGGAAATAACTAATATATAGCTGCCTGTACCTGCCTCTTGCCACTCTCTGAAGGGAATTCGGTTCCTTTTTGATGTCCATTGCTCAGTAATGATTTGGAAAGGTCAAGGGGCAAGGCTATATTTGCACTGAACATTGTTGGCCTTTCATGGCTCAATAGGCTTTTCTTTACTATGTGTTTATGGACCACAAAACTAAAAACCCTCCTTTCCATGCTCTGGTTAAACCACAGAGAGGTACAAAATCATAGCCAGGGTTTGCTTCTCAGCCAGAAAGAGGGAGCTCAGGTTAGAACTAGAGGTGTGCTCAAGGTGTGCAACCCAGAGGCCTTCCCAAAATGGCTTTGTGATCCCAGCCCTGTCCCTGCAAAACCTGGCTGACAACCCCACAGTCTGTGTTGAGCTCTTGTTCTTCCTTGCAGAGCATCCACCTGTCCTTTTTGCGCACAGTCCCACCATACTCTCACCAGGCCAACGTCTGGTTTGAGATGATGAGAGTCTTCAACTGGAATCACGTCATTCTGATAGTCAGCGACGACCATGAAGGTCGTGCTGCTCAAAAGAAGCTGGAGACCCTCTTGGAGGAGAAAGAGTCCAAGGTCAGTTCCTGAACATTGTCTTGTAGCTTTGTTTAAGCAACAACAAAACTAGAAGTCTCGGGCTGTTGTATGTATGTAGATTTCTGTATGTAAAACACCTTTTCTTTCCATTGTAACATGGCTAACATGCTTAAAGCATCAACAGTGTCTGACTAGTACCTGACAGAACTTTGTACTTTATTCATTTCACTTGCTTTGCCATGGTCAAAATCTCCTACATGTAAATCAACTACAAAATGAAGGGAAGGATAACCTGGAGCTCTGCAAATGCCTCGCCCAAGATTCCCACCTAAGGAGAGGACCAGTCGCTCAGCTTAGGGAAACACCTGCCCCGTTACAGCCACCCTGGGGCCAGGCAGACTCAGCAGTGCCAAACCAACCCCGAAAAGCAGCTTCTGAATTGGCTTCCCGGGGCTCACCTCAGAGGCTTACGAGAGGCTCGGTGCTGCCCCGAGGGCAGAGCACCGTGTCTGTAGAGCTGTGGGCCCAGCCTGACGGCCCGTTCCCATCTCCATCGAAGCACATGCCAAACGCTGCTTTCCTGACACCCATTGCTGTTTCGAGGGGGCGGCTGCGGGAGCGGCTTTGTGGAGGAGGTGCACTGCACCTGCACTCAGGGCCAGTGGGGAGCAGGGAGGGAGCCAGGGACGGTCCCCGAGCCTCACAGAGATTCAGGAGGACAACCACAGACCTGTGGCATGGAGGGAAAGGACCGAGCAAGCATTCCACACAAGCAGGGGAGGAGAACACAGGAGCGGTTTGGCTGCAGTCTGGAAGGCAAGGAATCGCCTCCTGCCCTACAGGGTGAAGTCCCAGCATGTCCTCTTGCCTGGGGCAGGGTGAGTCCCCTTTGGGTGTGCAGAGACTGAGCCCATCCGAGTCTCCAGCAGTGTCAGGGCAGGAACCCATTTGGGGCTGTTCCCTCCTGGGTCACAGGTGGGGACCTCAACCTCCTCTTCTCCAGCCCCACGAGCTGGACCTCTGGCAGTCAGTCAGCTGTTGAGGAGGTGCTTGGACTTCTCATGCTTGGACTTGGTGGTTGAGACGAGATACCAGAGCAAGCAGCTCATGACTGCTTTTTGTTACCTCCCTGGAGGAACAACTGGTGTAGGGCTGCAGGCTGGCACAAGCCACGCTGAACTGGCTTTTGTTTTTGGTGGTGATTTCCAAGAAATCTCATCCTTGTTGCATCCTGGGCCCTCATGAGACACTGATGTGCCACCAGCCATGGTGGGATCCTCCTGCTCCAAAGGCAGTGTTCTGCTGGGTGACAGCGGAATATATTTCTCTTCAAAGCCTCTTCCCAGCCCAATGTCACTCACCCAGGGAGAGCCATTGCCAGTCTGTCATCCCTTTCCTTGCACCTTTTAATTTCCACTTTCTGTTTTCCTGCAGTTCCTGTGTGTTCCCTTTTGCTGTTCCCTCTCATGCCTCCACTCCCTGCTTCCTCCATGTGATGCTCCCAGACACAAGCTGTATTTCTTCTTCAGTCTGTCCATCTCATGGGAAAACAATTAGACCTGGAGGTTGAAAGATGGGGAGGGGGTCTGTCCTCAGACCTGCCCCACATTGGCACTCTATCTACATGTCTTGGTGTCTCCTGGCAGCCACTGGGCTGCTGCAGATGCCTGGGACACTCTCCATGCAGGGGCACCTGCACTGTGCTGGTGGGTGGTCACCTTGTCTTCCTTTTGGGGTGTGCCACTGCATCTTATTTCTTTCTCCTTTGCAAAAATGGTCAAACAGACAGGTCTGACTGGTCTTGAAGTTGGTAGATACCCCACTGGGGCTTTCCTGTCTTCCTCAATCTCTTCCAATTTCTCTTCTGATCGCTGATGTGCTGACTCTCTTCATGCCATGAAGTGGTACCACGGGCCCCTTCCCAGCCTCCTCCTGGGGAGGGACCAGGCAGGAGACCTAATCTTGACCTGCTCAAGGCTTGGACTACAGTCCCTGAGGACATGAGGGACCCTCTCTAGGTCAGAAACTCACCCTGCCCAGCTGAGCTCTTGGACTGGCACATGGCTGTGTCCCCCAGAGCCTGCACTGGCCCTGGGTGTCACTCAGGCACCACTGCGTAGGTTTGCACTTCCACCAGGCACTCCAAGCCCTGCACTCAGGCCATGCTGGCCTTGTCTTAGGCCTGCCAGCAGTAACTCTACTGCTCCGTCCCAGGACAACTCTGCTCATTCATCTGGGCAGACCAGGAGTGCTGCTCGGGTTCAGCTGGAAGCTTTGGACACTGTGAAATCAGGTTGTCTGTGTCAGAGGTGGCAGGTTCCTGGTGTGCTGGCTCCCTTTCTCTGGGACAATGGCATTCATGAAAGTGCTAACTTTTTTAATGAATGCTGGAGAACATGGTGGAAAGGGAACATTTAATTTGTGGGTTCCTGTGTGAAACACGGACTGAGAAGCAGGGAAGGGCTGCAGGACCACATTTTAGAAAGGGGAAAAAAAAGAGACATTACTGCTCTAGTTCTTGAAAGAGGGACAGTGACAGGGAGAAGTGATCAGGTGCCAGCTTTGCTGCACCCAAGACTCTGCTGACCAGCCCGGATTGAGGTGCATACCCCAGGCACGCAAGGTGATTCATGGCTGGAGGCTGCAAGATGGATGACCTAGTTATTTGCTACACTGACAGTGCCTGACTAAAGAAATGACCAGTGTCCCATCATTGGAGAACATTCATGCTGTCCTGCTGCGCCTCTGTTCTCCTCAGAGGCAGTTGTTACTCCAGGTCTCACTGCAATCTCAGCAACCTGTAAGAAGCCACTGCAAAAGTCCTGGCTGTGGATGTCATCAGAAGTGAAGGCAGACCTGCACTCAGAGCAGATTTTGCCTCCTCAGATACTTTGCCTTGCAAGCACCCAATTTCTTTGAACAACAAAAATCCTGTTGGGCTGCACCCAAGAGAAGAAAGCAAAGATCACACGGCTGCACAGAAAGGAGACCTGCAAAATATCCTGCCAAAGATTGGCCCGAGCGCTCAGGAAAAGGCATGCTATTTAGTTTGGAAAGCAAGACACACAGATAAAACCTGGCTAAGGAACAACCTGGGAACATGAACCCTTGCACTCCAAGGGTGCAAAGGATCTCGTTCCTGGCAGGGATCAGTTGCCATTGCTATAAGGTTCTGGAAAAATGAAGATCAGAATAGAGCTGAGTCCCACATCCCATACACACAGATCAGGGATGTTCAACTGTGGTGGAGTTGGGTCAAGAAGAAGAGGTCAGACTATGAACCACCAAAACTTGCCAGGCTGTCTCCTGAAGGCACTGTCAGGTTGATGTTATTGGCCTGACCACAGGGGCTGCTCCCAGGAAGATCCATGGGGCTCTTTGCATGCTGCTGCAGGGCCAGGGCTTCTGAGAGCAGAGGCTGTTGGTCCTCAGCACACTGCCTGGAGGAGAGGAAACCTCCAGAAGTAGGTTTCATGCTCCAGACTCCTTTGGGGCCAAGCAGCAGAAGTGGCTCAGGCAGGAGACAAGGGGAGGAGCAGCTTCTCTGCTCCTGTCCCTTATCTCCAGGGTCAGTGCACGCTGAGCCCCCTGCCCTGAGTCCCAGTGTGATGCTCTGGCCAGCAGCATGGAGCCCACCAAGCTGCGAGCCCCATTAGCCACATGTAGGGCCAGGTTATGGGCTTTATGGTCTCAGGTAGCTGCACCTCCCAGGGCCACTCGTGTGCTGCAGAGCCATGAGGTGCCCTTGCCCCTCCCCAGGCACCAGGTAAAAGCTGCAATGTCATCCCATGATCACCATTGCTTCATATCGCCACGCTTTGAGCCAGCACGGGTCGTAGAGAATGTTTATCTTTCTCTTTTGGATGTCAACAGAGCTCCAAAAGGCTGCTCCCTCCTTTCAGGGGGTGAGAAGTTCAGCTGAGACACCTCACTTGCTGTGAACTCTCTGAGGGTGAACAGGATTGTAATGCTCGTAGTGACTCTAGTGTTGCTAATACTCTTAACTGTAACAGTTTGCCTTTATCCAGCACCTTCCGTACACAACATTTTGTCCTTTACTTCCACAGTAATCCCATGGAACCCCCACCACTTAGGCCCTTAGAGATGCGTAGATTGTTTCTGAGCTTAAGATAAAAATTTCTTGCTGAAGAATTCCCCAGTCCCACAAGGGAAATGCAACTGCATCGCACCAGCTGTGACACTCAGGCTTGCTCTGTGTGACATTGGCCTTGCACCGTGACCTCCCGTGAGAGCTGAGGCACTCTCTCTCCTGATAGTGGTTTTTGCGAGCTCCAGCGTTATAGAGACCCTTTAGCAAACAGTGAAGGAGGAGGTGGATGTTGGATTGCTTTACTACACGTCATTTTCAACTGTTTATAATATTCTTCTGTGTCTACATATTTTCTCTGTGCACATTATTCATCAGAGTAAAAAAAGGAACTATGAAAACCTCGACCAACTTTCCTATGACAACAAGCGAGGACCCAAGGTATATATGCATGGAAATGCACGCCGCCCACCAACCTAACTAGCAAATGAAAAGTAGCCACAGCCACCAGAAAAATAATAATNCATGACTATGTTTCTTGGTAGCACGTTTTTATGTTGAGATAGTTTGGTTTGGACTTGAGAATGGAAACTTAGCCAGCTGACCCTGGAAGGATTTCTTTTTGAAACATGCATGTGAACCAGTAATTAACTTGCAAGTTTTTGGTTTTTTTTTTTTTTGGAAAGTTGAACCAACCCCCTTTCCTCCCCAAAGGAAACGGTTCCTTGGTGTAAGTTGTTCACTTTGACTCCCAAAGGTTAACCCTGTGCAATATGTTTTTTTCATTTCCCATGTTTTTGAAAAACAACACTCGTTTGAGTTTTCAATTGCATTTCAAAGCCTTTTTCTCTTTCCTGTACAATGCACGCCTCTTTTTGGGTCTTGATTGACTTCAGTTTGCATGCACAGTGCAAAAAAAATAAAAATAAAAAAATAAAACAACCAAAAAGTCAAAACCTTAAAAGAGAAAGGAAGGAAGGAAAGAAAGAAAAGAAAGAAAAGAAAGGAAAAAAAAAGAAAAAAAATAACTATAACCAACCTTATTTAGCAGACTTGTGCAGTTTAATGAATTCTCTTGACCCTTTTCTAGATAGCATGGCTCTCACCACCAGTCCTGGGACCCCCACACTAACCAGCTTTGCTCACACTAATCACAGGCTGAGAAAGTGCTTCAGTTTGACCCTGGAACCAAAAATGTGACATCGCTGCTGCTGGAGGCGAAGGAGCTGGAGGCTCGAGTCATCATCCTCTCTGCCAGGTAAGGCAGTGCCATCCCTTCCCTCCCTGCTCTGGGTTCCTCACTCTCCCTTTGCAACACTGCCCAGCGCTGGACTCAGAGCAGATTTGGGGTTTGTCACCCCTCCAAGGAGCCTGAGAGAAACCCCTGCCGTGGTTTAACCCCAGGCAGAGCCAGAGCCCCTCACAGCCACTACCCCAGCAGCGAGACTGGGCAGAGAATCAGAAGTGTAAAAGCTGCAGAACTCATGGGTTTAGATAAAGACAGATCAGTAGGGAAAGGAGAAAGCAAAAGCCACGCACACAAGGAAAGAAAAACAAGGAATTAATTCACCCCTTCCCATGGACAGCAGGTGTTCAGCCACCACCAGAGAGCAGGGTCCCTTCCCATGTAACAGTGACTGGGAAAGGCAAACCCCATCACTCCAAATGCCCCCCTCATTCCTCCTTCCCCTCAGCTTTATACACTGAGCAAGATGTCATATGGGCTGGAATAGCCCTTGGGTCACTTGGGGTCACCTGGCCCAGCTGTGTCTCCTCCCAGCCCCCCCGGGCACTCCCAACCTCCTTGCCAGTGTGGCCGTGTGGGGAGCAGAAAAGGCCTTGGCTCTGTGTCAGCTCAGCAATAACAACACCTCTGTAGTCTCATCACTGCCTTCAGCACAGCCCCAAACACGGCCCCACAGCAGCCACTGGGGAGGAAACCAACTGTGCCCCAGCTGAAACCAGCACAACCCCACACGGATGTCCTGGGCAGGTGCTGTGCTGTGCTGGAGGTGCTGCTGGCCAGGGAGCTGGCACTCACCAGCGTGGCTGAGATGTCTGTCCTGCACAGAGTGCCAGCTGCAGAACCAGCTGCAGTTACTGATGGTGTATCCTGGTCCAGCTGTGCAGGCGGGGAGTCTCACTGTCCCCATGCCTGCAGCAAAAGGACTGGGCCAGATGTGCAAATGCTCAGCAGTGCTGGGCACTGTGGGGTCAGATGAAACTGGGAGAAAAGTTCCCATTGCATCAAGAAATCAGCTGTTACCCTGGAGAGCCAGCTGTCAGAAAAGGGCTACCTGGGGTTCTGTCTTCCCTGGCATTGCCATCCCCTTGGGACCTGGTAGAGGAGAAAAGGGGCCATCCAGCACCTGGAGACACATTGCCCTTCCCTTCATTAAGCCATTGGAGAGTGTCCAAAGGAGGGCAATGAAGGTGGGGAAGGGCTTGGAGGGGGAGCATGTGAGGACACTGAGGGCACTTGGGGGGTTCAGCTGGAGAAGAGGAGACTGAGGGGAGACCTCATTGCAGGTCCAACTCCCTGGGAGGGGCAGGCACTGATCTCTGCTCTGGGGGGAGCAGGGACAAGAGCCAGGGAATGGCTGGAGTTGTGTCAGGGCAGGGGCAGGTTGGATCTCAGGGAAAGGCTCTTCCCCCAGAGGGTGGTGGGCACTGCCCAGGCTCCCCAGGGCAGTGGGCACAGCCCCAAGGCTGCCAGAGCTCCAGGAGGGTTTGGATGATGCTCTGGGGCACAGGGGATGACTCTTGGGGATGGGCCTGTGCAGGGCTGAGGGTTGGACTGGGTGATCCTTGTGGGTCCCTTTCAACTTGGTGTATTCTGTGATTCTGTGATTCTTCTTGTTGCAGTGAGGACGATGCAGCCACAGTGTACAAATCAGCAGCCATGCTCAACATGACGGGCTCTGGCTACGTGTGGCTGGTGGGGGAGCGGGAGATCTCGGGCAATGCCCTGCGTTATGCCCCTGACGGTAGGCACCTGCCTGAGGCACTGACCCTGCTGCCAGCTGGGCTGGGAGAGCCTGCACAGAGCCAGGACGAGTGGCCTCTGCGCTCCTGGGGACCCCTGAGCTGGGTGAATGTGGTGCCATGGTGGTCCCAAGCAAGTGGAGGGTCCCATATGCCACTTACCACTCCCTCTGCCTGCATGGGGAGTCAGCAGTCCAGCAGCCTTGGCCACACTGCCATACCCCAAATCTACATCAGTGAGGCTTTGCAAGCTGGCCATGACCTGAGGGAGGGCTTGGGCAGGGCAGTGGGAATGGAGCACGGGGTGTCAGTGGTCCATGTAGGCCCCAGACCCCTCTGGCAGGCAGGATGGTGCCAGCCCAGCACCACTTACCCTGCCTGAAGCTCAGGCAACTCCCCACTGCACCTGAGGGTTCCCAGCCCATAGCCAGGTACTTGCTGGTCCCCAAGCCCTGTTCATGGGAGCAAAGCTGGAGCAGCCAGCGGTCCCAGGAGTGCTGACCTGCCTTCTCCCCTCCTCTTGGGCAGGAGTGATCGGTTTGCAGCTCATCAATGGGAAGAACGAGTCTGCCCACATCAGTGATGCTGTTGCCGTGGTGGCTCAGGCTGTGCACGACTTGTTTGAGAAAGAGAACATCACAGACCCACCCCGGGGCTGCGTGGGCAACACCAACATCTGGAAGACAGGACCCCTTTTCAAGAGGTATTTGGTAAAGGGTCCTGCTGGAGGGAGCAGAGGACCTGCTGGGGGAGAGCTGGAAAAGGTGGGAGCATGTGGAAAAGCTGCAGGAGGACATGGTAGCTTTGCTCAGAGTATCTGTCACTAAAACTCTGGGGCATGTGGCACAGGGCTGACTGGACTCTCCTGCATGATTTGGATGTGAGTGCTACATGTCTCCTAGAAAACTATCCCTGACATGGGCTCAGGCAATGGCACCCAGTTTTTCCAGGCTGTTTAGGAGTCATCCCAGGGCTTGGCACCAATTCAGTCCATGCCAACTCATGCTGTCCTGGGTAATGCTTGGACATCTGGGATGTGTGGGCAGGAAATGACTCTTGGGGGAAAAGATCTGGGGGTCATGATCTCCTCCAGTGTGGATCTTAATTCCATGGATGGAAGTGGGAGAGAGGGGGTTTTCTGCCACATCAGGGTAGGGGGGTATTTCTGTCATACTGGAGCTCAGTCCTATGAACACATTTCCCACTGAACATTCCAAGAGCTGTGGCATGGGTCAGCGTGCTGCAAGCAGGGCTTGGTGGCAAGAGACTTCCATGCATGGGACGGGCTGCTCTTGGCTGTGGCAAGTACTGGTGCCGTGCATTTGAGTACTGGGGTCTCAGCAGACGAGAGCATGTGCGTGTTGGGTCTGGCTGCCATGGGCAGAGGGATCAGCAGATGCTGCATGTGCTTCCCAGAACCCAATCTTTGTGCACATCACTGTGGATGCTGGAGCCACAGGGACCTCTTCTGCAAGCTGGACTGTGGTACAGCAGCAGTTCCCTGCAGAGCTGTGTTCTGCTGAGCATGGAACCTGAAAAGCCTGAAGCTCATTTTAGAAATCTTTCTGGCATCCTCTGCAGCGATGGCAGCCTTTGACTTGTTCTCCACAAGTGGCTCAGGCAGTTGTTCTGTGTCTTCACTATCATCTTTCCAGGGTTTAGGGGCTGGCGTCCCCTTGGTGATGTATGTGCATGCCTGGGGCACTATGTAGGCTGTGATCAGCTGGTGCCAATCAGAATCACCAGGAGTGGTGGCATGGACATAGCTCCCAAGGGATACCCAGTGGAAGGTGTCCTTGGGTGTTGTGGGACAGATCATTGCTTAAGGGAATGGGACTGATCTGCTGGAAAACAAGGGGCAGTGACAGCAGATATGGTAGTGAAAATCAGGAAAATTACTCCATCCACCAGGAGGGGACGACCACAGGTCTATGAACAGACTGTAGGTAGCCTTGACTGGACTCCTGTAGGGTAGTGTGCATATGGCAGGTAACTGAGAGAAGGATTTGCTTTTCTGATGCCTTCTCAGGTGTCCCAGTGGCCATGGCAGGTTTCCTAGCTTGTCCCTGCTGTGTTTCTCTCCGTAGGGTGTTGATGTCCTCCAAGTATTCGGAGGGTGTCACCGGCCGGGTGGAGTTCAATGAGGACGGGGACAGGAAGTTTGCCAACTACAGCATCATGAACCTGCAGAATCGGAAACTGGTCCAAGTGGGGATTTACAACGGCAGCAATGTACGTACAGGCCTGGCCTGGGCAGGATGAGTGTGTGCCCTGGGGTGTCTACCTATGGCCTTATGTCTATCTGCTTCCTCTGGGATTGATCACAGGTCTTAACCAACGACCGGAAGATTATATGGCCGGGGGGTGAAACTGAGAAACCTCAAGGCTACCAGATGTCCACCAAGTTGAAGGTAACAGCAAATGGCATTAGGGGGTGGAAGGTCTCCTCAGCTCTCTGCATGCCTGGCCATGACTTTATTTGCCTCCACTGCTGCCTCTGCAGTGCTGTGCAGCATTTGCAAGCCCAGGGCACCTCAGAGAGGACATAGCAGAGCAACAGAGAAGGTACTGGAGGGTGTTCAGAGCACAACTTTCAGCTGGAGTCAAATTACGTAGGGTGGCAGGGGTCCTGTGGTTTGGAAAGAGACAGATGGAAAGGACATATGAGAGAAAACAGCAGCGAGAGGATGGAGGGACAAGGTATTCACCATTCCTCATGGCTTGGGAGCCAGAGGCCACCCATCACAGGTTTGCAGGAAACACAAGGACGGGCTCCTTTGGCCAAGGCATGGCTCAGCTCTGGAGCTGGCTGCTGTTAGACAGTGCAGAGGCCAGGTGGAAAGAGGTTCAGAAGGAGATTAAACCCTCTTGTAGAGGGTGAATGGCTGGTGGCTGGTGGTTGCAAGGCTGGGATCAGAAAATCCCTGAGGAGCTGATGGCCAGAAGCAGGAGGTGACGCTGGAAGACGGTCCCTCAAGTCTTGCTTTGCTTTTCATGCTCTTTCCCTTAAGTGTCACCCAGCAGCCACTTTAGTGACTGGATCCTGGGCAGGCTGGTCTTACCGGTGTGGCCATTCATTTGTCCTCCTGTCCAGGCAAGGGACCCCCTCCTGCTGGCAGTGAGCCCCTGTCCCTGCAGGGCTCCCTACCCTGGTGCAGTGGGATGCTGCACACCTGAAAAGGTGCAGGGCAGGACTGAAATATCTGCATTCACTTGGGACAGTGTGACAGTGTCTAGAGCCCCTTTCTAGGCACTAGTCCTGGCTGTGTGGTGTTTCCCATCAGCCTCCAGTTTGGGAGAGGGATTTTGAGGCTCAGGTGAAAGTGCCACATGAAGGAGGATTCTGATACAGCTGTTCCTCATGATTCCCTGTGCTAAAGCCAGGTCTTGCTGCTGGGCTGAGCAGTCCCATGTGCTGAGATGGCAGCTGGGGAGGCCACCAGGGCATTTTGGCCACACTGGTGGGGAGAAGGCAGTCCAGCTCCCCACCAGGGCAATGTAGCTCTGGATGGGGACAGAGACAAGAGGGTGTTTGTCCTTTGCCTTGCAGATCGTGACAATCCACCAAGAGCCCTTTGTGTATGTGAAACCCACACAAGCAGATGGGACATGCAGGGAGGAATTCACCATCAATGGAGATCCTGTGAAAAAGGTCTTCTGCACTGGACCCAACGAGACCATCCCAGGTAACTCAGCCTGGTGGTGACTCCCTCAGCCCACCCAGATGATGAAGACTCCCACCCCAAGAAAGGGTCCTAGGGAGAGTGCTCAGTTACACAGGATGCCTAGAGGATGAGGAACAGAAAGGTGACAGCACAGTCAGCCCCCAAATGACCCCCAGCAGCTCAGCTCCACAGTAATGCTGTGCAGTAACTGGGCACTGGGATTCAGGTTTTTGAACCAGACAGATTACTTTCCCACTGTCTCTTTTCTGGATGGGCTCCAGGGGTGTTTTGGGGGCTTGCATTGCAAGATTTTGTCTCCTCACATGCTCTAATTCTCTTTGCCCTGATCTCCAGCAGAAGCAAGAATTTTGAGGCACATTAGCATTTCCTGCACTGATGTTAACAACACCAGTTTCAAACTGTTATGGAAAGCCTGTGTCAGGGTTAGGAGTGAGCACCTGTGGGAGGATGAGCTGCTCAGCAATTCCAGGCTTGCCCAAACACACCAGAGGTGCATCTGCTCAACCCATCACGTTTTCCTGTGTACAACATCCCCCCAGTCCTGAGCTGTGTCCTGGGCTGTGTTCAACCTGCTGGATCCAGCACATGCCCAAGCCCCCTCCATGCTCTGCAGCTGGTGGGTGGCATCTCACTGGGACACGGCAGTGGAACGAGACTCCTTTCATCCCAGCTGGCCAACACCCAGTGGTGATGGAGGCTGAGAGAGGGTGGTCAAGGCAGATGGCCCTGAGGGATAATGTGGTTACATCCCATATGAAACCAGAGCCATGAGGTGGCTGCTCTCACTGGGACAGGCATGGATCCTGCATGGGGTCCCTGGCACAGGGGCTGACTCCACTCAGCCCCCCATTTCCTCCTCCCCACAGGCCGTCCCACCGTGGCTCTGTGCTGCTACGGCTTCTGCATCGACCTGCTCATCCGCCTGGCAGGGGTCATGAACTTCACCTATGAGGTTCACCTGGTGGCTGATGGTAAATTTGGTACCCAAGAGCGGGTGAGTTTGGACAGTCTGTGATGTCTCTGCCTGTATCATGTGTTGAAACACCCCCAGGCCCTTCTCTGGAGCAGGGGTGGGGTGGGAGGGCAGTGCAGGGTGCCTGACACATGGTGGGGTCCTGGCCGGTGGGGGATGTGTTTCAGGGCAAGGGTTTGATCCTGTGTTGGCTCTCTGGCAGGTGAACAACAGCAACAAGAAGGAGTGGAATGGGATGATGGGGGAGCTGCTGAGCGGGCAAGCAGACATGATTGTGGCTCCCCTCACCATCAACAATGAGCGGGCTCAGTACATCGAGTTCTCCAAGCCCTTCAAGTACCAGGGCCTCACCATCCTTGTGAAGAAGGTATGGGCTGGGGTGGGATGCTTTGTAGAACAGTGGAGGTGCCTGCTCCCCCGATTGCAAAGACATGCCAGGTGTGCACCATGCCCAGCTCCCCCAGAGCTGCCTTTGCCCACTCCAGGGCAGCCCCTGCAAATCCCAACCTCCAGACCGATGGGTTTAATGCTGGGTCCTGTCTCTGCCACCTTGACCCTTCCTGTGTAGCCAAGCAGGAGGAGCTGGGAGCAGGGCAGGGGCCCCTTGGGTCCAGCCAGGCAGGCAGGGTGTGGGTGTGGTGGGTGCCAGCGCTGTTCACCTCTCTCTGTGTGCCAGGAAATCCCCCGCAGCACCTTGGACTCGTTCATGCAGCCCTTCCAGAGCACCCTCTGGCTGCTGGTGGGGCTGTCTGTACACGTGGTGGCAGTGATGTTGTACCTCTTAGATCGATTCAGGTGAGTGCACTTCAGGCCAGCCAAGGGCTCAAGGGGACAGGGAGGTGCTCCTGAGAGCCATCCCCTGGGTCCCTGCAGTGTCTTGCTCAGGCACAGCCCTGAAGCCTGTTGAGGGGCTCTCAAAGGAACTAAACCCACCTTCTCTGCCCCACCAGCCCTGGGCTGAGGCTCCTGGCCCCTCTGGCTGCCTAAGTTAAGATATATGAATATGTGGGGTACCCAGCACATGGGTATGTGAGAACACACCTGTCAGACCAGGTGCCCTGCAGGTACCTGACCAACAGGACCATCAGGTTCTGGGCTCTGAGATAGTTTTCTCTGGCTCTTCCTTGGTCCTATGGCAGCTCCTCTGAAGGGCAGGGAACCAGTCCCCACCTTAGCCCTGCACCCAGAGGCTTTGGGGGCTTAACTGCAGAGGTCCCTCTATGTTGCAGTGGGAGAGGCTTGAGCTGGCCAGGATCAGGTGATCTTTTTGTTCTGGAGAGGAGTGTGATGGGACCAGTACCAGCGTGAGCTGGACAGGTTTGCAGATCAGCACTGATGATGTGCAAGGCAGTGGAACATAATGGGGAAGAGCTGTTTGGACACAGGCACAGTCTGTAGGGATGAGTGATACAGGGTTGCATCAGGACACTTGGGCACAGGGGAGAGCCCCAGGAATCAGGGTAAGGGAAATGAGAAGAGCTCTTTGTCTTGTTCTCCAGCCCATTTGGACGGTTCAAAGTAAACAGCGAGGAGGAGGAGGAAGATGCCCTGACCCTCTCCTCGGCCATGTGGTTCTCCTGGGGAGTCCTGCTGAACTCCGGTATTGGAGAAGGTGAGTCACAGCACAGTGGGCCTGTTCTGCCCTGCAGCCCTGGCTCTGAGCTGGGGAGGCTGGGGGAGAAGCCTCTCACAAGGCTAATGCCATTATTCCCTGAGCCTTCCCTGGAGCCAGCTGGTAGAAGATTTAGTAATGCAGGGTGTGGCACTTGTGAGGGTTATCCTTTCACCCCCAGCATCAGTGGGAAAAACAGGTCTTTCTTGGCTGCATATCCTCCCCAGCATTACCTACCCACTAAGGATGGGACACAGCACACCCTGGAAGGAACTGGGCTTCTCTTGGTTTGGGCAATGCAGAAGCTCCTTGCACAGCTCTTGGCACAGCAGATAGATGGTGCGTGGCTGCAGCTGCTGTTGGTTTCACGTGTATTGATGCGGCTTTGGTGACCAAGCCAAGCCCTTGTCGTGCCAGTCTGATCTCTTCTCTCTCCTCCCAGGTGCTCCCCGGAGTTTCTCTGCCCGTATTCTTGGCATGGTGTGGGCTGGCTTTGCTATGATCATTGTGGCTTCATACACTGCCAACCTGGCAGCCTTCCTGGTGTTAGACCGACCTGAGGAGAGAATCACAGGCATCAATGACCCCCGGGTAATGACCCTTCACTTGCTTTTCCCTTCCCTGACCTCCCCTGGGCATATAATGCTTGTAGTTCCCAGAGTCCTGATTTACCATGACTGGGATCTGTGCCAGGGAAGTGAGACCCAGATAGCTCTGCCTGGGCTTGTGGTGGTGGGTCTGAGCCCCTGCACTGGGTGGGAATGGGGAGGGATCAGCAGGAAAAAACTTGTCCAGAAATAGCCTCTATGCAGACACACAGCCTGTCAGTTCCTGGAGAGCGTCCACTAACCAACGAGGAAACAATTCATTATGGATGAGTTATAACTAATGAAATCATCCCTGTGGTGCAGTCAATACTCTCCACATGCCTCAAATCCATTTCCTGCTCTGGCAAGGACACAGCCACAGCTTATCAGCCCAGCCACTCAGGAATGTGCCCTGCAGCAGCACTGACCCACAGCATCCCACACCCTGCTGTGCCCCTGCCCAGGGCACTGCCAGCCCCATGGCATCCACAGGCCTCCTGCACCCTCAGTGTCACGGTGTTCCTGTCCCATAGCATCCCCTGCCCAACCACCATGGTCCCACAGCATCCACTGCCCTCTGGCATCCTCTGAGGAGATCAAGTTCTTCTCTAGGAAAGAGGTCCCTGAGGGAGATGGGAAATTAGGAGACACAGCCTTGGGGTGAGTCAGTTTTGCTGATGAAGGACAGAAAAAACAGGAGCCCTGTCACAGAATCACAGAATATTCCGAGTTGGAAGGGACCCACAAGGGTCATCGAGCTCAGCTCTGAAGTGAATGGCCCATACGGGGGATCAAACCCATGGCTTTGGTGTTAGCAGCACCACGACCTCCCCAGCCGAGCTGACCTCAGGGTCTGTCCCCGCCTTTCAGCTGCGCAACCCCTCCGACAAGTTCATCTACGCCACGGTGAAGCAGAGCTCTGTGGACATCTACTTCCGACGGCAGGTGGAGCTGAGCACCATGTACCGGCACATGGAGAAGCACAACTACGAGAGCGCTGCCGAAGCCATCCAGGCAGTGAGGGACAAGTGAGTGGGGCCAGCGCTTCGCCTGGCCGGGCTGGGAAGGGTTTCAGGCAGCTGCAGTTGGGTGCAGTGGGCAGGGCCAAGGGTGCTGAAGTCAAAGCATGTCGTGATGAGACCTCCCAGTTGGTGGTGAGTGGGATATTTCTAGTCCTGGTGCATGCCAAGTCTCTGGGTGGAGAATACAAGGTCTATAGCACAGTGGGAGCCCCAGCCTTTCTAGCCCCTGCTCTTCCTTCTGGACAAGTCTGGGTGGATTCAGTGTTTAAATTGGGGCTGGGAGCGCCCTCGCTGCTCCCACAGTGGCTGCAGACAGGCTGGGCTGCCCACCCTCAGCTGTCTGTCCTCTCTCGCTGTCCAGCAAGCTCCATGCCTTCATCTGGGACTCGGCAGTGCTGGAGTTTGAAGCCTCCCAGAAGTGTGACCTGGTGACGACGGGGGAGCTTTTCTTCCGCTCCGGCTTCGGGATCGGGATGCGCAAGGACAGCCCGTGGAAGCAGAACGTCTCCCTGGCCATCCTCAAGTCCGTACACAGCTCATGGCATGGGGCTTGCTCCAACTGCTGCATGTGTTGGCACGCAAGTAGCCTCGTGCCAGGCACTGCCACCCCAGGGACAGGGGCTGGGGGCTGCCATGTGCCTCCTGACAAAGGGGACATGGAGCGAGCCGGGTGGGCACCCAGAGCCTCAGCTCCAGCTCGCAGGGCTGGGGAAGCATCAGGGAGAAGGTGGGAGGGCAGAGCAGAGCAGGGCAGGGAGCAGGAGCCAGGCTTGGCCAGGAGTGAAGGGAAAGCTGGCAGAGAGAGCTGGTGCCCCCCAGAACCAGGTGTCCGTGAGCAGCATGTGGGTGCTGCCATCTCCCCACTTCTCCCTGTGGGCTCAGCCAGCCCGACAGCATTGCACTGACCTGGCTTGGTCTTCCAGGGGGTTTTCTTTCAACTCTGGCTCTTCCTGCCAGGACTCCCACTGTGTCCAACTAAGGCTTTTACACCATCATGAGCCTGCAGTGTGGGGTGCCACAAGCAGTCTGGTATTATGGGTAAAAAGATATTTCCTTGGAAATGCCACACTCATGTCAGACAGAGGAATGTGGCAATGGAGGAACAGGCAGCTGCAAAGCAGCAAGTGCAGGGAGAGGGACATGTGAGATTCTTTTTAGGAGAGACAGGGTCAGGAACCACCACGGTCCTGCCCAAGATGCAGAGATGAAAGGCCTGAGATAGAGAATGGACAGGATGTGGAAGACACAGGCAGGACCCAGGGTAATGTAAGGAGCCATAGTGCCCCATCTGTGTGGTGGTCGTGGTCTTACTAAGGGGATGGGTGGCAGCAGGACAGGTGGAATTTGGGACAACAATGTGAGAAGCCTTAAGAGGCCACAAGAGTCTTTGGTGTTCTCCTGAGAGAGGGTGGAGAAGCCCAGGGCTGCAGGTGGCCCAGGAAGGTGGTGTGAATGTGCCAGGTACAACAGGCAGGAAAGTGCAGGGGGCCCACGTTGACATGTGTGGTCTGTGCCCACCTCCATCTCCATGAGCTGCTCAGGCAGAAAGAGGCACTGTGGACACACAGTTTGGTTTGTTTCCTCCCAAGGTGTGACACCAAGTTGCTGGGGAGTCCCAGCCCTCACCGTGCAGCTCTGCCCTGACCTAGAGGGTGCTGGGGGTCCCCAGAGAGAATTGAGGTCCAGTGTTGCCTGAGTTCCCAAATGGCCCTGGCAGGTGGGGGGAACACACAGGAGGGAGCCGGGAGACATGGTTCATGTCCTGCAGCCTCTCTCCAGGTGTGCTCTGAGCCAGCTCCATCCTTTCCAGGGGAACACACCTTACACACAGCTTGCAAGTGGCTCTTTTGGCAGCAACTGGTTGTCCCACAGCTGTCCCACAGCTGTGTCAGGGGCACTGGCACTGGAAAGCTGTGGGTCCTGCTCACACCCACTGCACTGTGCACTGGCTGTGTCTCAGCACATTGAGTACTGGCAGACAGGCCATACACACACTCTCTCTAGGTAAAGACCACAGATGTGTACTCACACACAGCCAGCACATCATTGGTTCCTATGTTTGTAGGCTGCAGACAAGTGCAGAGTCCTAAGACAGAGGGCACAAAGGCACATGTGCCCCAGCTGCCTGTGGCTGGTCCCCAGTGACTACTCTGTCCTGTCTCCTTGTGCCTCCAGGTCCCACGAGAACGGCTTCATGGAGGATTTGGACAAGACTTGGGTGAGGTATCAAGAGTGTGATTCCCGTAGCAATGCCCCAGCAACACTCACCTTTGAAAACATGGCAGGTTTGTTCTGCAAACCTCTTTCTTCCCCTTTGCTGGGTAGCCTGCTTTTGCTCAAGACACTTTCCTCTCTAGGGCTCTCCTCTTGGGCCAAATCTCTGCTTCCTCTGGGTCTGTGCTTTCCTAGTGCTGGGGAGGCAGCTGTGGTGGGCTCCAGCTCCACCTTGTTTTAAACAGTTCCACAAAGCTTCCCCCACGTTCCCTGGGTACCTCTCTCAGCAGTGGGGCTGCCCTGCTGCGAGCATTGCTCCCCTCCCTCTGCTCTGGCCAAACTGTGGCTGTCACTGTGGAATCAGAGCTGACCCGAGGCAGAGAGAGGGAGGCAGCAACTTGAAGAAGGCAAGTGGGGACCCAGGGGCTGGCAGCGAGGAACAGCCCCCCAGCCCTGGGAAGGGACAGAAGAGGATAATTGATACAGAGGGGTTTTTATCTTGGTCTTCCTCTTTGTAAAGACTGTGAGAACCCTCAGACAGGCGCTCCCTTGCAGTGATATGGTGCTGCTGGTCCTACACCCAGCCAATGCAGGGAGGAGGGGTGAGGGGTGTCCGATGGGATCCCGTCCTTGCCAGCATCACCAGCCAGGGCACAAGGACTGAGAGAGGGGGCATTTTGCTCTGTCTCCTCAAGACAGAACTCCAAAGCCCAAAGGGCTGCAGGCACCCGAGGCCAGCACAGAGCTCTGTGCATGGCTGTGCTTCCCAAAGAGACAAACCAGACCACCAGACCTGGGTTTTGGTGCAAACGACCCCACAGTCCCATGGGACGGGGTCTGCTTGGGGGCTTGGTACAGTACCCAGCATTTCTGCAGCACTGTGCCCTGTGCCTGCCCGACCAGAGCTTGCACAGACACCCAGCACCCCAGCACCTCTGCCCACCACTGCAGTGCCCACCCTGCAGCACCTCCTGTGTTCCCCTCCCCGACCCCACCAGAACTAAGGGGGGATAGTGGGGGGACCCCGGATTGCCAAATGCTCCTGTTGCTGAGCATAATACAGAAGAAATGAAGTGTCATGTTACAATTTCCACTGCCCCCTGTAACTTTCCTGCTTATTTCAGGTGTGTTTATGCTGGTGGCTGGAGGTATTGTTGCCGGGATATTTTTAATATTCATAGAAATAGCTTACAAAAGGCATAAGGACGCGCGGAGGAAGCAGATGCAGCTGGCGTTTGCGGCCGTTAATGTGTGGAGGAAAAACCTGCAGGTAGGACAAACCGTTTTTAGAGCAAATCTCCACCAGGTGCGTTTTCCATTCCTTCACCAAATCAGTGAATGCGGAGCTGTGGATTAGCATGGGGCCCTCTGTCCCCCCCCCACACCCCAGTAACTCCAGCTGGGCATTACTGGGTGCCTAGCCAGCCCTAGGGTAGTGCCTTGTCCCCGGGAGCTGCCCTTGGCCAATGCAGTCTCTCCCAGGAGGTGTTGTGCACAGCTCCAACTGGAACAGAGACCTGGTCCAAATGCCCCCAGTGGAGCTTGGGATGGGTACTCTGCTCTGCTGGGGAACACGTGCTGGAGCCACATCTTGGCATGGCTGGGCGGCTGGTGCCAGCTTTGCTCCCTTTGCAGGTCTCTGCCCCTGCTATCTGGCTCTGGCCGTGCTCACCAGCAGGTGGGAGGGTCAATACACTGCCACTGAGTATCCCTGCCTGGTGCTCAGGTGGAGAAATGCTCCAGGGATGGTTCCCATCACTCCCCTTCCCTGCCTGCTCCCCCACAGTGCGGTAGCCCTTGTCACACCCAGGACTGACTCCAAAACGAGGTGGTGCGTGCTCTTGTCCCTTGGAGACAAGGACATTTCCCCACATGGGAGCCAGCAATGCCAGTCCCCGTCAGTGCCAAGGCTGCCTTGGGCCCCTTCCATGGGGGCTGTTGCTCTTCCCAGCTTCTCCCATCCCTGGAACACCTCTGTGCCACTCAGGCAGGGAAGCCCAGGAGGGCCAGAGGTGCCTGGCAGTGACACTGAGCCATGGGCACATCCGTGGGCCACCAGCCTCACACTTCCCTTACCCTGCTGCTTTTGGGGCTGAGCCCCACAGTGCCCCTGAATCCCAGTTTAGTGCAGCTGGAGGCTCTGTCTGAATTGCCCGGGCTGGTTTTTTTTTTCCCTGGGGAAGCTCACCGGCGTTCAAAGAGCCAGAGATCCTTTAGGCGACTAAAGGAGACCGCTCGGAGCAGAGCCAGCAAAGGAAAGAGAGAGAACGAGGCTCGGGGACCCCAAAAGGAGCCCGGAGTGGTGGCCCTGGGGGAGCAGCGCTGGCTGGGGTGTCTGGGGGGGCTGCCTGGGTGGAAGCAACCTGCCCGAGAGCAGCAAGGGGAGCACGAGGCCGGGCTGCTGCATCCTGAGAGCTCGCTGGGTTCAGTTCACCGATAAGAGTCTCGGAAAAGCCATTTCTCAATATTTTTTTTTCCTTTTTTACCTTTTTTTTTTTCCTTTGCTTCCAAAAAGCAGCAGCACCGAGGGGGTTAAGGCTGCTGGGACAGAGCACACTAGTCGCACTGCCATTTTTCACTTGCCAACCTTCTAGAAAATACTGCACTGGGTCCTTGGGCAGAGTCTGTGGGACTGTGAGCAAAGCATGCTGCCCTGTGGGGGTAAACAGCCTCATGGTAAAGAGCCGTTTGACATTGTAAGACTTTTCCACAGGAGGAAACGTCAGAGCACTAGTATCTGGTACATTGCTAGAAGGTAGGCAAGTGGAAAGATTTATTTGTTAAAACAAACAAACAAAAATAATGGTTTTTGGGATCACAGTTTTGCCATGGCTATTTCCTGAGATGCCATGGAAGAAAAAGACATTTCATTCCATTCATCTTGCTTTCCTTTCCGTTTGTGCATGTCCGCAAAAGAGAGAACTGAGAAGGAGGAGCAAATGTATCCCCGAGCATGCTCTACGCACCAGCGGGATACATTTTGGTTACCCCCGTGCGGTAGCAGAGCCAGACCTGGTCTCTCCGTCCCCCGTCGGAAAGGTCACACTCATTGGCACGAAAGCAATTGGGGAGGAATCGTTGTCAGCGCCCGCCGCCGAGCGCGGCCGGTCCCCTCGGCTCGCTGCCCCCGCACCATGGCGGCTGGTGCTCCCAGCCTGCGCCAACCAGGTCCGACTCGCTAACTCCAACGCCTACATTTTTCAGTTCTGTTTCTCTTTGAGTTCATCCTGACCCTGACGACATCATAGCACTAACGCTTTGCCTCCTCCCTTTCTTTTCCTTTTTTTTTTTTAATATAATTTTCTTTTTCTTCCAGTTTCCTTTTTTTCTTTTTTTTTTTTTTTTCAGCCTGTTTTACTTTGGAAAAAAAAAAAAAAAACCAAACCACCACCAACAACCACGTTCGGCTTTGCACAACTGCGTCATTTGAATTTTTGAACACTTTTTTTTTTTTACAGAATATTCATACAATGACTTCTCTTTCAATGCAGTCCTCTCTCTCTCTTGTGGCACTAGGATTCAGCCTCAGAAAAGGTCCTGAGCAATGATTTTTTTTTTTTTTAGTGGTAGGTGCAGCATCTCACGTCTCGGTCCAGCCAGGCTAGCGGTGGAAGCGAGGGGCAGGGCGCCAGGTGGAGCATCCCCAGGAAGCGAGGTCAGCTGTGCCGGCCTGGCTACAGACACCCAGGAGAGCAGGGCTCCTCCCCAGAGGGGTTTCCAGCGCTCCAGACGCGAGGCCAGCCCCCCGTAGCTGTAGCAGTGTGGTGGCTGTGCCATAGCCGTGGGTCATGGAGGCCCTTGGAGGACTGGGAGTGACAGGACACCTCCAGTAGCTTCCTCACCTGAATGAAGGCCATGACACGGGGCAGTATTCAAATAGATTTAGAGTTTCCAACAACACACTAGAGATCTAATTACTTATACATATTCATTTTAGGATAGAAAAAGTGGTAGAGCAGAACCTGACCCTAAAAAGAAAGCCACTTTTAGGTCCATCACCTCCACCCTGGCCTCCAGCTTCAAGAGACGTAGGTCCTCCAAGGATACGGTAAGAGGAAGAAGAACAATTCTGCCCTCTCTCTTTCTCTCTCTTTCTCTCTTCTGCCATCCCATCGACTGCCACACACCCATCCCGAAGCTGCCAGTGTACATGCATAGCTCATGTTCGTCACCAGTGAGTCAGTGAGTCAGTGAGTCAGTCATCCCGTGTTCCTGAAAGGATGCTGGGATCCTGGAGGGCAGGCAGGAGGTGGCTTGGAGTCCTGTGATGAGTTGGGAGATGCAAACAAGTTTTTGTTTTGTTTTTTTTTTTTCCTTTTGTTTTCTTTCTGCCTGGATGATTTCTGATGTTCCTCTCTGTGCTTTTGCTCACCTTACCGGTGCTGACCTTTCGAAACCGACGACATTTTTTTTTTCCTTTTTCTTCCTTTTTTTTCCTTTTTTCTGTTCCTGAGTGTTCCTGTACCTGTTTGTCATTGTATGCCTAAAAACAATCACCCCGATTTAATTTGGGCACCGTGTCACCTCACCGAGAGCCATGCGTGTCACATTCTCTACATGTGATTTTTGTTTGTGACGATTAGCATTCGGGACGTAGTCCTGGGCACAGGAGTGACAGCTGTCTCTGGTTACCATCAGCAGTAACGCAGCTCTACAAAAGAGGTGCAAAGGCTTGAAAGAGGAGGTTGTTAAAGACCCAGCCTTGGTTCAAACTTGTGCTTTTCGCTGCTGTCGTGTAACCAGAGAAAATTTCCAAATCGCTGCCTCTAAAGCCAGCTGTTTCCAAAACGTGCAAGTGTGTCTGCTCGTGCTGGAGCTTCAGACACCTCAGCGTCAGGTTGGGCTGTTGGTCTGTCGGACTGAGCCGTGTCCCTCTGCATGTCGCCGTCTGTTGTATGACACTCTGCACTGTGGCTACTCTGTTGTCTCGTGTGGCAGCGCCCGCTGCGTGTTGCTGCCTGACCTCCTGGCGCGACGGGCTGCCCAAAATCACCTCCCCGGGGCGACCGGCGGGTTTCTGCCCAGGGTTGCCCAGAGCAGGCTCCCCGCCAGGCTGCCTGAGGTGCGGCGGGGACGGGGGGACGGTGGCAGGGCGGGGAGATGTGGCCCCCCATGCTGGGGCGGCCCATCCCCAGCCGCAGGCTTGGGGCGCCTCGGGGAGCAGCATGTGATACCGCAGGGGGTCTCGGGGCCACGGCTCTGTGTGCGGAATGGAGGAGGCTGCCTTTGACACCAACGCAGGCTCCATACCGAGAAGCTCCTGGAGCACCCCTGGGACACGGCCCTGGGGACAGCTGAGCCCTCGGCCGGGCTCGACTGCCACCACCTCACACAAAGTGCTCCTCTCACTGTCACCTCGAAGCCTGGAAGTCATGGAGGGGACCCACATTCTTCCCAGTCATCCTATGTCCCCATGGGGAAGACAGGCATCCCTGTCATCTCCTGCACTGCCTCAGTGCTCCCCGGGTGGCACCTTGTCCCAGTGACGCCTCCCATATCTGGGGTCCCCTCTCCCCACTGCTGCACCCCCTGAGCAGCTCTTCAGGGAGGTTACAGGTTGTGTCTTGATGGCCTGAGCCACAACCAGGGGAGAGAAGACAGAAATGGGGTGGGTGGTGCAGGGGAGAGAAGGCGGGAAGAGTGAGGAGGAGGAGGGACAAGTGGGATGCACAGAAAAAAAAAAAAAGGGGGAGAAAAATATTGCAGAAATATCTGCATGTCCTGGGTAGATTCCCATGTTTTGATGTGTTTGAACTACTCCATGATTAGGAAACCAAGGGGTCCTGTCCTGGGAGAGCAGAAGCATGATGGTGCCCTGGGCACCTGGGGGGACCAGTTCCACTGGCGGGCACACTGAGAGGAGAAGAACCCAGGAACAATGGGGCAGCTGGCGTGTGGCATCCCTGGTTCCTCCCACACCACTCCTTCTTCAGGGAAGCATCTTGGGCCTGATCCTGCTCCATGGTGTGGCATCCACCCTACACCACACCAGCCCACAGCCCTCTCTGCCCCATGGCAGAAGCACCCAATGCCCTGAGTTGACCAGATCCAGGGCCCACCTGCACCAGAGGTCCCACGGGTGAGCAATGGAGCTGTTCTCTCCCCTTTCCCACGTCCGGTGGGGATCAGCACAGCATGGGGCCCCCTGTGCTTTGAGTCCTGTCCATGCTCTTGCTGGCACATTGCTCACAGGCCAGTTGTGGAGGGAGATGACCCCACTCACCCCAGAAGACCGTCCCCACTTTGGGGGCAGCTGCATCTGCAAGGCAGTTATGCTCAACTGTTCCCACTGCCCAGCAGCCTGTCACAGTCCTCTGCCTGCCATGGGCTGACACGGCCGGGGTCCCGGGACACGTTCCCCAGGGAACTGGGCTAACTGGGTCAAGCACAAACTAACGGGGTCAACATCCAAGCCAACGTGGCCAACTTGGGGTCTAGCAGCTCCAAGGCGTGGCTATTGCAGGAGGTGCGTGGTGGAGCGAGCTTTGTGGTGACGTTGGGCAGACCTGCTGGCTGCTCTGCGGGGTGAGCGGCCAGCGGGAGGGGAGGTGCTGCCACCAGCTCATGTCACAGCCTGCGCTTGGTGCCCTCCACTTCCGTGCAGCAGCCCTGGCTCAGAGACCCCAGTGCCCTCCTGCTGTGGAAGGCCCCACGAGTTCGTAGCATGCTGGGGCACCTTGCCTGGGGTCCTTGTAAAGATGAGAAAGCAACGAGGTGCTCTGTTTCATGATGTTCATCAGAGCCACAGGCCCACACCAGGTCTTAGACGGGCAAGGCTGGAGAGCCCATGGGGCTGGAAGGCCAGGCTGACCCCAGCCCCACGGGCTCTCCTGGCTAGCGAGCGAAAGACGCAGACCTGGTGGCCTTGCTTCTTTCCTTTCCGTTGTCGGGAGTTTTAAAAATGGATTCTGCTCTGCAGCCCTGCAGAATGGTCCCTCAGGAGTGCCAGAGAGACAGGCTGGCACCATGGAGCCAAGACAGCCCTGGGAAGCTACCACCCCACTCTGAACGTCCTAGCGCCCACCATCACCCGAGCTGCACAGCCTCTCCGCGGCACATCATCCCCACCGCCCCAGGAGGAGATGCATGTGTTCCCCATAGGCAGCTCCTGCAACTCGAATAGCACTCGCAGAGCTGACGTACTGCCATCCATCGCAGCCACCCACGATACTGCAACCCCACAGAAGCCATGTGAGACGCATAAACCACACAGACACCTTCCGAGCCGGCACATTCCGTACAGACACGTAACGAGGTGCTCAGGTCCCTTAGCCCCCGGCCCAGGCTCCGGCAGCCCCCGCAGGGACACACTGCCCGCCCCTGGGCCCCCCCAGGCACGGCACGACACACGTCCCACGGCACCGCCACGGGCGCGGCGCTGCCGGCAGTGCTGCCCTGCAGCCACGGGGACGGTGCCAGAGCCGGGCGAGAGCCGAGGGGCTTCGTGGAAAAGGCCACCCTTTCAGTGAAGGATCAGCTGTCCCAAAGCCAAATGCTTCTTGGCTGAAAAAAAAAAAATAGAGCCTAGTTTGGTTTTTTTTTTTTGGCCCAAAAGAACCAAAAGTAGGTCAAAGAGAACTTTTTTCTTTTTGTTTTGTTTTTTTTTTTTAAGGGAAGTTGATATTTTCTACAGCGAAATCGCATTTAGCTGGAATCATAATTTTTAATTGAAAAAAAAAAAAAAGCCAAACAACAACAACAAACCAAAACTCTTCCAGAAAAATCTTCCACCAGCCAGGGACTACCATACGAGCCCAGTTAGGTTGAAGTCATTTTTAAAGACATTAAGTTCTTGTCTATATTTTCTTCCTGGTTGTCATTTAAAGTTTTTGGTGCCTTCACTTCACTTCCATACCTTAACATGTTTAAGTCTCTTCTACGGTTAATATTGATTAATTTCTTGGCTTTATAATGTTTGGTTTGGGATTATTGCACCATCCCTGTAACATAATTTACCCTAAATTATTGATATGTGCTTTTAGCATTAGTCTTACTTTAACATAGTTTTGATATGACCGTTTTCTTGCTTTTTTTTTTCTTTTCTTTTTTCTTTTAATTTTAATTTTTATTATTAAAAATTGCATGCATGAACTCTACACACAAAAAAAAAAAGTAAATGAGAATGTTACCCTGTGATAACTCTGTGATTGGAGGAGATATGCTTTCAAATCAAAAGCCATGCTCTTGTATTTTAATTTTTCTGGCCAGATTCCCCATTTCGCTTGGTTATTTCAGCATTGCCCACCCCCAGAGCTGTGCAGAGAGGCCAGAAGGCCCCAGCCTGCCCTGCTGGACCTCCATGTCCACCACAGCAGCCACACGTACACTCGCACCCAGGCACACGACTCACACATGCACACACTGCTTTTCCACCCCGCTTGCATCAGGCAGGACATTCAACAAAGGACCTTTCTTATACCCATTCATTTTTATATCTCAAGTTCCTCCTTCTTCTCCACCAGTGACTCACCCAGCCTCTCCCCATTCCCAGTCGCCTCTCCTCCCTGCAGGAGTCAAGCCCCATCCCATGAGCACACACCTCCTGGCAGTCTTGCTACAGAGACATTGCATTTATCCTGGAATCCAAATTTTCCACGAGGAGGGAGTGGCTGCACCCGTTTTGGGGAGAGAGGGGTGTTTTTTGGTGGGCTGAGGAACAGCCACAAAAAACTCCCCCCAGGGCGGCAGAGCGACATCAGGATGGCCTCGGCCATTCTCCGTGCCAACGGGTGATGGACGAGGGGTTGCCCCTTAGCAAAGCAAGGCCATGGTGAGGAATTCCCAGCGGCTCCATTGGAATATTAGCTAGTTCCCTGAGCAGCAGGATGATCCTGTGAGGTACTCCCTGGGTGTCAGTGCGTTTCCAACATGTGTACCAGAGAGACGGGAGCACGCGGCTCCCGCCCCTGCCCCGGCTGGTCCCCACCAGGGAGTCCTGGTGAAGCACAAAGCTGGGCTGGGCAGGGCAGCCCCAGGGACCCCACACAATGCTCGAGGGCCCCCAGACCTCCTTGTGGCAGGAGGCAGGGTGTAGAGCACACAGGGTAGCCACAGTGCCAGAGCTGCCAGCAGCACCGCGGAGGCCACCGGAGCCACCACCGACCAACACAGGGCGGGTCACACCCTGTCACCGAGGAGCCCCCCTGGAGCCCCTCAGAACGTCGGCCCTGCGGGGAAGGGTGATGCAAGGGCTGGGAAAATGTCACTGGAGAGGGTCTGCACTGCAGCACACGAGACCCACCGAGACCCTTTCCTGCCCTGGCACCGGTTTAGGACCCCAGACAGCAGCACAGGATGCTCCTGCCACCCGCCCTCACAGCAGGGCTGGACAGGGCTTCCAGTCCAGGGCTTGGAGTTAGGAGAGCAGAGGTGGGAGAGCAAGGGAGTGTGGAAGGACGAAGGGAGGAAATAACTGCCCAGTTGTAAATTCCTGCCTGGGGAGGAAGGACTTCTCGTTCTTGCCCATTGATGGGTATTTCTTTCTCCCCCCCTTGCCTGTTTGCTAACTAGACTGCAGCAGGGGAAGCCTCTCCCAGGGAGTGTTTGCTGAGTCCCACCCCCATCCACAAGGACCACAGAACCCCAAATCCAGGCCACATCCCCACCACAGGCTGTATTTTCACATTAGCAATCAATGCCACACTTTATCACAAGTCAACCACACTGCACATCTCCTCACCTGCATGAAAGAATAGTCACGGTAGGGTCGTTCAAGCAAGGAGGTGAAATGCCCTGGCCTCAAAGCACAGCTTGATCTGGCACCAGAGAGGTGCCAAAACCCAGCCAGACCCTCCAAACACAGGTTCAGCTGTGGGCTGGGCTGATGAGTCACAGGCTTTGTTTTGTAGCCCTCCCAGGGTGGCGAGGGGCCCGCTCAGCAGGCAACGCGGCAGCCACGCTCCGCAGAAGCTGCCCCACGCTCCTGGGTGTCCCCTCTGCCCAGCTGCAGGATGCTTGGAGAGTGTCTGCAATGACCTCTGCACAAGCGTGGATTGCATTGGGAAGGGGACCTCAGCCAGCAGCAGCTCTCGGGGCGTTGCATCACCCCCAAGAGATATCCTGTAGGGACACATGGGATATAAGTAGTGGTGGGGACAAGTGCCAGAACTGCCTAACACTTCTTTCTTCTTGTCTGTCTATTTGTGTGTTGCAGCAGTATCACCCCACCGACATCACTGGCCAGCTCAACCTCTCCGACCCCTCAGTCAGCACTGTGGTGTGACCTTCTCCCCGAGGGCCATCAGTCCTTGCCCAACACAGTAGGAAGGCACAGCCAGGACTGCCTTTCAAGGGACACTGATGGGTTCTTCCGGGTGAGATGGGAGGAAAGCATCCTTCATCCATACACAGTGACTCCATTGTATATCTCCCTCCCTTCCCAGGCCTGCTGCCATGCTCGTGCCCCAAAATGCACGGCAGAACCAGGATACGGTTTGGACTTCACTGTACAGAGATATTTGCTTCCAAGCAGTGCCACAATAATCAGGATTGCCACTGACTGGCTCTGTGCAAGGGGAAAGGACTGCAGAAAGCACATGGTGCCTGCTCTCCCATGGTAGCGGGGAAGAGCTGGTGCCAGACCACAAGCACGTGCTTCACTGTGCAGGCTGCAGGCATCTCAGCACACACACAGCCCCTCAAACGTGTGCTCCACGTTTCCCACCACCTGGAAGGCTCCAGTGTGACGTGCCTGTGGTCCTGAGCAGCTGGAGCAGCTGGTGTGGTTCAGCAGGTTGGGCACAATCTCCTGCTGTGCCAAGTGACCCCCACATCTGCTGCGGGGGCTGGAAATGTGTGCTCTGCTCCTCACAGGGGATGAGCCCTGCTCCTCCTTCCCATCAGCCAGTGGCTGTGACTTGGCTCCTGGACGTGGTCTGTTTGCAGCAGGAGAGCTCCCACCCTGCAGCCAATGCTCCTGTGCTAATCATGGTACTCTGGAGCCCGTAGCGTGCTGCCAGCCAAGATCCCAGCTCCCCACCTCTTCTGCACAGAAGATATCCCCAGGACCTGGCCATGGCCAGCATGTAGCACTCACACAGTGGCTCTCCCGGCCAGGAACTCTCCATGGGGAATGGCTCTGGATGGTTGCACTGATCTTTACCCAAGCTCCACACTGCCTCAGCACCAGCAATGCAAGGAGAGATGCTGCTGGCTGGTCATGGCTTGCTGCCTGCAGTGTCAGGTCACAAGGCTGGCACTGGCAGCTTCCCTGCCACCCTCACCTGCAGTTCAAGCTTGTCAGCAGCTCCCACGGCAGCCCTGAAGCCCCAGCTCACTGCACTGCATCTGCCTGAACCTGGAGACATGCAAACTAGATCCCAATTCAGGAGAAGGAAACCAAACAAGCCAGGCTGTCGTTCCTCCCTGCACCTTCCTCCCCTCAAGCCTACACCCATGTGCCAGCACCCCTGAGTACCCTCCCTGTGGGCACTGAGAGTGGGTGCGGAGACACCAGCACTGGGGGAAGCATCTGCACCAGCCAGGCTGATGATGAGCAGCTACTGCACGTGCATAGGCAGCATCACATCCCGTCTCCTGTGAACATGGAAAACCCACCTGCAATGTGGTACCCGGCCCCAGCGGCATGACCTGCCTTCTCCCTGCCCCAGCCAAGCAGATGGGGCTTCCCCCAAGGGCAGGCAGCCCCACAGGCAGGATTTTCAGACTGACTGCTGTGGCTCCATCAAATTCATCTAGCTCCAGCTGAGAAACTGGACCCATTCTACTTTATACGTCAATGTTAACATTAATACCGAGTTTTTGCAAGAGCTCAGTAAAGTCTAGACTGGATCATGAAGTGGTTTATTCCAATGCCGTGTGTCTCTTTCTGTCTCTGCCTTCTGGCAAAGCTGGAAGGGAGCCCTGTGCTGAATCAGAGCCTCACCCAGTCCCACTGCAGGGTCTGCAAACAGTGAAGGGTGGAAGGATGGGAGGGACAGAGAAACCAGAATGGAGAAAGGCGAGGAGCTGCAGAGGGGACAAGGAGGGAAGGAGCATCACCATTCTGGGATATCGAGCTGAGAGCCTGAACAGCCACAGGGTGGGGGGACAGGCCTTGCAGCAAAGGGGTGGGGACAGCCCAGAACTGTTCAAATGCCAGCACCATGGCAGCTGGCTCTGCCCCACCTCAATCCCAGGGAAAACGGCCTCCTGCTGCTGCTGGGCTTCCCATCTCCTGGAAACCAGCGTGGGGCACTGCCAGTAGGGCCAGCCTTTGGGAACAGAGGATGGATCATGGGGGTGAAGGCATCTGGGGGAGCCCCCTCACATCAGTCCACCCACAGGGAGATTCCACCGAGAGATTTGCAAAACAGAAAAGCAGCTTCCCTGGGCTGACCTGAAGCAACATCACCCATTGACAGCACGGTCTCCACGTGCTGAGACCACCTGCCCAGCCTTCACGGTGGGCTCAGCCTCAGGATGGTCTGGGAGGAGGAACAGGGCTCTGGTGGCCAATCAGGATGACAAGCGAGGTCTTAGCTCCAAATGGGAAGCCCAAACTTTCTTGGGAAGGAGTGAATGCTGTCACTAGAGTGGGTCTGGAAGAACTGGGCTTGCTCCTGGGAAAGGCAAGAGGATGATCCTGACAGAGGTCCTGCAGTGCTCCCAGCCTGGTGGCACTGGAGGAGCTGCTTCCTGCAGCCCCCACACTGCACAACAGAGAAGCAAGCAGGAACCTGGCAACATGGCAGTTCACTGGGTTGGTTTCTTTCCTGAAAATAAAAATAGGAGCAAGCCACAGTTGAGGTGACATTTGGTTTATTCTCTGTGTGATTTATTGAAACCTTGTCAAGAGCTTGCCAAAGGATGCACCGACCTGACACATCCCTGGCTGGTCCCACAGCTCTTGCTAAGACTGAGAGAACAAGGGGAGGCTGGTGGTCACAGCCACCTCATTGTGGCTCTGATCATCGTTCAGTGGGCACAAGATCAGGCAAAAAGGGCTGTTGCTTCTCCTTGAAAGATGTTTCTGTCACCCAGCTTGTACTTTCCTTGGGAGCACAGCTCCATGTCCTTCCAGGCCATCTCCCAGCACACACACTTAGCATGTCCAGAAGCATTTCCACAGGGAGGGGCAGGAGGGGGCAAGGCAGGGGCAGCCCCAGCCCCGTTCTGTGGGCCATGAAAGGTGAGGAAGCAGCAAGGGCTGTAAACCCACCTGAGCTTGTTTGTCCCCACTCCCATCACTAAGCTAGACCTTGGCTTGGGATGAGCTTTAGCTTAGGGAAAAGCTACTGAGGGAGGAACCACTGTGAGCCTCAGCAGTCCTTCGGCAGTTCCTCTGCTGAACCACACCACTGGGAGCTCAAGGCCCTTCCTAACCTTAACCACAAA
This sequence comes from Scytalopus superciliaris, assembly GCA_013400415.1. NCBI lineage: Eukaryota > Metazoa > Chordata > Aves > Passeriformes > Rhinocryptidae > Scytalopus > Scytalopus superciliaris. The sequence goes on from VXBX01007372.1 coordinate 502,210, forward strand.
CTTCAGCCTCACCTAGACCTTGCTTGTTGGCTGAGCCTTCTTAGCACCAGCAATCCCAACTAAATGAAAAAAACCCCTATCAAACTATCAAAAGAAACGTTTTGCAACCAGCCCTGTCCTTGGGCAGCACATGATGGATCTGGGGTAGTCTGAAAGCCTCTTGAAGGCTCTGGAATGCTCCAAAAACCCACAGAGAACAAAAAGGCACATGGAGACCCCTGGGACTCACCAAAAGGCAAACCAATGCCTGTCAGGACACAGAAGCCAAACAAATGGCATTTGGATGCATGAAAAGCCAAGCCAAGGAGTTCTGAGGGCACAGAAAGGTATTCTGGGGCTGTTGGGATTGTTGAAGGCAGAAGGAGAGGGCTGGGGGCACCAAAAGGCCCAGGGAGGGATTAGGAACAAACTGAGAGGCACACAGAGGCTCCTGGGCTGCACCAAAAGGCAAATGGTGACTCCTGGGGTGCCCAGAGGAATACAGCGTGTCCTGAGGTGCACACAGGGGCTCCCAGGCTGCACCCAGAGGCACAGTGTGGCATATGGTGCATCCTGAAATGCACACTGAGGTGCCTGGGCACCACAAGGGGCAGGACAGGGGGAGGAGGATCACCTGGACACCACCAGGAAGCGTCTGAGGATGGCCTGGGGGAGTCTCCCAAAACACTGAGAGCATCTGCAGTCAGCACATGCCCTGCAGGGTGCTGAGCAGGAGGCTGCTCCCCCACCACAGTGGGAGCTTGGCATCATCTCAGGTGCCTCTGAGAAGAACCAAAGCAGTTCCAGGGACAGAGATTCCTCTCACTGGTCTACAGGCACATGTTTGCAACAGGTGGGTGCAGCCAGCTGGAGAAGGGCATGGATCCCAGCCTGCCCTGGGCTAAAGCCTGGCCACTCTGCCTCAGTGCACCCTGCAGATGCGGGGCCTCCTCCAGCAGTGGGACTCCCTGTGCAGGTTGTGATAAAACACTACGACAGAACCCATGAAGGTGCAGAAGAAGATGCTGGCAATGAAGGAGAACGGTCCAATGATGAAGAAGGTGATGTAGTGCTCGGAGGACAGTGAGGTCTCCCGGCATTGCCTGAAGGACTCATCCCCAAAGGCCATGATTGGGTACTTGTTCAGCTGCTCTGGGACTCTGCAGAGGAGCAAACTCTTATCTGGAAGAGAAAAGCAGTGCTGGTGGGCACACTGGGCAGCTGGGAAGGGCAGGGGGGATGGCAAGTATGAGGCCAGGGCAGGAGGACAGGGGCCAGGCTGACCAAGATCACCCATGTCAGGGTACAAAGAGAGGGAGCTGTGAGGTTCAGAGGTCATCTAGGTCTGAGCCCCAAAGGGTGGCATGAGATAGGGAGGTGGGCACAGGAAAATAGGTTTGAGGTAGGATGGCAGATGGGGCAGGCAAGGTGGAGACACTGGTTCCCAGAAGACAAATGTGGGGAGAATTGAGCAGCCAGCCTGGAGATGCCACAGATGGTCCCAGCCAGCAAAAGTGCAGGCACACACCCGAGCTGGAAGCAAGGAGGAAGAGGTGGCAGTGAGACCTTGCTGGCAGAGGTGTCTTTGACTGGGGTTCACGGGGGAAGAAACGTAGGATCAGAACCAAGTTCATGAAGGCTTTGGGGAAGGGGCTGAAAGCACTTGTATCCTGGCTGAGTCAGCAGTGATGTCCACCCTGACACACAGGCTCCTCTTGCCCCCTGTGACAGGACTGGTGCCACTGCTGGGGACAGCACTGGGTGCTTGTCACTGGGACATTGCCCAGCCCTCCCCTCCAGGCAATCCCTGCTGGTGACCAAGGTCAAAGGGTGGGCACCAGGTCCAAGACGCAGGGGTGCAGCCACGTAAGCAGACACAGGAGCTGACATGGCCTGAGGACAGGTTCTGGGGAATGCTGCTGTGCCCCAAGGGCACTGACCACCCAAGCCCCGGGCCGGCTGAGCCAGGTGAGGTCCTGCCTCAATCCCGTCGGGGTGACCAGCCAGGGTGGAGCAGGTGAGGGGCTTGGGACACCCCCGGCACTCACCTCGCACTTTATCCCTGTTGTAGCTGAGCCAGCGCCAGAGGGGCAGGATGTCGCAGCTGCACACCCAGGGATTGTCCTGCAGGAAAAGGGCTTGGAGCTGGGGCAAGGCGTTCAGCACCACGGGCTCCAGCTCCCCCAGCCTGTTGCTGCCCAGGTTGAGCGTGGCCAGGCTGGTGAGGGGCAGGAAGATTTCGGGGGTCAGCACGCTCAGGTAGTTGTTGCTGAGGTCCAGCTCCTGCAGCGCCCCGAGCCCCACCAGCGCCCGGCCGTGGATCAGCTCCAGCCGGTTGTGGGGCAGGCTGAGCAGCCGCAGCCCCGGCAACGGAGGGAACGAGCGCGGCCCCAGCACGGTGATGAAGTTGTAGCCGAGCCGCAGGGCGCTGGTGTTGCTCGACAGGCTCCAGGGCACCTGCCGGAGCCCCCGCTCGCTGCAGTCTGCCTCGCCCGGGGCGCAGCGGCAGGCGGGCGGGCAGGCGGCGGCGGGCGGGGGGCGCAGCAGCAGCAGGAGGGGCAGCAGGAGGGGCAGCACGGGGCCGGGGACCCCCCAGCAGCCCATGGCACAGAGCAGAGAGGGCAGCCCGAGCTGCGGCGCTGGGATTCCCCCGGGGATAGGTCCGCTAGTGCCCACTGCCCGGCGCAGCGCCCCGTCCCGCGGCGGAGCCCGGCGGGGATGCTGAGCAGTGCCCTGGTGCTGGCCCTGCTCCGATCCCTGCAGCCACGAGCATTCCCGGCTCGCCCGGCCGCAAACCTGGATCAGGCTCCGCTCCCGGACCCGGTTTTCCTCGGGGTGGAGCTGAGGTTTTTTGAGCAAATATTTTTGCAGTGATGCTTTCCCTGGCAAGGTGTGGAGCCGTGCCCTCGTCCCTCCCTCTGCCAGGCACTGCTCCAGCCAGGTAAGCAGCCAGCTCTGCATGGCCTGGGATTAACTGCTTGTGTGTGCTGCAGGCTGGAGAGCTGAAAGTAAGCAAAACTAGATCCAGATCTTGGCCTCCATCCTCTCCAGGGGCATCCCTCATGGGCCTGCTGCCTCACCAGCCACGTACAAAGGGATATATGGGCCCAGGACCCCCATAAACTGGCTGAGTGGGACAAAATCATACCATCCACAGGTCTAACCCCATCTTCTGTGTTGTTCCACTATGCCCAGGGGTCCTCAGCAGGGTGCTCTGCTGGGAGACATGGGCTACCCCAGTGAGCCCAGCCCTTATTCAGGCTCTATTTGCCCCTGATGGGACACCACCAACCATGCCAAAATGGGGAGGGTTGGGACAGGAGTCCCATGGACCACCCTCCTCCTGCCCAGGAGGGTCGCACATCTGTGTGCACATGGGGGTCACCCAGGAGGCCCCTGACGACAAGGCATGGGAAGGGTGCGTTTACTGTGCTGCAGCCACCCAAAACTGGTTTACCCTCACCCTGGCATGGCAGTGCTGGTTTGAGAGGGCTCAAAGTCTGTCTCCACCCTGTTTACACCTGCTCTGGTTCAAAGCTGCCTGAAGCCCTGCAGCAGAAGGCTGGAGAGGAGAGGTGTCACCTCCCAGTGCCACAGTCCCTGCAGTGCTCAGCAAGGATTGCGGGAACCAGGGGACATGGCTGGCAGCAGCTTATCCCACTTCCAGTCTGGAGTAAGGGCCTGGAGCAGAGCACTGCCCCTCACTCACACCCTCATACCGCCTGTCCAATTAGGACCCCAGTGCTCATGGCCCCAGAGGAATCACTGTCACCTTTGCCCCACGGCCAAGGGGCTGGAAAGGCAGCAAGGCAGGGCACAGCTGCACCCCAGACCAGGACCAGGATGGTCCCAAATCTGGGGCAGAAGCAGCAGGCAGACAGTTTATTAATAGCTTCCTGAGGAGCTTTGGTTTGTTTATCTATCCTGCAGCAAACTCAGTTTGCTGCATTAATCCCCATCTGGAAATAATTCAGAGGAATCCTCCTGCCCAGCCCAGCCCCAGAGCAAGGGCACAAACCCGCTGCCATGTGGAGCTGCAGCCCCAGCTCATCTCACCCACAGCTGTGGGCTGTATAGAGACGTGAATTTTTAGGGAGCCCTGTCCCAAAATGCTCCCATGAATCAGCATTGCCCACTGCCTGCATCCACCTGGAGTCAGGAGAGAGGTGCAAAATTCATTGAAAATATAACCCAAACCACTGTTAAAGACAAGGTCATTTGCAGCTTTTGTGCTCAGAGAGCCCAGGAGGCTGAAAACCCATCTCAGCTCCTCGGCCAGCCCCTTGCTGTCACTCTGATGGCACATGACAGGAGAGATGTCCCAGCCAGAGCCATCTCCAGACATCATCCTATGCCCCTGCCTGGCCCCACTTCTGTTCTCCATGCACTGGTTGCACTCCACTGCACTGGCAGGTTGGGGTCCTGGACCCCAGCAGTGCCACCCCTGTCCCTTCACTCACACTGCCAGTGCTTGGCAGAGCATGGGTTCCTGTCCCTGTCCCTTCTCTGGAACAGGGGCACCCAGCACCTGCAGGGAGAGCCCAGATCCCTGTCCCCAGCCAGGGCAGCACTCACTGGTGTCCTGCTCCCACTCCATGATGCCTCTTCCTGAGGTTTTGGGCTCCACATGGAACAGCACAGCCAGTCCCAGGGCCAGCACCAGGACAGGCTGCCCGGAGCGCCTGCTCTGCAAGGACAGCTTGGGTGGCCTGTGCTGATAGAGGAGCCCCCCAGGACACACAGCTTGATATTGGCCCTGCTCTGCCCAAGGTGCTAAACCAGAGTGCCCAGCCAGAGTGCCAAAACTATTCCCAGAGTGAAGTGATGGAGAGGGAAATCAACTCCTTCAGTGACCAGCCACTGGCTGAGAGCAGAGGGACATGCACGGAGGCACATGGCAAGAGTCAAGCCCCACAAAGTGGTTCTGGTGCTGGGGGGATAAAGGGGAGAAGGAGTGGGAGTGCAGAGACAAGAACGTGGGGTGTGGGACAGGGAGCCATGGGTTTGGTCACCCATCACTGCTGGAAGGCTGGGACCCACGGTGCCAGGCTGAGCACAGAGCCCTGCTGGCACCTTTGCACAGAGCCGTGCCTGGGGTGGGGATGGGTCCTTCCCACACTCTTCTCACCTCCCACCATTGAGTATTCGTGGAGAAATGAAGAGGGGAAGGTGCATTAAGACTCAGTGATAGCTCTTATCCATTCCTTGAAAGCTTTAATTTCTCATGTAATTACAGGTCCAAGGCAGGACTCCCATGGAGTCTCTGAATCACACCACACTTCTGTCCCCCCTGGAGCTCCCCAGGCTAAGCTCTGCTGGGAACATCTCAGCTTTGAGGACTTTCTTATGGCAGGTGACACCAAGTGGCAGAACCGTGCACGGGCACTGTGCACAGTGTGGGTGCCCTGAAGGGTGTGGGTGTCACCCACGGCGTGGGTGCTGTGCACAGGGTGGGTGCAGTGCATGGGGGGGTGCTGTGCACAGTGGGGGTGCTGTGCATGGGATGGAATGGACTCCTCTGGCTGCAGCCCTGGCACCCAGCACAGGGAACAGCCAATCACCAAGACTGCCCGGGGGGCATGAGGTCCCTGCCAGCCCCAGGGAGGCACAGGCTGGGGTCCTCTGCTGAGCCCTGAGGGGCAGCCAGTGGCTCCTGGTGCTGGGGTATTTATTGCAACAGCTCATAAACCACGTGGAAAACACATGCAGAAAATGAGCTCTGAGGAAAGACCACAAGAGCTGCCCAAGCAACACCAAGCCCTGCCCAAGTATCACCCCAGTGCTCCCTGTTTGGCCTCTGTTAACCCAGACCAGTTGCTTGGACTCTTGTCCTTGCACCATGGTGTGGAGTCAGGCAGGGAAGGCAGGGAAAGCCATACAGACAGTGAGGCACGACTGGACAATCAGTGAGGTTTGTGTGTGCCTGCTCGTGTAGAGAGCGTCAGGAAAAAGCCAAACCTGGCATGAGCCACAGAGCACTAGGCCAAGCTGGAGCTCCCATGAGCTCGGCTCTCCTCCCACACCTGAGCAAAGTACCTGAAGCAATGTGTTGTGACTTCCTAACAACTCTGTCATCCTCAATTCCAACCTTCCAGCTACCCCAATGCCAAAATTTCTCATGCAAATTGCCAACAGAGCAAACACTTCCAGGACAGCAATCTGATGGGGCAGGTCACTTCTCCCCACACCCTCCATAGGCAGGGTTTGTCCTGGGCTAATCCCAGGCTTACTGACAAATATGACCCAAGATATGCAGCCCAGCAGGGCCAACAGAATGTCTTTAATAGGTGTGGACATGCTCCCCACAACATCCCTGTGCCAGGCTCCATGTCCCTGCCCAGAGGGATGCTCGGTGCTGCTGTTCCTGCTGCAGAGCCACATGCACAGAGAAATGGAGCACAAGCCAGCCTGGCTGGACCAGGTTTCTGAGTTGTCAGAGGAGCAGGTGGGCAGGATGAGGGGGAGGGAGCATCCTTGTCCCCCTCCTGCACCCCACCACTGACAGGATGGGCTGAAGGGCACTGTGTCCACACACGGGTCTGAGGCACGGCACAGGGTCCCCAAAAATGGTCCCAGGTTGCACCCCAGGAGCTCATCTGGCAGCCCCTCCTCGCGCTCAGCTCTCGAATGCTGCAGTCACCCCACAGCACAGGCACAGCCGGCAGCAGCCGCGGCGTGGGAACAGCACCGGGGGCACCTCATCTTGGCACAGCCCGGCTGGCTGCTGGGTCACCACCGCCTTCTCCTTGCATGAGCCCTTGGTGGGCGAGTCAGGCTGGGACCTGCCGGCCACCCGGGGATGCTCCTTGTCAGCCTTGACGGCAAGGAAGGTGGCCAGGTCGAGGTCGAGCATGGTGACCCCGCCGCGTGGCGTGGGGGTGTTTTGGCGGCACTGCGGGCAGGGGATCCAGCGCTGCTCGTTGGTGACGGCGTCGAGGCGCTTCAGGCAGGCCTGGCAGAAGGTGTGGCCGCAGTAGAGCCGCCGTGGCAGCCGGGCAGACAGGTCGTAGGAGGAGTAGCAGATGATGCACTCGACCCGCTGGCTGCCCCGGCTCGGGGTGCGCGAGTGCGCCCTGACACTCGGCCCCGCATCCTCTGCCCGGGGGCTGCTGCCAGCCTGGGACATGCTGGGCAGGGAAGGGGTGAGAGGAGTCATCAGAACCATGGCTGGGGAGGGGTCCAGAGAGGGGATGTGACCTCTGAGTGCACCTGACACGTGGGAGAGATGTGTGGGTTCCCAGGGGGTCACCACGGTCCCAGCCCTGTCTGCTGCCTGCCTGCCTGCCCCATGACCTGCCCTGCCTGGCAGTGCAGGACTGTGTCACTGCAGCGGGTTGTCCCTGCATCCATGGGGGATGTATTTCCCCCCCTCAGTGCCACACTGCATCCCTGCTGGGAGCTCTGCCAGCCCAAAGGGAATATGGGTTGGCCACACCTCAGTAGCCTGCTCAGGGCTGCCTGGGCCCTGGGTCCTGGGGAGACATGGGCTGAGCAGGAGTGGGGTGGCTGGGTGAGTTGGGGATCAGCATTCAGAGGACCAGGGAATGCCACAGCCCTGGTCCTCCCCATCCCTGGGCTGTACCAGGCCAGTACTGCACGGCTGTCAGCAGCAGGGGATGGGCACACAGGCTGGTGGGGAGGAGCTGAGGGCTCCAACCTCACCTTGGGTGGGTTCTGGTACCACCAGCATATTAGCAAACTTCTCCCAGAGGCCCCCAGGACTTCATTACCTCTCGCTGGGCAACCCCAAGCATTTTGGTGCACACAGGTCCTCCCCCTGTCCCAGTTCCCCCAGCCCTACCTGTCCTGAGTTGCTTCCCCAGGGCCTCAGCGCTGGTTGCAGAGGGGCTGCACTGTGCCAGGGGGCTGTGGCAGTCCCGTGGGGAGCATCAGGGGGCTGAGCTGCCAGCAGCTCCCCAGCCACGTCCCTGTGGTGCTGGTGTCTGGTAGTGGGAAGGGGCTCACCTTTCAGGGACAGGTGCTATTGGATCTGCTGCCAGGAAGCCAAGCCTGGGAGATTGGGTTACAAACACTGGATAACAAAGACCTCTGAAATCTAAGCCCCAGGAGTGGTCATTAACAGTCCCTCTGTGCTTCACTAGCAGAGGGAACCATCCCTGTGAGGCCAAGGAGCTCTGGGCTTCACCGTGGGCAGAGAGCTTGGGCATCAGCTGGACTTGGGCAGCAGCAACAGAGCCTTCCACATCCTGGGCCACCCTTCATGACCAAGAACATCTGGACAGATGTTGGCCAGCAGAGACACCCCATCGCACTCCAGCCCACACCCCCAGGAGGTCTGGGCTCCAGGGATGGCTGTGACTGGAGTGGAAGGGCACGGCGAGGCTCGCGGGGGTGGCAGGGCTGGGGCTGGCACGGGCACTCCAGCACTCCAGCCTGGCCTGAGCTGACAGTGCCCACGTGTGGGGTGGTGCTCCTCATCCACTGCCTGGGGGTGACCTGTCCATGACCTGCCCCTGCTCTCCCGGATGGGGCTGCAGGCTCTGGCGTTGGGGGTGAGGTACCAATGCCCATCACCAGGCTGGGGAGAGCCCAGCACGCCACGGGAACATCTGCAAGGTTCATGGCAGTGCAGGACCCAGGGGAAGTGACAACACCAGGGAGGTGGCAGACTCTGTCCCCACAGCTGCCAGTCCCCAGCCAAGGGTTCCAGCAGCTCCAGCCTTGGCACAAAGGGTGCTCCAGACTGAAAATGGAGAGTGTAGTAGGGGGACAGATCTTGGACCGAGGATCCTGGAGGAGAAAATCCCATCCTGGAGGCAGGGCAGGACTGCCAGGACACCCAGCAACATTCTTGCATGGGAGCAGAAGAGGGCAGCAGCTCCCACTGCAGGCAGGAGCAGGCAGCAGTGCAGGCAGGGAGACAAGCAGCCCTGTGCTGCCTCCTCACTAAACATCTCAGCAGCCCCCGGGCCACGTTTCCAGGACTCCTCAGAGAAAGAATTTGAGGTTTTGAAAACCAAGAGCCCCAGAGGATCACTGGGCTCTGTAAAAGGACTTGCATCCTTGACACTGGTGCCTGGAAATGAGGCAGCAGCACCAACAGCACCTTTGGGGCACATATCCTGATCCTGATCCTGATCCCTCCTCTGTCACAGGCTTCCCCAGGCAGTGCCCATGGGGTGCGTGTGCCCATGCAACCCCAGGCACGGGGGTGGCACCCCATGGCAGGGCTTTGCCCTCCCCTTGCCAGGCTGATGGCAAGCATAGGATGGCAGGGCCACTTTGGGACAGGGCTGTGCCAGGGGCCTCAGTTTTGGCCAAACCCACTGGCCGAGGTGGGGCCAAGGGCCATGTGCCCTGGATGAATCAGGAACCAGCTTCACGGGATTCCCACTGTGCCCTGGCATCTCAGGGCACCCCCCTGCCTGCCTGCAGGGCGATGGCAGCCCTGGGTTCCAGAAGCCAGGGCAGAAGTGGCTCCTGATGGGCACAGTGTGCTTGCCTCCATGGCTGTGTGCACAGGGACGTGCAGGCAGCTGGATCCTGGGGATGTCTGGGCATGTCCCGGAGCTGGTAAGCAGTCCCTGACCCACCTGAAGCACAGTGGGGGCCCAGCTCACCGGCTGCAGGGCCAGGTGTCAGTCCCTTAGGCCATAGGAAGCCCTGCCCAAAAAGACTTATATAGGTGAGAGGGATGGGTTTGGCTCTCTGCACAACTGGGCTCTGCTCAGGCAGCCTGGCTCTGGCTGCCTCTCCTCTTACACACACATTCTGTCTGACCTCCCCACTCTGAGCCCCTGCCCATCACCACTCGTGGCCCCTCCCAGGTGCCAGCAGAGCTGTGCCACTCCTGCCTATAGCTGTGCACCCCGGCTCATCCACCCTGCACCCACAGGCAGGGCTTGGGGCAGGGAGCCCTTGGTGACACGGGCTGTGCATGGGCCATGCTGACACCGAGGGCACCGTGAGCCCTGAGCATGGCAGAACACCTGGATCCAGGCACAGGGAGTCACAGAATCGTGAAGGTTGAAAAATACCTTTAAAATCGTCAATTTCAACCATCAACCCAGCCCCCACCACTTTCACCACTAAAGCATGTCCCTAAGTACCACAGCCACACATTTCTTCAACACTTCCAGGGATGGTGACTTTACCACTTCCCTGTCTTACAGCTCTCTCTGTGAAAGTTTTTCTCACTAATATCCAGTCTAAACCTCCCCGGCACAACTTGAAGCTATTTCTTCTCCTGTCATTGTTACCCCAGGGAAGAGACCAACTCCCCAGTTGTAGGGAGTGGCAAGGTCTGCCCTCGGGGAAGGCAGATCCGCAATCAGCAGCGACACACATGGGTGAGAAAGGTCCTTCCTGTTCCCAGGACTCATCCCCGAGCGCTGCAGGGACCTTCGGCACCGCAGGGTGGGGAGCGGCACCCTGAGGGAGAGCAAAGGTCTGATCCCGACGAGACAGAGCCCTGCCCCACCACCCACACTCCGGAGGCAGGAGGAGCACGACCCCCCGCACCCCGAGCATCTTTCAAAGACAGAACGGACCCAGGGACACCGCTGTGACCCTGCCCGCAGCTGCCCGGGTCCCGCACAGCCCTGCGAGCTCGGGGCAGCCACCCGTGCCCTTCCCTGCTCACCCCACCCGGCTTTCCTGCCGCCTCCAGGTTAATCATTGCCCGGCTGTCTGGCAGGCTCTGCCCGGCCCGTCCCGGCGTGTTTGCCATCGCCGCGGGGGTGGGCAGAGCGAAGGGCAGCGATGACACATGGCTGATGCCAC